>JAVIWC010003056.1:0-448392 GCA_031894815.1 Creontiades dilutus | reverse complement strand
GGGCAAAAAGTGCCTCCTAGAGTTTATTTTTAGCGTCTTAGTCTCGGACTTACTCGTATTTCAATGTTATGAATTTCTTCGTGTTTTCAACCTCATCCTCTAAAAATGGTTCTAACTCCTTCGTTTTCAAAGTATTCGAAAATCTGAGGACATCGTAGGGAAGAGCGTTGAATTTTCCAAATTTTCAGTTGCTAACAAAATTTTTTTAGAGGAAACTAAAAGATGAAAAAAATGTGCCTGAAAACAAGATTTTGTCAAATCTTGAAAAAACACAGTTCAAAACCGTATTTATTAATTTAAAAAAATATATATATAAAAACAGTTTTTTTTCTCGCTCTAAAAACAGTTTTTTGTTAAATTAAAACCCCACAAACTTGGGAATCCAGCTATTGTGCAGTCTATTCTCATAAGAAATATTCATTTTCAACTGTTTTATTGAAAAATGGAGACGTTTCACAGAGCTTCGACTAAAAAACTGCATCCTCCCACCCCGCCACCAATACGTGTTTTATTGATGCGAGATGTCGTTTGCGAGGGTTGTGGGTATTTTATTCGTAATCTACGCAGAAAATAGGAAAAATACGATCTCACCGTCCGAGCGTCCAAAAAGGTTGAGTTGGAAAACGAATGAAATTGGTCAATGAAGCCCAAATGCAAACAAATTTCATTTGAGGGTTCCTAAGGCTCATTTCGAAGAAAGCTCGGGCGGGTATTCAATATTTTGGTGAGGGGAACTAACAAAATTTTAAGCGCAAAACCTCGTTGTTGTAAGGTCCCCTTGTTAGTACGAATTCATTATAAGCTATCATCTGAATGTAAGAGATGCCAGCATGAGGGTCAAATAGAAGAAGAGGATCGTAAGAAATTTAGAGCGTTTCAGAGAAACTCTCCATCGTCGTACAGTGCAGTAAAAGAGAAGAGATGTCTCCTGTTCCTACAGAAGTAGGTTAGTTATCCGTACAACCCGGCTTTTGTAGCGAAATTATTCCTTTTATCAATTGAGAAATGAGTCAAATAAGTACTGATCGTTGATTATTTCCAAGATATAAATGAAGCAGAAAACAATATGAAAATTTCCACGGTAATTTAAGATTTGCTCACACGATCATGCAGAATGAAATGTAGGGATGTCCAGAAAATATCGATATTTTTGGGAGATGTTTTCCATTCCGATATATCGACATAAAATGCACACTATCGGATCCGATTTTTTCAGCCGTAAATCATCATATCAACCATATCTTACGTCTTATTGCTCGAAAATAATTTTATAATTTCCATTGAAGAATAGGGGAATTATGTCAAATGAGGTATTCAAATCGTAGGTAAAAAGGTAGAGGCATCTTGGAGACTTGGGTTCTAGCCAGTTCGAGGTTTACTGGAGAGCACATCTATCAGAGGGTTTTCCTAACCTCTGTCCCCAACCAATATTGGTTTGATTGAATTTTTTTTCCAGTTTTCCTTCTTACTTCACTTACATTAGTTTTACAACCCTACATAATATTGATAATTTACTTCCCTGGATCCTGTAATAATTATTATCAAAAAGTCAAATAATTCATTATTATTCACTGGACTCATACGTAATTAGGATTAAATTTTGAAGAAAATATCGATATTTTCCTTGGATATATCGATTTACTAAAACGATACTTTTTAAGAATATCGATATTATTTGCCGATATTGACATCCCTAATGAAATGAAACCCTGTGCATTTCATATGGAAATATTTTAATTGGAGTTTTTATAAGGCAAATTAAACCTATCGCAAAAGCTTTGTAAATGACATGAACGTGAAAAATGAAATAAGTATTTAATTTTGTTGGGTATGCATCTATTCATGGAGTGAGCATAAAGTTCATTCAACATTGTGTGGTTATGGAATGGGCCCCTTCCATTGACCTGAATGCGGTAATGCCCACCACGCTCAGAGGATGACGCTCATTTGATTTTGAAATAGTGGCTTATGATTTTGAAATAATTTTTCACAAGGGAATGATGTGAGTATCAACTTTTTTATTATCCATCACAGAGTAGTTCGAAAGTGGTGAAAAATTTTCAGGTTAAATTCCGGTAAAATTCTTAAGTACCAATCAATTCAAATGAATCGGTGAGTGACAAGTGAAGTTTGTTCATCGAAAAGGTGTTGATAGATTCTCAACCGTTGAGGATGAGTACCGAAACACAAGTTAACATTGCGAGCGACTTTCATTCTTCTGAAATATAAATCATTCCTTATCCAATTACTGACGGGGAGAAAAAAAAACTAATAAATTAGAAGAGCAGGGAAAATACCCAGAGGAGGTTTATTTTAATTTAGACTCGGGAAAAGCTAGCGAGGTAGAAAAATCATCCAAGTATCGAGCTTTGGGAACAAAAAACCTTTTCCACCTTCTTTATAAAATGTCTCTGGTACTTTGATTCAATATAAGATGGGGCATTTAAAAAGCTGATAACCCTCGTTTTTAATAAACATAACATTTCTTTTTTTTCTTCAAGTTATTAGTGATTTTTGAATATTAAACAAAATGTGTTTTCATCACCCCCACTCCCTCCCACCCCCATGTTATGATACCGTCACTTGTGGGTGACATTGGGCACCAGGGCAAGTAAGGAGGCAAACGTTTTACTTATAGGTATACATATTATGAAATCTGAATACTTATATGAACATGAATGTAAAAGAATACATAGATATACAGAAAATGGTACCTAGGTATAGAGTATAAAATGTCAGGGTTTTAAAAAGTTCCTTCCTGGTTCATCGACTATAGAAGTCAAACCAGCAATGAATGTGCAAACCTACTCCACATGTTTTGCATATGAAACGAGTTTTTTATTGCATTGCTTGCACCTCCTCTCTTGGCATGACTCTCTTAAATGCACTGAGTCCATAAAACCTCTATTTTCGTTTTGGTTCATTGAAGTTTAGGTGTTGAAATGACGGAAAGAGTCTTTTTAGGTTTGGTGCCGTAATTGAAGAGGTAGTTCTGAACTACTGCTCTCCGGTATTCACAGTAGGAAATGGCCTTATCTTTTAGTGTCGTTTTCTTGTACAGCAGCCACGCATTCTGCCGGGCAGCATCAAGCCCAAAAGAAAAGAGTGGGTACCAGTGATCCAACGTTTTGGTCAAACCTGTCCACCCCACCCATGTACCTGTTATATTATAGTATCAGCTGTGACGAAGACACTCAAACCTCCACCAAAACACTTAAAAAGACACAATAGACACATATAATGTAATTACAGATTGGATAAACCTATGTTTATCTATTTTGTCCACATAATTTATTAGACGGTGGCAGATCATAAATATGCCAAATTATGAACTGTATGATAATACAGTGAATCAGGTTGTTCATTTGGGAGATAAGCAAGGAATTTCTCAAACAGGTACATGTACATTCGACTTGGAATGCCAACACTCTAAAAATAACATTATTCTCTGATGAACATCGAAAACATAACTCTGAAACGAAAAACAAGAATGTAAAACGACAACGCTGCGGCCTCAGGCCAGAAGAACTTCCAAGTTACGTGTAGGTCCAACGTCACCTACAGGTGACAGTGAAACAGCCACCGAATACCACATATAGCTTTTACGAATATTTCGATAGATCTCGTTCACACAACAATCTAGCAACAAAAAAATGTGGAAGAAGTTGGAGTACATATAGTTTTTTGGGCATGATGATCCAAAAACAATAAAAACTTCACAAACAAACGGAAAATTGTGGACAGACAAACTTTGGGACGTTATAACCTGATTATGGGGTTCCGACACCAACTTTTTCTTCTTGTTCTGTGTTTATTGATGATTAAAGGAGGTAAAAATAGGCCAACCATAGAACCAAACCATTATCAGATGGATTTATACGTCATCAAAGTAGTGTCACCTATAGGTGACATTGGGCGATGGGGGGTTAAAATCATGAAAAACGGGTAAGAATTGCTAGCTGGGTTGAAAATTTGTCACCCACTTTTTTCAAGGATTCGGTTTTACCTATGTTACTATGGAAGGGGTTTGTATGCAGTTATTTTTTATCTCATGTTTGGGCTGTCCCATACTCACCAGATCAATTCTAAAAGGCGTAGCCCATTACACTTACTTACCATTAGCCATTCACTTTATAACTCCATGGTTATTCCACAGGTTCTGACTACTGGTTGTCAGCCTGCTCATCAAATAACCACCTTTCTCAAAGGTGGTTGAATATTAGAAGATGTTTCTGTTTGTTTCGAGAACGTTGAAGCGTCAAGTTCCGAGGCCCTTCGGAACTAAGCCTTCTCCGCGCCTTCAACAATTCATAATCACTGAGAGAAACTCAAAATTCGGCACCGCCTCTACGTTTCGTGCACCCACTCTGAAAACTATCGATTTCGTTAGTGGGACCACTTCGAAAAAACGCTGCAAATTCTTTCACTGGGGTTTATTATTCAATTTCATTCATTTGGCTTGCATTCATGATTTGAATTTCTACTAAGCATTGGAGTGTGCGTGTTACACAGGTGATAGAGCGATTATTGAATTTCAGGAGATATGCGTAGAGCACGTAAATCGGTTCCCAACCAAAATACCTATTTGGATTGACCAGTTGATCATATTTGTGTGCCTCCCGAAATTCAATAATCGCTCTATCACCTGTGTAACACGAACACTCCAAAGTTCAGTAGAAATTCAAATCATGAATGCAAGCCAAATTAATGGAATTGAATAATAAACCCCAGTGAAAGAATTAGCTGCGTTTCATGCTTATCAGAATGCTTCAACCCGTGTATCGGCTATAAACCCATCTAGGAGTTCACTCCAGTATCCACATTCACTACATCACTAGGCTACTGCAACCAAAGCAACAAAAAAAAAAAAAAAAAAAAAACCGCTGTTGTTTGTTTTGATTGCAGTAACCTAGTGATGTAGTGAATGTGGATAAAATGTTGGCAGGATAAATCGAGCCATACGTCGGGAATGGTTCAAGCTACGGACCTGGGGGAGTTCTTTTTGAAAAAGTCCAAATTTAGGCCGCCTTGACTTTTTTTTGAGGTTTTTAGAGATTTTACAAAACTTTGACAACCCTTAAAACTTTAAATTAAGTGAGAGAGCTGGCTAAAGAAATGGGGCGTTTTCGGACCAACATGGATTTTCCTGAAAATTTCAGATTTTTTGCTCCAGCCGTTTCGGAGACATCGTGCGTACGGCGTACGGCGGATAGACGGAAAAAATTGTTATTGTAGATTTGGATTCTACACCCTTTGAAACGTAAACCATGAAATTTTCTGGGGGGGTTAGATTTTTTTTTCAAGAGCGATTACAGTGGTTTATTATTGAATAAAAAACCAAAAAACCAAGGGAACGTTGATTTTGTTGAAAAGAGTCGGAACAGGGAAGGTAATCGCCAATTCTTTCAATTCTTGACAACATTATGTTTTTGTCCAGTTGAGTGTTTACAATTATGTTTACAACGGTTATCATATAAAAACCACATATAGGGGGCATATAGGTTAATCCAATGATTAAGTACTTAACAAAATGTTCGAATACAAGTTGTACATCGCACTAATTGAACAGCATGTGTGCTTTAAACTTCATTCGTTTTGAAGACTCGGAACAATCCACGAAAGGCTCATGAACAAAAACAAGGAAAAAGAAGAGTTGGAACTTTGATCTTAGGCAGTTTTGTGCAGTCGAACCATTTTGAAACTCATGCCAGAGAGCTCTGATGGCTTCCCACATGCGGTCAATAGATGACCTTAATGAATAACGCGCTGGCCCTCAATAAATGGATTTCCATTAGACAAAAACACGGCCGAACACTGACACTCAAATTGCCCTTGGTTTGCTCTCTTCACGGTTTCTCTTTAAGGATTTCTTTTATTTGTATTGATCTGCTTCCAGTTTTGTCAAGACCGACTGTTGAGAAACACATAGTTGTACACTTTCTCTCTTATCTCTCGGTTTGCTGAGGCGGGGAAAAAAGCTTTCTTTTAATAAATGAGTGGCCGTCCGGAATGATAATTCTTTACGGCAGAGGCGGAGAAACTCGCGGCTACCCATCTAACCGGCTTATCAAGGTAAGCTCTGAAAATTAACGGGTTAACTAGGGCGGCTTGAATAAAACATTATTTGCCTTTCTCCGTCATCATTCAAATTCCCAGTTCCAAGCGAGGGACAGAACCTGATGGAGGCTGCACATCCTCAAGTTCACTTCCTGCAAATCGGAAACAGGTTAATTGACTGTGAGAGGCTCCTTGAGCGCGGGGTCTCTCTCCATCTGCTACCCAATAACTGATCGTTGATGAGGTTGTCCAATTTGAAGTGAACTCGGGAGTTCTCTGCTCGCAGAGTTGATTACAATGCAGGTGGAAGCTCTGTTTCAGCGTTTGTCATCAAGACGATACAATGGCGAAGAGTAAGTGGCAACGAGTTTGATTATACAACGGATCAATACCAATCTCGACTAATTAATTGCACCTCCACCAAAGAAAGTCCGGTGGATGTTCAATCTAGTTTAACCGAACATCGCACTACCCTTCTCGTAGAGAAAACAAATCCACGTAACTAACTAAAATTATAAAGCATACAATTCAGAGGAATCAGTCCATCTAAAATCAATGTAACATTACCTCAACTTAAGATGGGGGATAAGGCAGCAACAGTGGTGGGTCGAGTTAGTCAGTTTATGGCGTATGTATGCGGCCCTTCCCCCTTCAAGCGTAAACTCCTAGTGAGAACTGCGGAGGCAATAATGCTGTATGGATCAGAAGTCTGGGCTGACACTCTGCGTTTCCAAAAATATAGAGTAAGGTTGGAATCAGTGCAGAGAAGGGGAGCTCTGCGCATTTGCTGCGCATACAGGACCGTATCTGGAATTGCAGCGCAGGTTATTGCTAGCGTCGTGCCTATTGATTTGATGGCTGATGAGCGGCAGAGGATGTATCGGCGGAAGGAAGAGGAAGGAAGGGGAACTGTTAAGAAAGAAGAGAAACTGGAAACGATAAGGAAATGGCAGGATAGATGGGAAGCGGAGGTCAGAGGAATGTGGACGGCACGCTTAATCAAGGATCTGAAGGGCTGGATCGAAAGGAAGCATGGTGAAGTAGGATACTATGTGACACAGTTAATCAGTGGACATGGATATTACAGGACCTTTCTGTGCAGAATAGGGAAGGCTAGAGACCTCACCTGTGTGCTGTGCGACAGTGGATGGGAGGACGATACCTACCATACCTTTTTTGTATGCACAAAATGGGAAGCATCTCGGGGAGTGCTGCAGGAAAAGGTGGGACAATTGGAGCCAGAATCCATCGTAAGTTTGATGATAGAATATTAAGAGATTTGGGGCGCTGTCGTTACTTTCATCACAGCAGTCCTAAAAGCCAAGGAAATAAATATAGGTCAAATTCAGCCAAATATGACCTGGCAGTACTTGTACACGAGACTACTGAGTCTTAAAACGGATATGAAGAAATTTGGTGTCAATTTTTCCAGAATTTAACTTTTGTACAAAATCCCAAAATTGTTAATTTGGGGTATTGGTTTGTGAAACTGGGTATTAGAAGGAAAGTAAAAAATATGTCCCATGAATGTTGTATTATGTGGAAATCAACAAAAAAAGGGAAATTTGATATTTCAAATTAACGAAAATGTTACAAATTAGTCCTTTTATGTTAATTTGTGGAACGAGATCAATGCTGAAGGCACGAAGGGTTCGCGTTCGTCCGGTTCGAATCCAGAGCTTGTGTCATGCGCTGTTTTGCTACTAACGAAGCAGATAACTGTCACCCATGTCTCAAAATGAATTTCTTTACTTCTGGCCATATTTAACACTCGTACCCGTTCGAATAGGAATTGACACGTATTAGGTTATATTTAGATAATGACCATACACTCCGTTTAAGGTAAGTACAGTAAACGCGTAGAAGAGCTATTCGAAAATAATAAACTCATATGTCAGAATTAGCTGTGTGTTTTACATCAATTATAAAACCTTTTACGGCTCGTACGGTGCACATTGCTGCGATTATCGTCGGATAGCACAAAATTCGCGTTTTCCTGAATCGTTATAGGAACTGTGATGGTGATTACCAGTAGAGCCCATGAAAATATACCTGAAACTAAGTGGTTAGTCTTAACAATTGAAAAGAATTCCATCATACCATTTGTTGTGTCCGCACTTGACCCAATTGGAATCTTATCTCTCAGCCGCCGTCGCTGATGTTCTTCATCTGCTGTCCCTTCACTTGGCCGATCGCCGCTCGCTGGACTGTTAATCAATTTTATTGTTGGGTTCAATCTTAATTGTCGTAACTCCCGCCTTTCTCTGGGCTTCTTCTTTTCTGTTTTTCTAATCACGGTAAAAGACTAGAGTGTTTCGTCGATGTTCTCGTAAGGAACCTACGCTGCGTTGCAGGATTAATTTTCGACGTGAAACCCGTGGCATTCTTGAAATTTCAAATTTAAGCTGCTTGCCAGGATTTTCCTACGCATCCAATTTTCTTCTGAAGACATCCTGTGAATCAGGGATTGATCACCTATGGCCTTGTATGTTCCAGGAAGCTGTCAGCCTCCCATCATTCTAGTTAGGGAGACTAGTTATATAGTAGCAGCGTCTTTATTATCGGATTTATTCGGGTCAGAATGTAAGAGAGTCCATTTCTGAATGACCTGCCTGCCCGATCTTTCTTTGTTAAGGGTTTTTGGTACCTGGTATTTCAACACTACTGACGTCAAGATCCTTGTCCATCATCGCTGATTGAGCCACGTATTTTTGATTTAGTTTACAAGTAGTTAGAGTGAGGGTTAAGATTAGGTTTACTGCCCAATTAGTGGTGATCACAAAAGGTATCTTGAGTCTATGGTCAAGTTTTAATTTATGTAGGAAAAGCCCAAACTCTCCAATTTTCATTCATTTATTTAATTTACTTTTGTTTTGTTTTTATTATCTTCTTGTATTAAATTTTGAGATTGACCCAAACAAGATTGACTTTTCTCTTTGATTTTTGTCAAATATAACTTGCCGAATTGGAAAAGCCATTAGGTTGATACTGCTAGAAGGTTTTTCGTCCGCTTCGCCCCTAAAGCAGCCCTGAATAAAGTTTCTAATTTTCGAAAATTGGACTGGCGCCCATTATATATATATTTTGTTATCCGAACAGCCAGAGACCCACCCCTTCTCCACTCTTGGCGAAACCGAGAGCACAGGATCGCAGATCACACAAGATTCAGGTGTGACACTTCCTCTGTAAAGCCTTTTACAACCGCCGATAGAAAATTGTAGATGATGAAGTAATGCGTCGATTGAACTCTTCAACCGTCCAAAAAGAACTTAAAATAACAAAGTTACGCTATTTCAAAGTTCTCCCTCATAAAAATAGGACAGGTTCTTTCCATCAATTATTCGTATTAAACACAAAAGGTGTGGTTCAGCGCATACATTCCCTATTTCAACAATCCCATATTTCACACATCCCGAATTTGGAAATATCATAGGTAGGCATTATTTTTGGGAATCTCGCAGTGTAAAGGGTCTGTACATTGAGCTAGTACTTTTGACATTATTGCAAAATGCTGCTTTATGAGTGGTGACTTTCCCATACGTAAGGATTTTCATTGGCTAGTAAGATGGCAATCAAAATGTCTGAGCAGTAAAGATCGGCGTAAAACTTTGTGAAACTCCGCTGAAGGCGATTGCTGTGATTGTCCCTGCAATTCCAACGTATAACTGGCCCAGTTCCTTATCTGGAATGGATTCACAAGTCTGCCCTCCGGTTTTGTATTAACCGCTCAGTAACCCGAAAGAAGGAGAAAGACGAAAAAGAAACAAGGCGTCTCGAAGAAGAGGAGAGAAAAAATAGGGTATTTTCTTTGGCCGTCGCTCCAGATACACAGCATTGCTCAACAAAGGGGATCCGGCTAGGTGGGGACGGGTGGCGGCTCAAGAAAGCTTTCTGCTTCAAGCCTGATAAGAATTCAGACGGGCGGTGTAGTTATAGACGCTCATTCCGATGTTCTGGGGAGGCAGAAACGAAAACAAGAAGGCAAGACCCCTCAGGGCTCTTGTTTCGACGGAGAACTGCATCCTCCACATAGCGGGCACCATCACCGGAAAGATGAATCCTCCTCGTGAATGGAAGAAAGTCGGAATGAAGGGCACCCGATTTTCTTTCTCTCTATTACTAGAGAAGGAAGCGAAGGAGTTTGATGTTTAAAGTACCATGATCACCAAACCCGCACGAACCACAATTCGTCGCCACGGAACAAATCGATGTCAACTCCGAAGTCGGTCATTTTTAGTAACAGAGATTTAAATATCTAACGACAAATTCATACAATTTTAATGGTCATTTTTTTACATGGATATGTCTTTTGGCTGACTCGACGGTAAGTACACACAATAATCGCAAGAGCAATAACTCAATTTCCATTTTGCATTGGATATTAAACGGAGGCCACGACGTATTAGATGTTAACATAGAGGCCACTAGTTTTTCACCGCGATAGTTTTATCGCTGGTGTCGATCTATTTGTACCACTGATGTGTATGTTACTAAAACGATTCATTTATTATATTTGTTCCAGCTTATTTTTGAGATTTAAGCGTAATATCAAGACATCCAAACTAAACATAACACTGAACTCCGTGTAACACCTGAATCGAATAACACCAATCCTCATTTGGCAACCGTCGAGTCTTTTAGCTGGGGGTCGAGGAGTTTTTCGCGACACTATTTTTTATCCACACAAAATGCAACGCTCCGGCAGCAATCAATGAGGTTCACTTTTCTATAAAATAAACGGTCGTATTTCCATTGATTTGCACGTTTCAATTGATTGTCACGTACAACAATGTGGGATCCGCGTTCAATTACGAGAAAGAGAACTCAGTCGTCCGTATCGGTAATTCCAGGAAAGAAACTGGTCTTTAGTTGAAGCGCTCAATTCCTCTCGTTCAGCATTCAGTAATGTGCGTATTGTGTTCATAGAAGAGTGTGGTATGAAAGGCTCTGGTCTATTTCAGAAGATAAGCCATCGTCTCCAACACATTCTCTGCTACCACGATATACCATCCGCTACGATGAATGTGGTCTTATGTGGTGATTACCAACCGTGTGTCAGATTGTTTTCTGATGCAGAAGACTAGTGCGAACTTCGGCCACTAAACTGTATGTCAATCTTCACAATACTACCCTCTCGTTCAAGTTGTGCGTCAAGGAGACGTTCTATTCGCTAGGATCCTTACCAAGGTTGGTAATGGAGAGAGTCTGACGTGAGAAGAAGAAGACATCAAAGAGTCCTGAGTTTTTACAAGAAAGTACATTGATGAATTGGAAATACAGTGAGTGATCTCAATGTGAATTTGAAGACCACAAAAGGTGCAGAATTTGTAACTTTCATGGGCGAAACATTCAATCTAGAGTTGAATAGTGATCCAGGTATATCTTTAACCCGAAACAATACCGTCACTGATGCTGTATTCACACGATATATAGGGTGTCCCAGGAGTTATGCAAAATACGACTCTTACGTGTTCTACAACTCATTTCCGAACAAAAATGTCTCGCAGCAATTTTTTGCCAGAGGCCTCGTTGCCGAGTTATTCGCGATTTGAGATTCTTTTGGTGTTTTCGATCTTATGTCATCAAAACTGTCACAACTTCCTCAATTTTAAATATAGCTCAAATTTAATGACACCGTTGGAAAGAGCGTTGAATTTTCTATCTATTTGATGCCAGAAAACATTTTTGTAATCGCATTGAAGATGTGCGTTTGCCGCGTGAAATGACAGTTTTGTCGAAATATTGAAATCGCCTGTTTTTCATCTCGCCTAGAAACCCCATTAATGTTTGACGCAGAACTGTGCAGGCTTAATGAAGAATTTGGTCAAAAACAACAAATTTTAACGTATCGACACCCAATGCTACGGAGAAATCAGATTGGGGTTGATAATACACGGCGCTCTAAGCAACCCCTCCTTCAAGACCGGGAGGTCGTGCGGGTCATTGCATATCCTCGCCCCTGACCAAGACAATGCCTCCTCCGTAGCTCTCCCAATTTTCAAACATTAGGTATTTTTTAATTATACAGAGTGTCCCAGGAGTTATGCACGATCCGACTCCTACGTGTTCCACAATTCATTTCCAAACAAAAATGCCTCATAGCAATTTCTTGCCAGAATCTAAGAATAGTGCATCTAAAAAGACATGTGTTTTTAATTTGAGGACTAAATATTGTATCTTCAGGGTTTCAAAATCCATGCGAACGAAAGAAGTTCAAGTGCATGTTGGGATAATATTGCACCAACCGAGCTTGAATGAGATATTGATTGAATCATCTCAAGACAAATATAATTTAGAATGATGAGTACCGTGCGATTCTAATTCAATTAGAACGAACGGTAGTACTGTACTAACCAATCCTAAGGACTTGGAATTGAGTATTAGATTTGCATTAGCAGCAAATCTATTTGGTCATTGTTGGGGATGAATAAGTGGACTGTATTAATTTTATGGTTACTTAGGTCGGTGGTTCGAACTCTAGAATCTAAAATGGGATTCTCAGGGTTTAACAGATGTTTTGGATTAGCCACAAATCAATACTCCCCGTGAATAAATAAATTAATGCCCCGAAACGTGGAACGTTATGGAGGTTTAGCATGTAGAATTTATTAATAAAATACAAAAGAGAATGAAGGGTCTGACCTGATCTACACCCAGTTATTTGTTGCTGGGGTCGCCCACAGACATCGAGCAGCCAATCCGTCGTTGAAAAGGTTCAGTATAAAGTGGAAGCCAAGTGAAAAGGGTTTCCACGAATCCACGGATCGAAAAGTTCGGAAAACTCTTTAAAATATAAATCCTCATCCTAACAAGGATCACCACCTATTTCTCCGTACCGAACAATAATTAAATGGAAGATGTCCTAGAAATCAGCTGTGGTAGCAGTGGTTTCAGTGATGGATTTATTGTTTGGTCGCATCTGTCTGACTCATGGTTGGGCAGTTTGCCTAAACTTTGTTGGATAATCTTCGTTATTCCGAAATGGAGGGATTTGGCCTAATGCATATCAGAGTTTTCAAGCGTTAACTTTCAGTATAAAGGAGTTGGCTGAACTAGGGTAACAAATTATATGGTAAATGTTAGCCTCCGTCAATAATGATATTTAAAAAAACGAAAAACTCTAAAGATTTTGAGTTTAAATATTTTAACCATTGAATATGAACTGAAGGGTTAAATCTTTACTGCCCAGACATTGTGCAATGTGCCTGCAACACCCAGATGGTTTGAATTTAGGTTCTCGTGAAATGATTATTAACTATACAATTTTAGGGCAACTAGATCGGTGGAGAGAAGTTGTTAAAAAAAAAAAATAAAACAGCCATTTTGGTTTATTATTCAATAATAAACCATTGTGATCGCTCTTGAAAAAAAATTCTAACCCCCCTGAAAATTTCATGGTTTACGTTTCAAAGGGTGTAGAATCGAAATCTGCAACAAAAGTTTTTCCTTCCGACCGCCGTACACCGTAAGCTGTACGCACGATTTCTCCCAGACGGCTGGAGCAAAAAATCTGAAATTTTCAGGAAAAATCCATCTGGTCTGACAACGCCCCGATTCTTTAGCCAGCTCTCTCACTTAATTTTAAGTGCCCTTTAAGGGTTGCCAAAGTTTTGTAAAATCCCTAAAAACCACAAAAAAACTCAAGGCGGCCTAAATGTGGACTTTTTTTGAAGAAAATTCCAAGGGGAATCGAATGAGCCTCTCCCCGGGTCTGTAGCTCAAAACATTTCGCATTCACTACATCACTAGGTTACTGCCTTAAAAACAAAATTAACAGCGGTTTATTTTTTTTCTTCTTGATCGGAGTAACCTAGTGATGTAGTGAATGTGGATACTGGAGTATCCAATTTCAGGAGATATGCATAGAGCACGTAAATCGGTTCTCAAGCAAAATACCTATCTGGATTGATCAGTTGATCACATTCGTGTGCCTCCTGAAATTCAATAATCACTCTATCACCTGTGAAACACGCACACTCCAATGCTTAGTAGAAATTCAAATCATGAATGCAAGCCAAATGAATGAAATTGAATAATAAACCCCAGTGAAAGAATTTGCAGCGTTTTCAACTACTTTACAACTGATGGACAAACTTTCTTTTCGAAATCAACAAACCTTGAAACGCAAATAAATAAAATAAAAAAACATTTTTTTTTCCCGGGATTTATCAATTGCAACTGAAAAATCAAATACATTTCATCTAGCGATTCAGTGTGCTGCGTGAATAAAAAAACATAAAAATTAATTTGGAGGTTGTTAAGGGCTTCTTTCACGGTTTATTATAAACATGCTTCATTGAAAATAATAAAACAAAATACTTTGATAAGAATAAATCAACAGAGATTTTTGGAAAGCGTAAGTGTCATGGTGTCAAAAGTTAAAATTCGCGAAGAAAAAATTTAGCGTTGTCTTTTGATTAAACTACGGTAATTTTTGTTGTATTACAGTTCGGTTTTTCAAGGATTCAATCACGGAATTCAACCTGCGCCGTAAACAAGTCATCGGACGAGATCTGCGAAACAGGTTACGGTCAGTGTGATGTTGGAAATGACAATTTCGTACTTGCATCTCGTTGCATTTTCTAATGAACGCCCTCTGGTACTGAGATAGTCTTCAAATCTACGTCAGTTCAACGTTTCAGAGGGCCGTTAATTGGGTGGAAATGAGGGTAAACACGTTAATTTACCCTCGTAATATCCATAGCGCTCCGTCGGTCGCTGCAGTTGGCATTCAGACGTGTTTGAACGGTCTTCGCGGTTGAACGTAATTGCGCGCTGAACCTCCGCTGCATGCGATAAGTCGATTTGCATCTCTCACTCTCTGCACTTGTGGCGGTTCGTTTGCAATTAACGTTTCCCCCCACCTCCTCTCGCTGTTCCTTGACGACCCGTTAGTACCTCGTTGACTCGGCTTTTACCGTGATTGTTGCAGCTCAATCTAAGAGAATGGCACAGCAGAATGGTAACGTACTTCATTCAAAATAACTTTTGAGCGCAGTACGAGGTGCCTTCATTCAAGAGGAAACTCCACTTCTTCCACGTCCTTTTCGACGGAGTACGAAACGGTGGCCTCACAAATAAGGCTACAAAAAATTTTATGGGCAACAAAGTTGTAAAATTTTATTCTCTGCACCACGCAACACTGTTGCATAGACTGCAACAATGTGGCATGAGGGGGGGTTACCGTACCAGCTCGTGAAATCCTACCTCAGTGACAGTTCAGTGATCGAATTGGTAACAGCTACAGTTCAACTGTTCGAATAAATTGGGGTGTCCCTCAGGGGACAGTTCTCGGACCAATACTTTTCGTTTTGTATATTAATGAACTGATGAATTTAAATTTGGATAGTAAAGTATTTGGGTTTGCTGACGATACCAATAATTTGTAGCTCAAAGAAGTACAATGATTTAGTGAAGTTAGGAGATCACGACTTGAATATTATCCGAACTTGGATGGATTATAATTTTTCGTGCCTCAATATAGATAAGACATCAATTTTTCGGTTCGCAGGTAACTCACGAAAAGAATTTTCATTGGACGAAGCAATACAAATCCATTGTTACAGCTGTTGTAGAAATGGTGCTTGTAGTCTTGTAGGTGCCCACCCATTCCATTTTCTCACACTTGTAGTTATCTAGGCGTAGTTTTTTATTCCCAATCGGCCTTTGAACTGCATATAATTTCACTGCCCAAAAAGCTGCGTAAACTGTTCTACGTTTTCAATACCTACTTTGGGTGGTTTTCTGAACACTTACCATTTAAAAATGGTTTACTATGGCCTTGTATCATCTTTATTGAACTAAGGTATTATTTGGGGGGGGGGGGGGGGGGCTACGAATAAGTACGCTAACATTGTGACACGGACATTTTATTTATTAGATTTAAGAATTAAAAGAATTTTGTATTCTTATCAGAATTATTTTCAATTTTAATTAATCTCTTCCCTCATGTAAGATCCTGAACTTGAGGTAGAACAACTCTTTAATCAGAAATATTAAGCAATTGTATAAAATCAGACAAAACCTCCCAGTTAACATTTGCTCTAAAGCTACTCTACGTTAACTATAGTTATGGCAGGCGATGACGTTAAACCAGCTATGGTGATTGTTGTGAAGAGACTTGATACACCTAGTTTCATTCAACTAAGTACATTCTTCGAGAGCTTGGTTACAGAAAAACAACGTGTTGCAATTTGAAATCTGCTGGTATTTTAAGTTTATTCATCACTCTCGTTCACCAAATAACGGACAACGATGAGGCAATATATATCCCCGGAATATGCCTGACCATTAAAAAAAATTTACAATTCAAATGCCACAACCTCCGGAGGTATGAAAATGGGAAACACTCGTTAAGTGAGACTGAATCCAAAGTATGAATTCATCAAGCGCCGAATGTGAAAACCGCAAAAGAGTTTTTTTCTGTTAGGCCAATACGCGCTCACTATAAATTCCCATTGCATTCTGCGTTCTTCGAAAATATTCCATCAGGTGAACCCTCCCTAGGAGATGGATGACCTCCAATAAACGAAAATAACACGGGCCATTATCGATTATGTCACTACCGTACCAACTGCCACACCCTTTTCTTTTAAACAATATTTTTGACTGAGGCGCTCGTTCAAACTCCATTGGATTTCAAACTTATAAAATTAAAAAAATAAACGGGCATCTGGAATAAAACCAATTTGATAAAACAATGACTACTCAACGGAGTTAGGACTCGAATACTTGGTTGCAACAAAGAAACAGTGCGTCTTTTCAAGCGTAGGGAAACTTTGGGCGCTTCTGGACGCTCCTGGGTGCGTATTTGGCACCATAACATTCCTGTTTTCTCCGAGTATCCTTCTGGGAGCAGGAACCGAACCGCTTGCCTAAAAACTCATCTAACTAAAACAAAAATGATCAAGAGCCAGGATAAGGTGATTTTTCATTTTTTTTAAACCACCACATTTCAGACGTAGGCAAACATTGGGCGCTTCTGGACGCTCCTGGGTTCCTCCAAAACTAAATTTTATTTATATATTTGATTATTAAATTTTTCGACAAATAATAAGGGGAGGTTACTTCGATAAGTTTTTAGATTTCTCCACAATCAACGGAAATAGAAAGGGTGGTTCGTTCATTAAGAGCCACCCTGTATAGATCATGTAGAAACAATACATTTTACCACGTAATTTTCTTACCATAAACCATTATTGAGCATTACTAATGCTACCGCTAATATCTCCAAATTTCGATAATTTTGTTCATTAATGTTCAATAACGATAAAAGAGGAAGAAAAAGAGTAGTGGTTTGGAGGTTCCGTAGGAAAATTGGAAGATAGCGGTTGTTCACAACAACTTGTTGTTGAGGTTTTTTCAGCAAGCGTTGTGTTGTTCTTTTTGAGATTGTATCTTGTCCACGGTTGATTATTTTTGCTTTATTCTCAGTTGTTTGAACCAAAGGTTCGAAACACACGTATTCACTTTCATTTAAGGAAGGACATAAATGCTACAACCCCTCTAATAGAACTTGGGTAGCTTATCAATCAATATAATTGGTTGCAGAACAATTGGTACAACGATATTAAAAACGCTGCAAATTATTTCACTGGGGTTTATTATTCAATTGGCTTGCGTTCATGATTTGAATTTCTATTAAGCTTTGGAGTGGGCTTGTTTGAATGCATGCCATATGGATGAAATTGAATAATAAACCCCAGTGAAAGAATTTTTACACAACGATAATAAAATTTCGATTGATATAATACGAATCACGGAAATCGGTTGACAATTTATATTTGAAATCTTGAACAAAATAATAAACCTTATCGAAAAACGCTGTTATCAGAATGCTTCAACCGGTGTATCGGCTACAAAGCCTTTTAGGAGTTCAATCCAGTATCCACATTACTACATCACTAGGTTACTGCTGTCAAAACAAAAACAATAATAAACCAAAATAACGCGAATGTTGGCACCATAAATCCGGCCATAGATCGGGAATGGTTTGACCTACAGACCTGGGGAGGGGCTCATTCGATGCCTAAATCTGTTCTTCAAAAAAGTCTAAACTTATTTGGCCTGACTTTTTTGAGGTTTTTATTTTACAAAACTTTGACAACCCTTAAAGGGCACTTTAAATTAAGTGAGAGAGATGGCTCAAGAATTGGGGCGTCGCCGGACCAACATGGATTTTCCCTGAAAATTTCAGCTTTTCGGCCCCAGCCGTTCGAGAAGAATCGTGCGTACAGCGTACGCCGTACGGCAACGGGCGCGAAAATATTTATTGCAGATTCGTATTCTACACCCTTTGAAACGTAAACCATGAAATTTTCAGGGGGGGTTAGAATTTTTTTTTTCAAGAGCGACTACAATGGTTCATTATTGAATAATAAACCAAAATAGTAATACATTAAACTGAACATAGTTTCAATTAAAACATATTTTGTCTTAAATCTGAAAAGTCGTAAATTTCTAATTTATTGATTAGTATTAATTAACTTTTCTTTTTAAATCAAATTTGAACTTCTGCAAACTCAATTGTGGCATCTGGTCTACTAAGTGCATTAAATACATAAAGATTATTCAACGTTTTAATCAATATTTCTAAAACTATCGATATTTTTTGATCGATACTATCGGTAGTGGCTGCTATCGATGATTAACCTACGATATATACGGCATCGATATTTTAATGCCGATACTATAAAACATCGAAATATCGATCTTTTATGTTGCGATGGCCATCCCTATTGAGCATTATTCTGTGACAAATCAAATTATTTTGTCCTCTTAGGTTACAAAGGTTTATCACTTTAAATCATAAGCCGAAATATCTTACGGTTCAGATAAATTCCGTTTCGTATAACAGCTTCTTTGTTACTCAATGTAAACACAATCCCGCCCAACCGTACAACGTGTTTCCACTGATCGAACTCCCCGACCAGGCATCATAGAACCTTTTAGCGTCACCACAACTGCTCCGACCAGGAGTGTAAGTGCTTCTACGCGCTGAGCGCTCCGATTCTGCCCGTTGAAAGGGGAATAATTGAGTCCGGAGCGAGAGAAAGGACCGAAATCACAAAGGACTAAACAAACCTGTACGCACACCCACTTCTGTCGTGTTTTTGTCGACCCTTCGGTCTTAAAACTTTCCCTCTTTGTAAGCGTTTCTTCCATTTTTCTTCTACAATGAGCCTTAAGCATAGAACCGAAAGAACCAGCCAGGCGTGTGTCAAACAGGATTTGCATGCTTAACAAAAGTTTGGGATTGCCTTCTTAGTGGTCAGAAATAACGGCTTTCAAGCTACTAAGCTTTCAACACCAGCAAATGGAAGAAATCATTTCTTAATGTAGTTATGTTACCATTCCAGGAGCAAATAACCAGTTATATATTTTTGTTTAACCCTAGACTAGCACTTAGATTCAATTTTTTCTCTAAGGTGATAGTTTCCCAAACGTTTTTGTCCTAGATCTAACCAATGAGTTAAATCATTAAAGAAAAACGACTTGAAAGTACGAAATTATAAACTTCTTTAGCGGGTTTGAAGATATCAAAATCTCCTTGAAAATAGAACATCAACGAATTCTTAGAATGAAAATAGAACCACGAATTCTTCAGGTGGTGGAGGGTGGGGGGGGTATGAATCCTACTTTCAGTAAACGGAAAACTATTGAAGCAGTTGCTATAATTGCCCACAATTGCCCTGCAACATAAGAGCTGCAATCTTGAAGGACTGTTCAAGTTCAGGTGTAAATAATCAAATCGAGTAATAAAAGCGAATTTACAGGATTCCTGGTTAACAGACCTTTGCGCTCCTACAGGCTGTTGCGCGCGACCTAAAAAATCGAGTGGGGAGGCAAAATATAATAAAATTTTGTGCAGAATTAAAATTTGCAATGAAAAAAGGGCGTTCTCGTTTGAAAAGACAAAGTCGGTCACGGATTAGCTTGCATGTGTGGAGCCCGCAAATGTGATACTGGAATTTTTGCAAAATATGAAGGATGGTTGATATTTGTTGAAGTTTTTTTCCAAGTAATGATGGTAAAAATACATTTTTAGTACAGAACAATACTTTTCGACCTCGCACTGCTGCTTTCATTCAGTAGTATTGCTTGGAACAAAGGGGGCTTCAAAACTAAAACAAAAGTGATAGAAACTAAACTCCAGTAGTCATGAGTTAAGGGCGTTGCGCCCTAGACGTCTCCAACACAACTATGCACGAGACTAAATGACCCCGAACCGTCCTGGTGGAACCTTTGCACTTACCAGGACGGCACGGGACAAGTTGACCTCGTGTCACTAATTGGTGGCTTCCCTTTTATGAATGCGAAATTGAATTTTTTAGATATTTGTATACCTAATAAGTAAATTTTATTTGAAATTTATCTATCTAAAACTAAAAGTCATAAATCACACTCGTAGAGTTATGAAGTCTTGTGTTGAGAACTCACTTAAAAAAGAAATCACGTGTTCCATGAGCACAACGATATGTTTATTATCATAAATGATATGTTTTCACTGTTGACTTCTTGAGCTATAGGTGGGGAAAATTGGATCGACTGAGAAATAGGTAACCCTCGAATTCAATTTTTTGGGTAAAGTCTGTAGATGGCTCTGGAAAATGGTAAATAGTTCATTGATCCATGGCCTGCGGCTGCCGTACTTATTGCTATCTATGAACTCTGGGACAATAACTAGAATTCCAGGAAGGTTTTCGGGGAAATGAACACGAAAAACCTGGTCCAGGAATACAAGGTCAAGAAGACTCGCATCGCACTTGGTGAAACTCGGAGCACGGGGTCATTCGTCTCACCCCGCAGTTAAGTTTTTTTTGTGATTTTATTTATTGCAACTGATTGTAGGATACATCATCTAGCAATATTATCATTTAAATTATTAACAGGAGTACAATCCAGTTCTTAGTGACCGACCCGACAGTTCCCCCCCCCCCCCCCCGCTCAACACTCCTTCAACTAACCTTCGGATGGGCTCCTTCCGCCCTTTGTTATCCCGGCATCACCACTTTTCCGTCCGCCCGAGGGGGTCATTCGTGTACCTGCCACCTTGGTAAGCACTAGCCTCTCTGGTGCTCTGTTGAATTACAGATTTTTCCAGCGAGATGGTTAGGCTTAGTAAGTACCGTTTATGAACACAGAATGGGCTCACGTAAACCCTTGTTAGCCCCCCCCCCCCCCCCCAGCCGTAGCTTTCATCTCTGTTTACTAGCTCCCCTCCTCTGAGCTAGAATCCCATATTTGTAGGTTGCGTAGGCAATTTTTCATCTTCGGTACTTAAATGTGTGAAATTAATCATTTAAATGATCTGGCTGTAGAACCATAGAGGTCTACTGCCCCGCTTTTTTTATCTCATAAATGACACGATGTACAGTATGAGATTTCAACAAGCCAACCCTTCAGAGTATCACACTGTTAACTAGAACACACTTCACTATAACTTGCATAGCACAGTCAAGTCCAATGGCTTGTTTCGCTTGAGGCGCCGGAGTTCTCCTTCGTTGTCCAAAACGTTGAGCATCTCCGGGTTCTTGTGCTGGTTGAGGTGTTTTTTGTGCTTCTGGAGGTATTTTATGTGAACGAGGCGTCGAGTTTCATATGATATGCCTTAAACTACGTCTAATTAACATAGATCGCTGATTTACGTTGAAGGGTTATTCTGATAGAGAAATAATAAATAATGAAGTGTAATAATTCTATACTGATTTTACCTTGGGAAAATAAAGAAAAAACAAAAATTCGACGTTTGTTAAATTTTCTCTTCTATGATACGGCACAGTCTATTTTGAACAACTTTCGTATTGTGTCAGTTTATGCGACGGGAAACTGTTAGTTCGGCGGACCAGGGAAGTTGACAGCGCCACAGCGTCGTTTCGGTCCCATGAGAAAGTTCGGTCCAGTGGATAGCTGGCGAACTACTGTTATGTTCCTTCAACATTATTAACCAGTCAGGTCTAGGTCTACTTATACAGATATTTACATAACCACGTCGAGGAACAATGTTGAAGGTACGCACGCTACATGTTTATATGCAAGCACTATATGTTGTATTGATGCGCCTGAGGTAGTCATTTTATTCAATTGGCGAAGGATCATAAACTACATTAATGTTTTAGAGAAATCGATGATTCTCGGTTAACAATTTTCGATAATAATGATTTCCATTCGTATAGGAAACTAACTTTGTAACTATACAAATTACCTTTATTATCTTTATTAGGACCAAACCCATGGACCTAGTTACAGCTCAGTGAAGTGATGTGATGAGTGGTTGTAGGTAGTGATCTATTTGCCACAAAACGCTAATATAAGTGATCAAATGAAGACTAGATGTGTCTACAATTGTAACAATAAGAAAAAAACTATTTAAATAAAAAGAAATTAAAAATTACTATTTCAATGTGCGTAGATTCCGCTCAAATACCTGTTTTTTCGGAGTGTTTCTGTCACAATCTTGGAGGATGCCATTTTCTAGTAATTTTGGACGGAACATCGACCAAAATAAATTTCGGATCCGTAAAAATTCACCCATAGCAAATAATCACAGCTTCTGAGCTTGAAATATACCTACCCTAAAAACCTCACACCGACACATTCTGATTCGTGGCGCAGCTACCCCTGAACATAAACTTGACGCTATTAAGCTTCAGATTCAATCTCCGGATGTTGCGAGCATATCGTCTCAGCCCTAGAAAGGGGAGAATATTCCATTTCATAGCCCTCTTTCTACAACAAACAGCGAAAAACCCGCTTCCTGTGATTCTACCTTCAATGTAATCCACCCCCTTATGATACATGAATTACATAACAGTGAACGTTCTACGTTGAATGTTGAAAAATTTTTATGAAATTGAATCTTCAACGATGAAAAAATCAAAGAAGCCGAGCACGTATGGGTGTCACAGTGTTTGTATTATTATCTCTGCGACGTCCGCAGAGCGTTTCCTCCGGGTCCCGAGTAAGAAGATTTTATCTTCCACGGAAAAACGAAAAATAAAACTAATCCCGGCATCATTTGTGGAAAGCGACGGGATCCCTCAGAAAGCACGGAACCATTTTTCCTTGAAATTCTGTTCAGTTATGCAGAAAGCCATTCCGACTCTTCTTGAGACGTGAGAGGGACGATGGGAAAAATTAAAAAACCCGAGGTTCTCGCCAACAGTAGCACTCCGCTCAATTTCTCCCGAATCCGAACATCTGGAAAAATCCGTTCGTTTCCACTGCGGTTTCGCTGTTGTAACAGAAGTGGCCTAGAGAATAGAGAGCTTACGGCAGGACAATAAAAATACTAGAAAGCTCTCAAGGAGGGGAAAAACTACAGGTCAAGGAATTTCAACCTCACTTGAGTTTTGAATGAATGCTTCACTCAGCCCACCTGTGAATAGAATCTATGAAACGCATGTTTCTCATGCGTTTTTTTCTCTTTTTTGCTTTCATTGTTCATTGCTCTTCCCAGCCGTCAGATTTCAGAAGAATTCATATTGTACGATTTGATCTTCTAGTGAGACTTTTCAAAAAAATATACCATTACACCATTAGTAACGTCTACTGTTTGCATAGGACTCCGATGAAATTTCCAGGGAATGAACGGAATGGGCAATACGTGGTTTCAGATTAACCTTCTCATAGCTCTTGCGCCTACTCAAACTCCACTCCAACAAATATCATCTTTTCATATCCCAATTTTTTCCCCCAACAATTCTTTATTGCGCCAAGCATAAGCAGCATACTTATTAGCAATATAATATGATAATAGGTCTTCCATACCCAGACAGACTCGAAATGTACCGACTCCCTCCGATTTTGTTCATACTTGGTGTAGTTGCTCCCATTAACGAATAAAAAAGGCCTGCCAGTTCCTCCAAAAATGAACGGTTTCGGAAGCTATAGCAGTGTAATATTTTGACGATTTTTTCGATTTTTTTTTAACCTAAACATGGTTTTTTGACTATATCTTCGGTCCCAATCGAATCAATTAAACGTACGTGGTCTGATTTTCTTCGTAATAAAGTAAAGAACGCACCGGACCCAGCAGAAAGCCGGTATGAGCTTCCGTTTTGTTTGTCTGATGGTTTCGGAATCTTCTTGAATATTTCTTTTGTAAAATAGTTGCACGCACTTGCTGAAAACGGGAATAGAGTGCTGTTATAATGTGAGTTCGGTTTCCTGTTAGAATGTTTAAATCCGACATCTCTTTTAGTTTATTATTCAATAATAAACCATTGTAATCGCTCTTGAAAAAAAAAAGTTCTAACCCCTCCTGAAAATTTCATGGTTTACATTTCAAAGGGTGTAGAATCCGAATCTGCAATAACAAATTTTCCTTCCGTCCGCCGTACGCCGTACGATTTCTCCCAAACGGCTGAAGCAAAAAAGCTGAAATTTTCAGGAAAAATCCATGTTGGTCTGGCGACGCCCCAATTCTTGAGCCAGCTCTCTCACTTAATTTAAAGTGCCCTTTAAGGGCTGTCAAAGTTATGTAAAATCCCTGAAAACCTCAAAAAAAGTCAAGGCGGCCTAAATTTGGACTTTTTTGAAGAACTTTACATGAGGAATCGAATGAGCCCTTCCCCAGGTATGTAGCTCAAACCATTCCCGATATACGGCAAGATTTATGGTACCAACATTTGCGTTTTTTGGTTTATTATTGTTTGCATCGCAGTAACATAGTGATGTAGTGATGTAGTAATGCGGATACTGGAGTGAACTCCTAGAAGGCTTTGTAGCCGATACACGGGTTGAAGCATTCCGATAAACATAAAAAACGCTGCCAAGTCTTCCAATGGGGTTTATTTTTCAATTGGCTAGCGTTCATGATTTGAATTTCTACTAAGCTTTGGGGTGTGCGTGTTTCACAGGTGATAAAGCGATTATCGAATTTCAGGAGGCACACAAATATGATCAACTGATCAATCCAAATAGGTATTTTGGTCGAGAACAGATTTACGTGCTTTATGCATGTCTCCTGAAATTCAATA
The DNA here is from genome assembly GCA_031894815.1 of Creontiades dilutus. Taxonomy (NCBI): domain Eukaryota; kingdom Metazoa; phylum Arthropoda; class Insecta; order Hemiptera; family Miridae; genus Creontiades; species Creontiades dilutus. Next base: position 423,355 of record JAVIWC010003056.1, on the reverse strand, counting down.
ATCGCTCTATCACCTGTGAAACACGCACACTCCAAAGCTTAGTAGAAATTCAAATCATATACGCAAGGCAATCGAATAATAAACCCCAGTGAAAGAATTTGCAGCATTTTTATTAATACTCTGCTCAGGCGCAAAACTCTTAAGAACTATGCCGGGTCGATTTTATACCAATTTTTTATCCTCTCAGATCGTGTCACTTCAGCTGCCGCGCGGAATAGACAGGCCTGCCCTGACGTGATCTTACCTGGCAGTGCGAATGGGTGGCCCCTTGACGTGACTCTGACCTGACCGTGATCTGACGTTAGCGTTACCCCGAGTGTGAATCCACCTTTATTCCAATACAGCATCAATAAACCTTTATGTAATCATATGCAGCGTTTTTTCGTTGATTCTAATAGGTGTTTTTTGAAGAATCGAGTGATACCATTTGTGTTGATGTATATTCAAGGTATATAAACCTCATTTGGTGGTGACCTAAAAGCAATAAATGAATACGATCACACCATTCGGTAGGGAGTTTTCCGAGCGGCTGGTTTAAAAAGCACTTAGCGAGAAATGAATGTTACCACGGTCTAATGAAATGCGGCGCAGTCTGTGGTCCACTTATCAGGCATTAAAGGGTTAATTGCCCGGAATGACGTCGCACGTGATAAACCGAGCGTATGCAGGCCGCGTTATAGGGTAACAATGCCGAGTGACGACGGCCCTCGTCCCGTAACGGAGAGATATAACGATGAAAAGTCCGATCCCGGGGTGAAAAGTTCGGAGCGGACTGTTATCTTTAAACGGAACGAACAGCCTGTTCCGGGGACAGACCTACGCGGCTAACCCCCGCCTTCCGATCCGCTCCGGACCCGCGACCTAGCGAGCGATGGAACCGGACACCGATAGCGAGATTTATAAATCACCGGCTTAAAACCAAAACCGCAATACGTCGCTATCGATTATCCCGAAATCGAAACTATTAAGCATTATTGCACACTACATCACATTACAATACCTTCGGGTTCCGCCCAACCAATCTATCACTATATTACACTGCATTAAACGCCTGTAGTAGATAGGTACCTACCTAATTTAAATTGATGAATAATACATCATCCACCACATACATAGATAAGGTCATTGATTATAGTCCTCGAATAATAGTGCTCGAAGATTGGTAGTTGTAAACTACTAGCACAGCACTACAAAATGGTGGCTTTATTTATTTATTTTGAAGAACGGCAAAGCCAATATAAATAGAAAATATGGATCGAGTTAATGATTTACAACATGATATTGCAATAGGATCAGAAGCAACAACACTGAGACAGGGAAGGATTCAAAAATACGATAAAAAGGAACAAACCATTAATAGAAAAAGCGGGACAGTAGACCTCTTGGTTCTACAGCCGGATCATTTAAATGATTAATTTTACACATTTAAGTACCGAAGATGAAAAATTGCCTATGCAACCTACAAATATGGGATTCTAGCTCAGAGGAGGGGAGCTAGTAAACAGAGATGAAAGCTACGGCTGGGGGGGGGGCTAACAAGGGTTTACGTGACACATTCTGTGTTCATAAACGGTACTTACTAAGCCTAACCAACTCCCTGGAAAATTCTGTAGATTCAAACAGAGCACCAAAGAGGCTAGTGCTTACCAAGGTGGCAGGTAGACGAATGACCCCCTCGGGCGGACGGAAAAGTGGTGATGCCGGGATAACAAAGGACGGAAGGAGCCCACCCGAAGGGTAGTTGAAGGAGTGTTGAGCGGGGGAGGGGGGGGGGAACTGTCGGGTCGGTCCCTAAGAACTGGATTGTACTCTTGTTAATAATTTAAATGATAAAATTTCGGCCAGCAGATGCTTCAGGGTGTAGGAAGACGTATTAAATACGTCAAAGTCACTTGATTCCAGGAAAGCATTGACCTCGCAAGGCAAACGACACAACGGTCGGTTTAGAAGGTAGTTGAGGACTGCGAAAGGCACCAGGTAGAAGAGTGTTTGACGAGTTCCGCAGGGAGGAACATTTATGTTGACTTTAGAGAGAAGCGATGGAGATAGGAGAGCTACATTCACCAGCTTGTGAGAAAATACAATATCTGCCACCGCCTCTACGGCTTTCGGGAGTTTTGGTATTTTCAGTTTGAAAGCAAGGTAACGCATTAATACGGACTAAGTCACTCGCGACGTAGTTATGGAAACCCATTTCAATAAAAACGTAGTAAAATAGAACGTTGTCTATATTTTCACGAAAATGATGAGTACACAGTTGAATCGATTTCGACGGTTAGGTCATCATCAGTAACATGAACTGAAAGTACATCACAGATAGCTCTGTTCTGCAAAAAAAAAAAAAAAAAAAAAAAAAAAAAAAAAAAAAAAAAAAAAAAAAAAAAAAAAAATAAGAAACTTTCCCCACTCGCTTGTACCACCCACTGACACTAATTTTCAATTATAAGTGATTTACGTAGAAAGGTTGTTAAGTACAGAAAGAATAAGCCTTTGTGCAAAAATTCGCTGCTTTTTAAAACGTATTAATTTTGTTTATTTTGTTTTGTTTTTTGTTTTTGTGGGGTATTGTGGGATATTACCATATGTTAGGGTGTATGTTCGGAAATATCGGTGTATTGATATTAAACTTGATTTCGAACTTTTTCCAACAAAACTTTCAGGATCAAGCGTGGCATAGTAAGAGGGGCTCTTTGGAAGAACGACAGTGAGCGAAACCCCCTTAGGCACTACCTGCTAGTCCTCGGTTATCTCTGAATACATTCGAATAAACTCGCATTCATCATCCCGCGCCCGACCACCACCCGGGGAAGTTTTCCTACAAAAACTCGTCTGCGCCCCACATCAATCTAAAACGCGTTTCATCATTCAGTTTCATTTTCTTCCAATTCACCGAGAACCCCCAAGTCCGAATAAACAGAGAAAATAAGAACGAAAGTAAGAGCGGATGCGAGAGATGGAGGAGAAGAGAAAAATTTAATTTGTTGGAGGATTATGGATGGTGAATTATATGGAAAAAACTAAAAACAAAAACTATCAACGTAGGAGAAGCAAATAGCTTAATGTGAGGGGTAGCATGAATACGTACATCACTGAAATAATATTAAAATATGAAGAATAGAAGCATGTTACAATGATTGATTCCACAGAAACATATTCATAACGCGACCAAAGTCTAGAAAAAAATTGAAATATATTAGGTAAGGAAAATGAAGGCATCCACGTGTGTGTCCTTGTAAAGTTATAAGAGAGCCTCGACTCCCCGTCCATCTTATCAAAAGCAAAACTTTCGAGGGTAGTTGCACATCTAGACTGAAATTGAGGTCGAACCAACCAAGAATCAGGATAATCGGTTGAGAATTGTAGCCTGAGCAGCGTCGACAAAAATTTATCGAGAAAAATGACAAGAGCGGACCATAACAACAGCCAATTTTCAGCTAGTCCTTTGTGTGTGGAGATTCGGTTGTTTGTTACCAATGGGTAGAGTGGGCATCAGAGGGCATTGGGGCCCGCGACTACCGACATTTTCATGCCGTCCGGGTGGCTACATTAGCCACCGCGGTGAGGTGTTCGAGAGGTAGTCGTGGGACAGTAGATACCCTTTGCCGTGCCTGTCGGGGTAAAAATGAAAACCTCTACCATGTGGTGCTGCAGTGTCCAAGGACTCACGGTGGCCGCATTCACCGTCATGATGCGGTTGCCAAGCAGATAGCAGGTGCATTTTCATCCAGCGGCTGGGATGTGGAGAGAGAGATGCTGTATCATATGCCAAGTGACCAGGGCAAGAAGCCACATATCGTTGCCATTAAGCCCGACGGGTCTGCCATAATCCTGGATGTCCAAGTTGTCAGTGGCAGCGTGGATATGGAGCTGACCTGGGGGGCTAAGATAAGCAAATATGATAGGAGCGACCTGCGGCAAGCGGTACCTGAGCTAAAAGGAGTGGCGCCTAACAACATCAAGGTTATGGCTGCGACCGTGTCATGGCGCGGAGTGTGGTGCGGGAGAAGTGCCACGGAGTTACTTGAGCTGGGCATCTCGTCGGGAGTACTTCGTGGTATCACCACCTTCGTCATGCGGGGCTCTTACTTGAATTGGTGGTCATTTTATAGGGGCACTTACTTTCATCCCTCCCTTCCTCCTCCATCATCCACAACTTCCCATATCCCAAGGGCCGGCATCGGGTAAACCTGGTCGTCCTCCCCACTTTTATTTCATTTAGTTTTTTTCGTTTTTGTTTAATGGCGTGCCCCCTCCGTCTTTGAGGGAAAATTATTTAAAAAAAAAAAAAGGTAACCGAACATTATAATGGGAAAAGCAAGTACAAAATACATGTAATAAAACATATAGAGCATTACATCAGTTACGTAAAATGGGACACAATTTCCTACAATTTGTTAAAAAGCAATTAGTTCAGTCGTTGATCATCCCCCATTTGAATATGCTATCTCAGTTTTTTCCGATATCTCTGAAAGAGGAAATAGTAAATTGCAAGAAGCTTTTAATGCAGCGGTGCGTTATGCAATAATCCTGATTTCAGGGACCATGTTTCACCATATTTCGTCAAACTGGGATGGTTGAAAATTAAAGAAAGAAGGGAATTAGCAATTGCAACCATTGTTTACAAACTAATGTCAACTAAAAACCCTGATTATCTATCCCAATTATTAAAAAAAATTACTGGTGACCATATGTCAACAAGGAATAAAGATGTGATGCTGTTGATCCCAAGGCATGGTACCCAGACATATGCAAAATCGTTGGCAGTTACATGGGCTAAGATACTTTTTTCTTATCGTTATTGGTTATCGTGATTTCATTTTTACTTCGAGTAGGAGTTATGTGATTTGAGGTTAATGTAGGTTCCTTCAAAACAATTATTGTTATTTATATCAGTTCTGTTAGTTCCACGAAACAACTAGTCGTCTGTTTTAATATGTAATTTTCGTCTCCTCCGTGTATAGTTTTACACCTGAACCACCTAACTCTGCACAAAATGCAATCATTAAATTAGTTGTCGTAATTCTGCTCCGTGTAGTAGAGGTGAATTAACCCCAAGGAGCCAAGTTGATCTTTATAGATAATGGTGTAGTTTCATGTAAATCACCAACCAACAGTCGAGCTCTCCTCGCTATTCTCCCACGGGGTCTTTTGTTGAATATTAATAAGTCAAATAATAATAACTGAATAACAATTCCTCTAGTCTACTAGAATAAGCCACCCTCCCGTTTTCGTACTCTACTTTTGCCGTCCCATGACGGATATTTTCAATGCTCGAAACTTGGCTTGCATATTCAGCGCTTCAAAGCTCATTCATACACGAATACACTGTCAGCGGAGCAAACGAACAAGATGAGCTGGGGATAAGGCGACAATGGGGGGATTTCAGGTGCTTCCTCCGACGTCTTATCCAGAAAACGTGTTAGAAGGCGCCATCAATCACTTTTGATAATAGCCGAGGTAAACCGCTGCCAACAAGTTGTTAATCTGTTGAGTTGGATCTTAGCTCCATAAGCTCCATTATGTGGAACAGTACTTTGTTCGTATCTGTCAGCTACACTCCCCGTGAAAATTACCCTGGTTCACCCCGATACAAGTTTACGATTGGCGTAAAATTATTCGAGTGTACGCAAATTCTGTCGTCTGCGTGACAACCTCATTCTCGGCACGTCGCTTATGTCAGCATCGCGATACAACTCAAAACTCTGCATGTGTTAAGGGGATATGCCCACCATCCAAGGATAAAGTCAGAATTAACCAGCCACGGTAGATAAAGCTCGCAATTAACACATGGGATATGCCCACCATCCAATGCTAGCCTTAACCGGATAAAGTCAGAATTAACCAGCCACGGTAGATAAAGCGCGCAATTAACACATGATTACGTAGTTCGCGGGATTTAAGAAATATAATTAATATACAGTCGAACATACCACGCTTTCGTTTTACTTAAGGGCTACATTTTAATCTGCAGTGAAATATTAATATTTATTCAAAAAATAAATGATATTCTTCAAAAATTTACATGAATTAGTCCCTTAATGGGCAAGCCCGTGGTAGGGAGACGAGTTTAACCAAAAGCATAAAGAGAGAAAAATCAAAGAAAAATGAGAGTAAATAAATCAATAACGCATCGTTTAGAAAGAACGGAAAGCGGAAATCTCCACACTCAAACAATGTGTATCAGAAATACACATTTTTATTGCTATTATTAATTTTACTATATACTTATACAAGCGCAACCATCACCACAGAATAAAACAGTTAAATAGACTAAAACAAGTTGAACTCAACCACTCAGAGGAAAAGAGAACTCCTTCAACATTGAGAAATATTCTTTCAAAATTTTATTAACTTGTTTAGCATTTCCCAGAATCGCACTGGCGATGTTTTCAGGCAAGCTATTGAATTCCAATACACCAACATATAAGTAGGACCTTTGGACTGCAGTACTATGAAACAAAGGAATCAACATCTTCCCCGAGCCCGAAACCGCGTACTAATCTCATGACTCGGAAATGAAAAAGATTGCGTACGCAAAACCTGCTTTATACTATTAACCTTAAACAGAGAACCTATTGTAAGGATGTTCAATTGCTTGAATAAGGGTGCAGTGTGCTCAAGAAATTTACTCTTAGTTATTATTCTGATTAAAATCTTCTGAATAGTTACTATAGGACTGAAAGTACTGAGGTATGTCCCACCCCACGCCGGTAAACCATACAATAAAACTGATTGGGCCAGTGAGTAATATACTGTTTTCATCAATTGGGGGGCCAAATATTTATTTAGACGGGAGAATACATAGATTAACTTCCTTAGTCTTTTACTTATAATATCAACTTGTTTTCTCCATTTCATGAGATCTTCAAATACCACCCCCAAATACGTGCCTTCTGCGCGTCTGTCAACGTAAGGACAGTTTTTGCAGCATAACAAATCACAGTGATTAGAGTGAAGTGCCAATTTTAAATCAATTTTAGGTAACGATGAAAGAGACAAACTAAAGGGTATATAGTAGGTTTTGGGTAAGCTCAAAGTTAATTTGTTCGATACTAGCCATGTATTGACGCTTTGCAATCCCTCTTCCGCCATTTTATATGTTTGTTCCCAGGTATTAGATTCGAAATACAGAACAGAGTCGTCAGCAAATAAAACTAGCTCCCCTGGTATGCTCATATAACCCAGTGAGTTTATATACAAGATGAAAAAAACTGGTCCCAGTACAGTCCCTTGCGGAACACCATAGACATCAGTATCCATATATGAGCCCAGATGACCATTTAATTTGACGCACTGCTTTCGACCGTGCAGATAACTTTCCACCATTGGAGTGCTAATCCCTGAATACCTAACGTCTCCATCTTGTCCAGTAGCCTTCTATGGGAAATGGTATCGAACGCTTTGGCAAGGTCAATAAATATTGCAATCACTTTCCGCCCACTATCCAAGTCATGAAGGATTTTTGAAGTCAGATAACAGATCGCATCCTGGGTATTTCTCCCCTTTCTAAATCCATATTGATGTTTATATAATACCTGATTACTTTCTAAAAATTCTACTAATTGTAACTTAACACATTTTTCAATTATTTTTGCAATGTTGCTTAGAAGTGAAATTGGTCTATAATTATTAATTTCAGTTCTATCACCAGACTTGAACAAGGGAAAAACAACCGATACTTTCAAATTAGAAGGGAACGTTCCAGTGCACAAACTCAAATTTATCAAATGGCAAAGAGGCTCGGCTATGAATTGCTTACTCGATTTTAAAATTTGGGCACTAATCCCATCCCAGCCAGGGCTGGATCCACCACGAAGAGAATCTATTGCTCTAATTACATCCGCTTTTGATACAGGCTTAAAAATAAACTGGGTTTGTTAATCTCCGACACAAGAACCTCGTTATAACTCACATTCGCAAGTTTATTGGCTAGAGTTGAACCAACCTCAATAAAAAACTTATTGAAGGCATCTGCACACCGATTTGGGTTACCCTCTACATCGACAGTGTCATCATCGAGCTTTATCTTTGCAACCCTTTGATTAACCCTAGGAGCATCAATAATATCATTTATTACTTGCCATGTTTTTTTGTTATTACTCTCTACCTCTTTCAATTTATTTTTTAAAAAATTTCCTTTGCCACACGGATAAGTGATTTCAGTTTGTTCTGATATCTTTTCACATAATCTTGCAAATTGGTATTGAATGGTTGCTTTAAGGAGACTCTGTAGATAACATTTTTACGACGAATAGATACCAATAAACCCTTGGTTATCCATTTCTTTATTGGTCTAACTTTGGCACTCTTAGGAGGGTTCAAATATACTGTAGCCTCCTTCATATAATGTTGAAACCGAGTTAACAATCTATCACTACATTCATCTACATCATTAATCGCTAAAATATCCTCCCATGTTGCAGCCGATAACAGTTCCACTAAAGTAGCTGAGATGTTCTAGGTTTAATTTTAAAACATTTCGGTTTTAATGTAAAGTAAACATAGTGTTGTATTTAGCTTGCACCTTAATTTGTTGAAAGGAAAACAAATAGCCCAACTGTATGTACTCTTTTAACTGGAAATGAAAACTACATAGGTTAACCAAAATTGACGACACCTAATTAAATAAAAACGCCTACAGAAAGGAAACGCATCAAAAAAGCGAATCCCGTATTGCTGATATACAACTGTAGAAACTTTCTGATGACGTTTTCTAGCCCATGTATCTCCAAAAAATAGTTAAACCGGTTTATCCGGTAATTCTTTTATCCGCGACGACCTTGGTCCCATCAAAACCGGATAAACTTGGTTTTAGTGTACATTCATATATTTTTGCTACATCCAACGCGAAATTGAATTATGAGCTCAACTGACATCGGTATCAGCTTCAACGATTTTATTGGGAAAATAACATTATGTGAATGAATGAATAAATAATGTATTTAGAACAGTAGTTCGTTACATGGAGATTCGATACAACAAAAATTATTATTCTCTACGATAGCATTAACAAAATAATTGTGTTTAGAAATAATTATTATTTCTAATAGATTTTACTAGTCATACTGGTAATAAATTTTACTAGTTATAGTCTTTGAAAACTTGATTACTTCGTATTTTAGGTAATTCCCCTTCATTTATTTTTCTTAATATTAATTTTATTACCTATTCAATAGAACCTTGCAGATAATATTAACGTTATGTATATATTTTGTAAACTTTATAACAAGTAATAGTAATGCATAAGCAACAACAACAAATGGAAGAAACGGATAAACAATAACAATACACAAAAATATTTTGATAAATATAACTTCTTTTTTGTCTTTAAATATAACCTCTTCTTTCTCTTGACGTTAAACAAATATCATAGACTCAGTCTTGTTAATCAATGAAACAATATGCTCTGAGCTTCGCCACTTCAAGCAAATAATTAAATTAATTGGCAGCTCTTTGTGAGTCAACGTTGCACAACAACTCCAAATGATAGTTCAAGTCATTCAAGTCCCTAGTTCCTGGTATGTATTTCAATCGTGATGATATTGCAGTGGTAGCTGGTCGGTGATGCACGAATGAAGAAGGGATTGCAGGATCGAGTGGAGTTGCGTAAACTCCTCAATTCTTCACCTTTTAATTGAGTCCTAGATGCCTGAAAAAGAGCTCCATTTGAACTTTTCCGTAGATTGACTACGAACAAAATTTGCCGAAGAAGTTTCATTCAAGTCTCAATATCCTAGAACGAAATGGGTAGAATCTAGCTGAATTAACTGATCAGGATGGAACCAACATTTCCATTTCCTCTTGATGTCCTAGAGAGACGTCTTTGAAAGGTCAACATCCTAAAATGAATAGTAGGGAATTTAGCTGAATCGGCTGAACAGGTTGAAAACCATATTTGTCTATTGATGTCCCAGGAAGCTCCTTTCAAATCTCAACATTCCAGGTGGATATGAAATAATCTCTTCCCCCCGACATTTCCGTTTCATCCTATAACTTGTAATTCTCGGTTAACTAGCCAGAATGCAGCTTAGACTTGAAGGTAAAAGAACTAAAAATGTGTTTATAACAATTTCAAAGTTAAATTGCTCCAAAATATTATTATTCGGATTAATAAGTAATTTAATTCTGATTTAATGACTGTCTCTATCTTGATTTGTCCTGAATTGATTTTCTTCCTTCCATCAAGAAACTGAATATAAGGGTAGTGAGTCAGATTTATGAGATGAAAGGGGGCTGGTTATTGAACCTTCTCTTGAAACCCCAGTAAAACTTAGCTCCGTTCCGAGGAACCGGATATAATGAGCTGAGTTTGAGATTTCGGTGAATAACGAACTCGGCGGATCTTGTTTGTATACTGGCGCGGTTGAGTGACATGAGGATGAAGGATGAAACCAGGATGAAATCAACTCATAATGAAATTACATCCTCAATATGAGGGTTAGACTAAACCTCAATACAAAAACTGCGTAGACAGCATACAAGAAGAAAATTATTCAGTACTTCGCTGAATTTCTTATGCTATAAGTTCGGCAAAACTTTTAAGCCGTACAAAGATCGTTTTTATCTTACATACATGAGTATTTTTCAAGTTTGGAGAGTAGTCAATACAATTTGGAGGGTAGTAATACTACTAGTCCCTCAGGTATACTCATGTAGACAGATTTTTCTAAGTTACCATGCACATTTTTTCTCGATACTGCACCGAATTTTGAGAGTGTTACCTATTTGATATCCCACTTTCTGTGATGTTACTTGTTACTTGACTTTGAAGGCTTGTATGTCCTCGTTTCATTTCGGTTCAGAAAGGGAGTGAGAACTTGAGAACCAGATGCGGTTGAAAGTTGATTTCCCCGCTTTCTGCTTCGCCATATACCTATCTTCAGTTATATCCCATGTGTATATGTACGCTATACAGGGTAGATGGGGATCAGTGTGAAAATTTTTTTTGGGTAAAACTACTTCGAAAATGGAGTAGAATGCCGCCAGAGTGAGGGTCCTATCTCAGTCCATTGGATAGTTATGATTTTTTTAGTTCTTTCACGGTGAACTCCGACCTCACGTCATGAAATCGAGTTTTCTGGAACACTGAAGCGTCCATTTTAATTTTATTATACATTTTCGGATTCAGCATTAAATTTCCTATAAGAAAAACATAATTTCAACCTTATAAAATTTTGATAACTCTGTTCAAAATCGCAGTGAAAGAGAAAATTTGAAAAATTTGAAATTTTTCGATAAAATTTGAAACAGAGCCGACGTTTCATAAATAGACCAAGAAGTTGTCAAATCTCATGAAAACTTCCTCATTTCATGAGCTTTCCAACGGTATACTCAATTTTAGGATTACGACATTTTTTCTTTGAGAAATTAAGTTTCAAATACAAAAAAACCAAAGGGCGTCAATCTTGGTCGGAATGGGGTGCAAGAGTTAACTCACGTTCTCATTTCTTTCTGTTTCTTTATTCTTATTTTCTGTTTAAAAAACCTGCAAATTACAACAAACAAAAATGAATTTAGGTTAACATTTGTTCGAACTGACGTCCCCTGTTACGAATGCATTACCTAGCTCGTTTTCGAATAGCTCTCACAGTAACAGAGATTGTTAACTTCTCCTGAAGTTTTGGAGCTGCTGCAACAATTTTTCCCCTCAACTCTTCTTCTGTGTTCACCTGCGTTTTGTAGACTTTTTGATTCAAAAATCCCCAAACGAAGAAGTCCATGGGGTTGAGAACAGGGGACCTCGGCGGCCACGCAATGGTACCACCTCGCCCTATCCATGTGGTAAACCGTTCTAATAGCCATGTTCTCACTGCCGTAGAATAATGCGGTGGGGCCCCCTCTTGTCAATCAATTGTTGAAGAGTTTGAGGTTGAAGAGCGCTGCAAGTGCGTTTCCGTTACACAAGCCGTAGACATAATGCATTTCTGTATTCCCAAACACTAAACTCAGCCATGGTCAAACGTCAACTGTCCCCAAAACGGCGAAATGTATTCATTGCTGTTCAAACAAGTGTAGTCAGATCAGTGTTTATTCGTAAAGGTCCAGGAGCTGGAGGAAATGAGAATGTGAGTTAACTCCTTGCACCCCCTTCCCTACCAAGATGGTACTTGTTTTTTTGGATTTGAAACTTAATTTCTCAAAGAAAAAATGTCGTAATCCTGAAATTGAGTATACCGTTGGAAAGCTCATGAAATGAGGAAGTTTTTATGAGATTTGACAACTTCTTGGTCTATTTTTGAAACGTCGGCTCTATTTCGAATTTTATCGAAAAATTTCAAATTTTTCTAATTTTCCCTTTCACTGCGATTATGAACAGAGTTATCGAAATTTTATAAGGTTGAAATTATGTTTTTCTTATAGGAAATTTAATGCTGAATCCGAAAATGTATAATAAAATTAAAATGGACGCTTCAGTGTTCCAGAAAACTCGATTTCATGACGTGAGGTCGGAGTTCACCGTGAAAGAACTAAAAAAATCATAACTATCCAATGGACTGAGATAGGACCCCCACTCTGGCGGCATTCTACTCCATTTTCGAAGTAGTTTTACCCAAAAAAAAATTTCACACTGATCCCCATCCACCCTGTATAACTAGTTAAAATTTGGAAGACATTTTTCCTCGGGGAAAAAACAATAGATCACGAATATATATCCATTGTTGGAGGAGTAATTAGAAAATTAAAATGATGAAATGAATAGAATACAGACAAAATATTTTATGGAAAATTTATTAGTATTGAACATTAGTGGACAACATTTTCAGCATTTGGAAGTGTTAGCGGTGGCGTTAGTAATTCTCAATAATGGTTTATGGTAAGAAAATTATATTTGAAAAGTGTGAGCTTCCATTCATGAATTAGTACAATTTTACGCCCTTCATCGGTTGGCCAACAGTCCCAAAATGAGTTGAGAACAATTCCAATAATTCTATGTGGTGATCTTCCTTGAAATTGTCATGATTGTATTTAGTTCTACAATTTTAATGACCCAGATTCCATCCGATGTATGTTATTAATGAGCATTGAATGAAGTTGGAAATAACAGGGTCGTGGACATTACAAATTACCAAAAGACTACGACAATGTCAGAGTGCTACAACAATTTTAAAATTAAGTGATTACCTTCTTATTTTACCAAGCTTATCATTTAGTGTACCACTACTTGGGAATCCACCTACTCGTTCAGTGACTGCGCAACTTATGGTTTTACAGGGTTAGCAGAATGGCGGGATCAAGAATTTCAAAAGATGAGAGATTAAGAAGAAAACGAGTTTTCGAGATTTTTTTTTTTTTTTAGTTCCATATTTTGGTTAATATAGGTACTTAGTTACATGGGACTTTGGAACCTCCATAAAGTCAGGAATGAGACAATTACATCAATCTTGTTTGATTCAACACACATTTTCATTTCGTTACCAAGCTTTTTATTGGTTATCGTGATTTCATTTTTACTTCGAGTAGGAGTTATGTGATTTGGGAAACTTTGAAGGCTGATAGATGAGGGACTGCCTACAAGTAGTATAATATACTGCTAAATATTACGTAAGTTTTCATACTTTGATCCTTGTTAAAAACGTTTTTCGCATTAATTAAATGATATAAAATCGAGTTTTCCGAATACAATGCCATTTTTTCCTTTTACCTACCAACCCAAGAAAAAAATTTTACTGCAACGAAATGAAATTTATCGACAGCGTAATGGACGCGAATTTCAAATTCGAATTTTGGACTTTTAAAAGGGATTAATGAGCTGCCATTGCGCTTTTTGCCTTAGGGCCCATAACTAAAATCCATATAAAAAAAATTCCAGAAATTTTTACAACTTCTTCTAAAAAAAATTTTTACTGATCGAAATTACTCCTAGTTTAGGAATCACAAATCTAGGCTTTCAAAAGTCCATGTTTGAAGATGATCACAATCGCCTCACTCTGAGAGGAGATTTGGGGCATTTCAAAAGCGGGAAAATTACCCAAAAATCCGCAAGTAGGTGACCCTCTTTTATAGGTTTTTTCGCGCAGCAGTTTGAAGATGATAAAACGTGGTAGATAGGCGAAATAGGCAAAAAAATAGCTGTTCACTATCTATCTTCATTAGATTTCTAATTTTTTCATAATCTTTATTGACTATTTGCATGCCTCTGTATTTAGTCGTCACTTGAGAAAATGTATTCTTTTGCTCTCGGCGACTTCAGTCTGTACGAATTTGATTGCCACTGTCTCACATCAGCAAAACATATACTTTCGTGTTTACGAATAAATTAGAGCATATTTAGTGTGTAAAATTGATGCACAGTTAACCGCAGCAGCAGGTCTGAACTTGAGAACTTCTGTTAAGCTGATTCAGCAATACTCTGTGCGCTGTTTAGCACTTCGTTAATCCCAAAATGTATCAGGATTCGTCAAGATATTGAGGTTAATAAGATATTACCTTCTTACATTCAGTTTGCACTCTATACTGTAGCGATCATGCGATGTACAAATACATTTGGTTACAAACAACTGAATTGCAATGTGTATTTGAAAACAGTATCAGTAGCCAATAAAGTGAGTTCGGCTCGCTGGAACATACTTTCTTAGAATCTTCTAAACCAACTGTTTTTGAACACGGTACGCTATGTGACGAAAATTAATGTTTTGAAATGAGTCAACATCTGGTGTATTACATCGGGAATGGCGTCTCATGAATGGCGTATGCAAAGGGAATACCTACAGCTCAGGTTAGACGCCTCACACTGGATCCCGTTTCTAAGCACCATCCCCTGCTTATTAATTCGCTGTATCCGTCCTCCTGAATATTGATGGGCCCGCTATTCGTCTTAACTTCTCGTCTGTGGTAATTGTGAGAGCTACTCGTTTCAGCCTGAGGTAGGAAGTTCCATCGTTGTATTGAAGCCATATTGTAAACAAGAATGTTAAGAACCGTGAATCGCTCACTTCACATAACAACCCACCATCAATTTATTTATGATCTTTATACCACAGCCCAATCTCCGGTTAATTTCTTAGAGGTTCATGAAGGCTCATTCTTCCTTCAACCCCCCAATTCCCATTGCTCCCATGGGACTAATTTTGTTCAACTTATAAAGAAATGTCAACTATAAGGGACTTAAAAAGGCAAAACAAAAGATTCAATTTTCTCAAATCTCCACTAGAATTTAGCTCGAGGCTGGATGTAAAAACTGAATAAAAAATCAAGGATCAGTCTTATTGTTGTACCTAATTTGTACCTAGATTATTGATTCCTCAATTTTTAAACTGTTATATAATATTGAAGAACGTGGAGTATCAAATTTAATTTAAAGAACTAAGGGATTACAAAACTTGTAGGTAACCAAATATGACAGGGGAGCGTGATCAACTGATCGTGGAGGAGACTCATTTGGTAGATAGGCAGTACACATCTAATTTGAAGTGACAACACTTATCATCTATATAATTAAAACAATGTCGATGGAAACCTACCTAGCAAGCTTCGCAAATAGGTGCAGTATGTTTTTGGCTGTACACTTTTGGTTTATTATTCAATAATAAAACATTGTAATCGCTCTGGGAAAAAAAAACTAACCCCCCCTGAAAATTTCATGGTTTACGTTTCAAAGGGTGTAGAAACCGAATCTGCAATAAAAAATTTTCCGTCCGTCCGCCGTACGCACGATATCTCCCAAACGGCTGGAGCAAAAGATCTGAAAATTTCAGGAAAAATCCATCTTGGTCCCACGACGCCCCAATTCTTGAACCAGCTCTCTCACTCAATTTAAAGTGGCCTTTAAGGGTTGTCAAAGTTTTGTAATATCCCTAAAAACGTCAAAACAAGTCGAAGCGGCCTAAATATTTACCTATTTGAAGAACATATCATGAGGAATCGAATGAGCCCTTCCCCACGTCCGTAGGTCAAACCATTCTCGATGTATGGCCCGATTTATGGTGACAACATTTGCGTTTTTTGGTTTATTATTGTTTGTTTGTAACCTAGTGATGCCGATAGCATCGAGTTGTAGTGAATGTGGATACTGGAGTGATAGCCGATGTGAATACTTGTAGTTTATAGCCGATACACGGGTTGAAGCGTTCTGATATGTATGAAACGCTGATAATATATAGGTAAATATTATTACTGTGGATTATTATTCAATCTTAATACTGGGGTAAAAAAGCAGTCTTTCTCTCGGGTTTATTATTCAATTGGCTTGCGTTCATGATTTGAATCTATTCGACATTATTGAGGTTGATCATTCAAACTCAATAATCGATTTGAATCTATACAAACTTTGTGCGTGTTTACAATGAGCGATTAAATTTCAGGAGATATGCATAGAGCACGTAAATCTGTTCTCAACCAAAATACCTATTTGGATTGATCAGTTGATCATATTTGTTGCCTCCTGAAACTCAATAATCGCTCTATCACCTGTGAAACACGCACACTGCGAATTCTTTCACTGGGGTTTATTATTCAATTGGCTTGAATTCATGATTAGAATTTCTACTAAGCTTCGGAGTGTGCGTGTTTTACAGGTGATAGAGCGATTATTGAATTTCAGGAGATATGCATAGACCACGTAAATCGGTTCTCAACCAAAACACCTATTTGGATTGATCAGTTGATGATATTTGTGTGCCTCCTTTACATCAGTCTACCCTTGGCTCCGTCTTCTAAATTTGGGTTTGGGGAAGTTGTAACGCAATACGAGCGCTAAAGGACTTGATAAATTATTTATGTTTTTATTGTGGGGAGGGGGTATTGAGGTTCAATAAAAAAACGCTGCAAATTCTTTCACTGGGGTTTATTGGTCAATTGGCTTGCGTTCATAATTTGAATTTCTACTAAGCTTTGGAGTGTGCGCGTTTCACAGGATTATTGAATTTCAGGAGGCACACAAATATGATCAACCGATCAAAAATAGGTATTTTGGATTGATCAGGATCATATTTACGTGCTGCATATCTCCTGAAATTCAATAATCGCTCTATCACCTGTGTAACACGCACACTCCAATGCTTAGTAGAAATTCAAATCATGAATGCAAGCCAATTGAATAATAAACCCCAGTGAAAGAATTTGCAGCGTTTTTCAGTACATTTCACTGGTTTGTGTTTATTCATCATTGTTTACAAGAATCTTTTTAAACATTTGAATTACACATTGTTTCCTTCCTTTAAGTGCCATATGTGCGGTGATAGTGTTGAATTAAGCAGCGGCAGCACTCGCAATAAGGTAGAAAAAAATGTACGAGGGTTTTCTGGTGATTGGCCCGCTCCTTTTGCACGAGTAGTTGGTGTCTTCTCCGATAATTGCTGGAGTCAAGATGTTCTCATTTTCTACCATCATTACATTTTGATCAATCATCTTTTGATCAAATCTTCACCTGGCATTGAGGATCGGATATTATGACTGACGTCTTTAACAGAAGCAGCGGTCATTATCTGATCATTGAAATTTGTTTCAATATCAGAGACACGGTCTTCCGGAATGGCAATATTTCGTTTTCTATCATCAGAAGTTAGTTACGGCCAATGTCGCCATTCAAACTTTTGGATCTCCGTCTTCAGCTTCATTGGTAACAAAGTGGTACGTACATGCTTGGGATCATAGCACTTAACATTCAAGAAAACAGCTTACTTACTTCTCCCTTAACGTTTTTAGCGAGTAAAAACAGCCAGAGGATGAGTGCACCGAACTCAATAAACGGTCAGGAACCGGTTACCGTATGGAAAATCTTGACCCGGTAGGTACCTGCTATATCACACCGGGTTAGATTGTTTCTGGGTTCATACTGGCCCAATACAACCAAGCAGGACTTAACAGAAACGGCAGTAGTGGGTTTCCCTCGCTGTTTCTTGACGATATAGCAGGCCCTCCTGTCCCCTCTGGCGTTAGCCGCACTTTGAGTGGGCCCGGCATGGACCACGTTCAAGTGCCAGGTTTTTACGGGATGCGGTACTTATTAAGGACAGGAGTTAATGACAAATAGGGTCCAGTCCACCTCTTTTTTTAACTTGTGGTCTTCCCATTATCGAACGTCATTTTTAGGTTAGGTTAGGTCCATATCTTATTGAAAAAGGGCTGAGCCAGGGGGAGTACTGATTTTGCTCCCAGCCTACCACGAATCCTACCAACGTACTAGATCCTTAAAAGATTAAATCACACTGATTATCACAGATCCATTCTCGGCGACAATCTGAGTCACGTAGGTTGGTACCATCAGTAAACATGAAAAATTCCAAGAACCAGCAAACTATAAAGGTTTCAACATGCACAAATCATACCTAAACGCAACGAAAATGAAACTGAAACTTGGAGAAACTATTCTGAACCACGCGGGAACACGGGAAGTTCCTAAAACTTTCAGTTTTCTTGTAATTTCACTAAGTTATTCCTAACTTCAGCCATTTTTTTTTTTTTTTTTTTTTTTTTTTTTGCAAGTAAGCACCATTTGGAACTAACTGTAATATTAAGGGAAGGCGATTGGGTTATTGTTGGGGGTTGTTGAGTTATTGTTGCTAATGTAAACTGTCTGCGATGTAATGGAGAAAGAACTGTGTATTCACCTCGTTGCAGATAGTTATAAATCAAAACTAAAGCGAGGTCCCCACGAGGGAACTGGGAATAGTACGGTTAATATATTTGTTCACATATCTATTTATCACGTTTCCACTAAAGGAATCTCTTATACAGTTGATTGGTTTTAGGAATCTGAAAGAAAAAAAAAAAGAATGTACGCTTAGAGCATGTTGCGACAGTTATAAAAATCATATTTTATTGTCTCGGCAGCCTTTCGGTTATGGAGGCCAATAAACTCGGTGATAGCTTCTGCACTGTAAATATATCGGGCTGCTATCTCCCGCCATCGATCTTGTGGATTTTTTGCTGAAGTAGCTCGAAGACCCTTCACATGTCACATAGCATTATTTATGTATTTACTCAATAATCTTTTTATGGCAAAGGCACCACTCCTTCGGAGTAGACTCCCTTGGATAGTACCACATTCTGTCTTCTCAATCATCAACAAAATAACACATAAAATAGGGGGTGATTAGGTAGCGGGATTTTTTATTCATCAATTTTTCAAACATTTTCGTCTATTTGGTTTGACACATAATTCCATTTCCTTTTTTTTCCAAGAAACTTGGCTGAAACAAAATGAACATATTGGTAACTAATGGGAGTACTACAAGGAACTTCCCTATCCAGTTTGATCATAAGCGTAATGGGAAAAAGTTAAATACAGGAAAATTTAATACCCACTGGTTTTAGGATGTCACTCTGAAGCGTCACCTATTGAGAGGCTCACTTACACTATAATTACGTATATTACAGTACATTGTATAAGTTCTGCACTGTTCTGCATGAAAATCCTCCTTCAAACCAAAACACGTTTTTTTACTGTTTCCAAATGTGCTGAACAAGAATTTGAAGTCAGATTCTGTCTATCACGCACATTTTCTTGAGAAATTCTATTTTTTTATTCAAAAATGTGAGTTTTTTTTGGCATAAAACATTGTGAAAAAAATTCAAAAGCCTTTTGAGCGCAATGAAATATATTTGAAAGAAAAAAAATTGATGGGAGTATCACAAGTAGCTGAAGAAATATGGCTAAAAGTGTTTTTACAGCTTTTGATCTTGAAGCAGGGATTCGGTCTCTACCTGGATCTTCAGGGGAATGACCTTCCTTTCCCTTTTGCGGTGGTATCCTTTTTGTTTTTGTTTTTGTGCGAGTGGGGCAGCAGAAAAAGAGGAGACCATTATGTCGTAAAAAATGGCCAGAGCGTAAGGAAAAAGTAGGTGAAAAAAACATGGCCAATTCTCCATTAGCGGACAAAAACCAAATAATTGTACCCTCACTCCACATAAAATTGGGGCTTATGAAAAACTTCGTAGAAGCAATGGGCAAGGAAGGAGAGATTTCACGTATTTAAAACAAAAATTTCCGCAACTCAGCGATGTTAAGATACAGGAGGGCATTTTCGTAGGACCTCAATTCGACATTTACTCAAGGACCTCAATTTTGAAACAAAGTTAAATACTACTAAGAAAAAGGCTTGGATTGCTTTTCGAGAGGTGTGAGCTAAGTTTTTGGAAAACAACAAATCTAGAGACTACCGAAAAATAGTCCAAAAACTGCTTACTTCATTTAAAACATTGGGATGCAATATGTCCTTAAAAATACATTTCCTGCAGAGTCACCTAGACTTTTTCACCCCGAATTTGGGTGCAATTTCGGACGAACATGGAAACCGATTCCACCAAGACGTCCAGAATGGAAAAAAGATATACTGGCAAATGGAATAAGAAGATGCTGGCGGATTACTGCCACTACTACATGAGAAACAGGCAAACTTGTTCAAGGGAGGGGAGAAAAGTTTTTTTTGCAGGCCAATTATAATTGATCAGTTGGTTATTCAACAACGCAAGCATGAGCTAACCTTCAACCGTTCGAGCGGGCTGTCAAGTGACCGCCTTCGTCGAATTATGAATGTACAACCGCACCAGGGGAGTTCGCGTTAATTTTAACTCGACTCATTCCTCTTTCCATGGAACCACTAGTAATTGCTAAGGGGAGTAAAGTTGTATAACCCCCTTAGAGCAGTCCGTTAACTGAAGTCATACAGTAATTCACTAGGGATTCACCATAGAAGGACACCATTAGTGTCCAAGTGAGCAATCAATTTGTCGTCCATGATGACTTCAACTGCAGATGAACTATCCATTTACTAAATGAGACCAACCCGAGCTAAATCGGTAAAAATTTTTGTACGTTTAGGTGAGAACAAAACATTGAAACTGCGACTTGAATTGAGTAGAATTCATGATGTTTTCCAAGGTTCATACTTATGTTTCCAAGTAATTTCGAATTACGAATCAATCGGGGAGGGTCCCACAATATTCCGAGCTTATCTGGCTCAGAAAATCTAATTTTAATTTGTAAAAATGTTGAGATCGGTGTAAATTTCAATTTTTCAAATCCTGATTTTTCAATTTTCCTGTTTGGACGACTTTTTGGTAAAAAAAAAGTTGTGGTTAGAAGTTATGACGGTTTCGACAACGCTAAACTTTTCTGAAATAGTTGCCATCGTCACATCAGAACAATCAACGTTATAGGGATGCAGTGGTTCGAAACCAAGCTCTGCTAACATATGACGAGGTTGTGACGGGTATGAATAGTTCACCCTTCTCGCGTCCACATAACGCTACTGAGCCTTCACCTGAGGCGTTTGAGCACACAGATATCCTCTGGGTATTGCGGGGCAAATCGCCTCAATCCCTGGAAGGGATAACTACTCCAATCCATCACGTCATTGTCATATAACGTGAAAGCATCAGACACACATGACAAGCGGCGCTTCTCCAACTGTACGTTCCACCTGTTACCTCCATATGCTAACCAGTGTAAATGGGTGCCACGCCCTTTAAAGGGTGTAACGCGAGTCGTGTCCGACCTCTCTTCTACGTGTTGTGCTATCTAGTTCCGACCAAAAGTGCCTCCAAGTGTTTTTTCTTTAGAGGCTTTGTTTAAGAGTTATTTTACTTTTAAGGTTTTTTCGTGTACCTACTCGTCCTTACTTTACTAAAATTACAAAAACCGCTCTTATGTGCACGAAAAATTGCAATTTGAGGATGCCATAAGAAAGAGCGTTAAATTTGCTGTCTTTTCAATGCCTAAATACTGTTTTCAAAACGGAATTACTTAAGGGGCAAACAATTTTTGTCAAAATTCTAAAATTACCCTTTTTCCAAACGCTTTGTCATCCTATTAGTTTTTTAGCAGGACTGTGCAGACCGTCTGAAAGCTGTGCAAAAACGTCAGCTTTTTAATGAACTAATCAAATTGATTCTAGTACTTGAATTACTTAGAAAACAAGGATTGCCAAAAATGTCGAAATGTCCCCCATTTTGTAGGAGGTATACTGCAGTCCGATCGTTCGAACGCTGCGTCGACGGGATCTCGGAGCTGTCCTTGATGATATATTCGAATGTCGTTTCCACTTTCAAGAATATTTTGAATCAGTTGGGCTTTCTACTCAATCCTGACCTCATACACTTAGGTTTTTAAATTTCCCCAGTGGTAATAAATGAGTGTAAGTTCCGGGCTGCGAGGAGATCCGAAAGGTCCATTTTGTCCTCCCTCTGCCTTACATGCCCTCTGCCATCACCAATTCAATTTAAAAACAATGGAAATCTATCGATAAAATATAATAACTAATAACAAATAATTCTGCTGTCTGGTGAATTGCATCATCCCACAGTTACATCCATCTCCCTCCCCTACTACCCCAGGGGGGAAAACATCATAAGCCTATAAATAATAACAATGTCACTGTTTTGACTTGGTACTCACCAGCAAATTTTTTAATAATTCGCATCAAATTGATAACGCTGCTCATATCCACAAGCGTCACAAACAGAACTCACCACTGCATTTATTGAACACAAACACACAGCCATATTTCAGCAATAAATTATGAATCAAAACTCCGAAAACTAAAACCTGTTGCGTCCAAAACAAAACATTTCGCCATTTCAAATTTCAGCTGACCGATATCACGCCCGGCGTAGCGGCAGGGCTGTCAATGTTATGTTCGTTCCCACAAAAATTCCTATTCTCGATAGCGTCCTGATTTTCTGCCAGGTTCTCTACCATTAATTAAATTATTATATTGTTTGTTGATTGTTCCGAGCATTTTATAATATTGTGTTAGGTTTTCTTAATATCAAATTAAGTAGGAAGTTATTGTCAGTGAAAAGTTTTGTGAAAGTGAGTGTTTCTTCTCTGCATTTCTGACTGCAAAATTTCCCGCACGTCGCGATCTCGTGGCATGACGCCATTCTCGTCACAGTCTTGTTCCCTGAAAGTCATCCCCGACCTACCTCAACCTTTTTTCTGTTAACGCCTGCTTCTCGGTGATTCCCGGAAGCGTGAATCCCGTTCTCAGCCTTTACGGTTTGAAAAACTTCTACGATCTCGCAGCGCATCAGATGTCGAAATCTTGGAAAATTTGTCGTATTCCGAATTTTCCCCAACCCTTGGAGAAATCCCACGTGAGCCTGGATTCCAGCCTTGGTTTCTCCGGTACTGGTATTCTAGTACACAAACTTTGGGATTCACGGTAAGGCTGAACAATCTCAACAATATATTTCGTGGCCACAACGTTCGGTTCCTGATGACACCAAAAACTCACAATTGTACTTCTGCACTCTTCAACCAATTGAAACTTCAACATTCAGCACATCATGAACAATTTCAACGGGGGTTTCAGGGGGTTTGATGTTGCAACACATGAATTTGATTATTAAAGTATTATTGTCAAACCATTCACGTCACAAATAATTTATATTTGTTATGGTAGTACCATGCTCTTAGTAGTGGCCAATAAATTAGGTAGGTACCAAATTATTACATCATTTAATTATTATTGCAAATTAACTTTTCTGGTTATCTTTTGAGTAATAAAATTGAATTTGTGCTAATGGTTGGTTAATTAATTCACGCCTGAAATATCGACGTAGCATATAGTTTTCACAGCACAATCCAACTATAAAATTCAGTCCACTCTTTAACTTTCAACTTTGATTTAAACGCCATTTGGCCTCATAGTGCAGGTGCATAGCTGCAACCAAAACAGCCTGCCCTGATCACATACTATAAATTGAGAATAGGTAGTAGATAATAGGAGTGGGGCTGTTTCAACCAGTGGGGCAGAATCAACCACCTATCTACTTCCTCCAATAATGTACGGATAATCCACGGAGCTTTTCTTGTCTATCACGCACAACAATATTTCCAGTGGTTTCAAGAAAACTGGAATTTATCCTGTGAACTCTCAAGCTGTTGAAGCACACTTGATGAGACCTGGCAATTCATCTTCAGATCCTCAATCGGCGATTGCCTCTTCTATCCCTGGCCGCTCCGAAGGCAACGGTGACTCTTCTATTGAGGCTGTCACCTCCAAATCTCAAACATCGACCTCTTTCCCTGAAGTTCCTCAAGCATCTACTTCCAGTGCTGTGGTGACCACTCCCACCTCTTGTGCCATGAGAAAGGTCCGACGCGATCGCAAAGCTTGCCGCCCCCATGACAATCAGGAACTCGTTCATTTTTCATAATTACGATTTTCCTAGATTTAGCCTTCATTAACGGCCAGTTATTGTAAAATTATGTTTGTTCAAGCATTAACGTTCCTTACTGTTATCATTTAAAGAGTTTAATGACGTTCATCATTCATTTTTCTTGAATTGCATCATATTTGAAAGGGTTCCGCTGGTAGTTGAAAGTGCCCCAGTTGATAGTTGAATCTATCAAAAAACTATTTTCAGTAAAACATTTTATTTTGCCTTCGCTTAGGTGATAGAAAAAAATTTTGCCAAGGCGATTCATGGCTAGATAGGTAAGCTTTCCGGTGGGTGGATAACGAATATTTAAAAATTTGAAGAGTAGGCTCTTTATCATTTGCGTTCAAAACTGGTTGAACATACCCCACTCTCCTCTACTTAAGTACTGAAACACAATAAAACATAAGTGATCAGCAAGTTCATGTAGGGAGGTGCCGGTGATAATCTGATAAGGCAAGTCCATGTGCACGTGTCTACAGCCGCGAGCGCTACACGTGGAGCACAGGAGAGCTGGCCCTTCCCGCTTCTTGACGGACACTTTCGAGTGGTCTACTAGGGCGGTAAATGAACAATGAAACTGTAGACCAATAACTAATAACTAACCCCAATCGTGTTAGATCGTGTTAGGTCGTGTTGTTGACCTACTTCCAACATCGGAGTATCACCAGTAAATTACTCTGCTCACGCGTGCTCTCTCTCAACAAGGTAAATCAAGAAGCCCCATACCCTCGCTGAACCTCAGCCATATCAACGAGATGGATCTGTTTATGAAGCCCTTATCTGACGGAAACCTTCGAGGAGCTCTCCTCCTCATATTAGAACCTCTCAATGCTCTAAAGGAGACCGTTCATTCATCTCCTATCGCGACGTGGAACCAAACACCTTCAGCCTCTCCCATACAAGGTCTTGAATGTGTCGTTCTTTACAAAGGTAGAACAGACTCAAAGCTGTTCAATCTATGACGGCAATACAAGTAATTCTGGGCGTCCCACGTTGAAAACCGCCAAACTTCAGGAGCCGATTTCGCACATACTTTTGAATACTTCAATAATAAAGCTTTGGTAGGTCGGCCACATGTTTCGCTACTGGCCTGAAGTCAATTTTATAGCATTTTCCAGTTGAATTAAACCTTTTTCCGAAACAACTAAACCTCTCAAAATAAAGGGATGTAGTTGAAAATAAAACAACGATGTAACAACTTGTGAAAATCAATGAACATGAACTAGAAACCACGTCGAGAAAATGAAGTGCAAAACTTCATGGCTTCCACACAATTGACCATAACGTTTTGCCACACCATATTCACCGATGCTAAATCCAGTGGATTTACATAATTAATAAATTACTTTCTCAAATTTCATGTTAGCAGCAAGAGGAATTCCTCTCCGGAAAGAGCAAATTCTTACTCATGCAACTACAGTAACCCTCCCAATACTGCGCGAACTATGGCACACACATGTTCCTATTGTTAACCGCTGCAGCAAATGGAGACTCGCTGCACAAAAACTCTACCTGGCTTCATTCTTGGCCTTCGTTATTCAAGCCTTCGTGGTTCATTTTTCTTAATTTCATTCAACCTAATTCATGATCAACAGTTACTGTTTCGCAATTCAAATACTTGCAATTCCCTATTTTGTAGCCAGATGTTTAATTATTTTGGACAAAAGGTTTAATTCAACTGGAAAATGCTACGTTTCAATTGAAAGATGTTTGTTGTGCTCTAGATTCTATGTTAGTAAAACGATTATGCCTACAATTTCCCATCCTCCTAGTGTCTACTAAATTTTGGTTTATTATTTTCTGTATAAAACCTTTGTAATCGACCATGAAAACACATTTAACAACTCTTCAAACATTTAAGAAGCTACGTTCGTTGTGGAATGGAAAAAAAAATGTTCTTCTAGGGGCGAGCAAACTTCTTGTACGAGCTTTTGAAGTGGGAAACACTTTGAAAAAGCTCACATTTCACGAAGTTTTGGCACCAAGCACGAGCTTAAAATGGTCTACATCAGGAGGTACTTGACTTGATATGTTCAACTTACCTGTGTTACAGCCATCCATTATGGTCAAGCGGTGGACGTTGAGTAAGAAAGTTGTCGGAGCAATATTCATCTACCACTGCACCTCGAGGGTTTTATCACTTTTGGAACATGAACATGATCTAGAGCACGTTTGCATTATTTCAACCGCTTGGGTATTGTTCGTGATACCTTCAGGTGTCATTAGAAATGTTCATCGAGGGGAAATCTGTTTATAACAAAGCGAAATTCTGGATTTTCATCAAAGCTCAGCTGACAAGCGCATCTCAATACCTTGCAATTGTATGGACAAATATTATTGACCACATGAAATTTAAGCACCGTAGATCGATTTTGGAAGAAACCAGATGACCAAACGTCACAGGATTTCGTAACTGACTACGGATTTTCGGAAGGGTGACATTGTCATCAGATATATGCTTTTTCAGTTAACCCTTTAACGCTTTCTAAAATATGCAAATATTTGGGAGTAGTCTATGTAGAATTGAATAGTGATCCATCTATCTCTACGACCCGGAAAAATACAGTCACTGGTGCTGTATTCACACGGTAAATAGATCATATGGAAACAAGGCATTTTGTCTCATATTTTTCTAACCATAAACCATTATTGAGCATTGCTAACGCTACCGCTAATGTTTCCAAATTTTGTTTACTAATGATTAACACATAAAGCGACAGGTGAACTTTTGTACAAGCTGTTACAGGTAGGACTTCCGCTCATTCTATGACAGGTGGGCCTCTGAGGGCCACCACAATGTATACTTTTTTTTTGTTATTCTTATTTCGTTCACATTTTTACTTTATTTACATAATGTGGTTACTGTTGCTAACTGTGCTTATTCGAGTATGAGTTGGCCGCATTATTTCGCCCTATTAATATATAATCATCATTTTTTTTTTCACCATACAGAATATGGACCAAAACTACCTATGCCTACAACATACCTACTATGTTTTCACTCCAGATGCTATTATGACATTGTAAGGTGAAGGTTTTTAGTTAAGCAAAATCAGAAACAACTCATTTAATTGATATTTCGAAAATCACTACAAAAACTTTATTTATCCAACATAATAATTATATTGCTTATCAGTCTTGTCAAACGAATTAATTCTTTCGAATCACAATTGAGCAGGAAACGAATTTGAAAAAGGTATGTCATCCTTTTTCTGCGAAGCCGGGGTCATTCGTTGGGGGCATCTGCAATGAATAAATAAAAATTTAGGTATTATATTTACTGATATTTTCATGCGCACAAATACTCTAATGATTGGAAATATAGGTATCAATTATTATATAGGTGTAAATAAACAATAGTCATTTGATTGTTGTTGGATCCTGGA
This sequence comes from Creontiades dilutus, assembly GCA_031894815.1. Lineage (NCBI taxonomy): Eukaryota > Metazoa > Arthropoda > Insecta > Hemiptera > Miridae > Creontiades > Creontiades dilutus. Next base: position 395,861 of record JAVIWC010003056.1, on the reverse strand, counting down.
AGGCCACGACACATGAACGCACCTTGTTGGTTAGGAGGAATTCAAAACCAAGTACCAAAACCAGTGGCAGGTCAGGCCCTACGTTAACTGTTGAGTTTGTGAAAAACAGGTTACTGACCTTCGGAGGGTGAGACTAAGAGCAAAACTTCACTCCTTAGAGCTTGAGGATGAACTGGTAGTAATATACATGGGGGTCCTTTTTGGGGCTGATGCACTGTTGCCAATGTAAAAAGTCAAACATCCCTGTGGCCTTCAAAGTCCCACCTGTCGCGTTATGGGTTAAGAATCCGTTGCGTTCTGTCCAGGGTTGTCAGAACTATTTATTAATGCTACAAAATAATAGGCCAATTGAACCCATAGCGAGTTGAGTTGGATTTCTTTGGCGCGGTGACTCCTGTTTTACAAAAACCTCCTTCGGATGACAAAATGTTTTGGAATGATGTCCGCCCGCGGTCTTACTTTGAGGTTGAAGTTTTTGCTTTCATCTTCCATCAAAAACTGTTTCCAGCGCCACTCCACCTAATGAAAATCCATTTCTGAAAAGTCTCTCAAGGAAACCACTTCGAAACGCCCATTCAACAATTCGGAGCAGCGTCTCTGTTCCAACTGTCAAGCAAGCGGATGCAGGTAAACGCCTTCGATCAATAGTTGAAAACGCTTTAGTTCCCTTTCTTTGAAACCCCGGTCCATTCAACTTTCCGCCCGTCCCTAAGAAGTCTGAATGTTAAGTCCCGAGGCATAAGCCCTCTTCCTCACCTTAAATGTAAATTCCGCCCACCACAACCACAGCTGAACCCTCCTATAAGATGAGAGCAACGAACGATTATGCTAATGCGCTCTTGTCTTGAGATAAATTCATGTTCACCTTCAACATGAACACATTCTGCCTTGACGAAGGACTTGTTGCTCCTCCCCAGACGCGTGATCCATCATTCCAACCGACCTCCCAGACAATCAATCAAATTTCATCCAACGCTCACTTACGGTGGGATTGTCTTGTGTTATATAAATGAACGTAGAAAAAAGAAAAATACTTCTATATCTTCATCAATTTTGATGTCAGATTGCTCGGATTCCAGGAGTTACGGGTTTTATTTCTTCACCTTGTAAACAGTTTATCCACTTATTTATGTATTTCGTTAATGAATGTTATTTTCGTAATTTCAAAGTTTTATGGTTATGTTAAATTGACAGAAATGTTGGGAGGCAGTGAGAGAAAAAACTAGGACCGTAAATATATCATTCTTAAAAGCTTTGGAGGACAGGTGATAGAGCCTGCTATCGAATTTCAAATGGACAAATTGATCAACTGATCAATCCAAATAGGTATTTTGGTTGAAACGGATTTAAGTGCTCTATGCATATCTCCAAAGCTTAGTAGAAATTGAAATCATGAACGCAATTGAATAATAAGCCCCAGTGAAAGAATTTGCAGCGTTTTTTATGGTTATCCGAATACGTCAAAACGTGTATCGGCTATAAACCCTTTTTGGAGTTCACTCCAGTATCCACATTCACTACATCACTAGGTTACTGCGATAAAAAAAAAACAATGATTAACCCTTAAACTCTTGTGTTTGTTTTGATCGCAGTATTCTAGTGATGTACTGAATGTAGATGCAAATGTTGGGACCATAAATCGGGCCATACATCGGGAAAGGTTTGAGCTAAGGACCTGGAGAGGGGCTCATCGAATTTTTTATGTTTTTAGGGATTTTACAAAACTTTGACAACCCTTAAACGGCACTTTGAATTAAGTGAGAGAGCTGACTAAAGAATTATGGCATTGTCGGACCAACATTGATTTTTCCTGAAAATTTCAGATTTTTTGCTCCATCCGTTTGGGGAGACATCGTGCGTACAGCGTACGGCAGACGGACGGAAGAAGTTTTATTGTAGATTTGGATTCTACACCCTTTAAACGTAAACCATGAAATTTTCAAGGGGGGTTAAGTACATTTTTTTTTTAAGAGCGATAACAATGGTTTATTATTGAATAATAAACCAAAAACTGGTAAATATGTCATTCTTACCGGATAGTCCTGCTAAAAATGGTATTACTATATCTAAAATATCGATTTGAATGACACACAATAGTTTGAAATATAAAAGTTTATAGATACTTCATGTGCTGGGTGACGCAAATAAGCAGGCTGGATTTTAAATAGTCGACAGATCGTCAATGTTGAAGATATCGGGTTAAGATGAATTTTAAAATGTTAAGTAACAATGGGAATGTATTGCAGAAAGCAATTTTCGTTAATTATGGAAGATTATGTCCATTACATGTTTTCCTTCGGGGGGGAGGGGGGGGGGGTGATGCGTTCATGAAGTCGGTCCTTCACGTTTTGCACAGCTCTGTCAAGCATATCAATCGGAATGGATCGAACTTCAGTCTCAATTGAGGCCTCCAATTCTTGAAGGGTGCGGGGTTTATTGGTGCACACTCCAGTTTTTAAATAACCCCATAAAAAGGAACCACACACCGTAAGGATACGCGAAATTGGGTTCCTTGGGAACAGAGTGCGTTCTGCCTGCATGAATGTTCTTGCGTTGGGTAGTTGCCCTATCTTGCTGAAGCCGTATTGATGCAGTGTCGTAGTCGTTTTGTTAGATTGATGGAATAAAGAATCATTCCATCATCTTCAATCATTCCTCCATATCGCCCAAAATTCACCGTTCCTGCATGCCCCTTTTCATTAAAAAAAAAAAAAAAAAAAAAAATAAATAAATAAAAAAAAAAAAAAGGACCATTGATTCCCAACCCGGAAACCCGTCACAACACGGTTACGTTGTCAATGTGGCGAGGTTGCTGGTGTAATTCCCGTGGTTAAACGTCGCTCCAATAACAGCAATTCTGTGCCTTCACATTGCTGACTAGAAGTGAGTGAGTCTTGCCACTCATCATGACAGCCTCGTCTTAATTCTCCATTAGCTCCAACAAGCGATGTCTGAACTGAAACCTTTTTCGATGGTCTGCTGGAACTTCCAATCCTGCTACAATCCCCTCCTTTCGGCCGTACGACATATTTCAAAAACACCCGATCCCTGTGTGCTTTGTTTATGAGATAAAAACTTCATGATTTCGACAATACTAGTTCTGCCACGAAGTCTACTGGAGTTCAAAAAGGACTTTTAATGTTTTAACAAGAGCCAATACAACCATTCATACTCTACTTGAGTTATCTGGCATCTAAATATCATCGGATCAAGTGTAACCAAAATATATAACTACTAGTGAGTGACATTTTCTGATGAAGAGCCGAAATCAGTACCTCTTTTAAACGAAAAAGATTCAAAATTGAACGAACAACATTCGCCAAACTAAAAATTGAATTATAGCTACGTACAATCCCCTCTCTCTCTCTCTCTCTCTCTCTCTCTCTCTCTCTCTCTCTCTCTCTCTCTCTCTCTCTCTCTCTCTCTCTCTCTCTCTCTCTCTCTCTCTCTCTCTCTCTCTCTCTCTCTCTCTCTCTCTCTCTCCTCACAAATCAAAAGCAAGCTACAGATGGAATGGACTTAAGTACATTTGGTTTTATAGTTTTTTGAATAATTGTTCATTTTAGTGTTTACAGTTCTCATCTTAAAATTTTAAGTGATATTCATCTTAAAATTTTGACATTTTTTACTACAAAAAATATATTGCATGTCGATTTTGGAACTGGAATAAAAACAGCGCTCGTATTTGAAAAAAACAACGTTTGCGTTTTTGTTGTATTGCCACATTGGGTGCATATTGGTTGTGCTCATAACATCGTATATTATATATAATGCTTGAAAGATTATTTGGAGAATCGAGTTGAATAATCACAGAGAATTATGAAGAGATAAGTTCACCAGGAAGTTTTAGGGTCAAATGAGCTACATCATTTCTATGAGAAAATAATAAGGTCATATACTTGGATTGAATCGATAATCGTTTTACTTGCGGAGAAGCTGAATAGCCATTGCAAGGTGATTTCATTTGCAAGAAAATGTGAAACAAATTGTTGCAATCGACTATCATTTATGTTATTGAAACAAGTGGATTCTCACTCATATCGTGTGTCATTTGTTTGACGTCCATAATTTTTTTTATGTGCAGGTTCGGGGCGAAATTGGACCACTTGCAAACATTGGACTCCTTACTGAAGAAAGACTACGATCGAAGGGCAACGCCAACCAATCACTTCAGTAAGTTACAGCAAACTACAATCAAACTACATGTTATCTACTTCTAATATATTGAAGTAAACCCTAAAACGACTCATAGGCTTGTATTTTGACTTTAAGACCCTTATGACGTGCACGGCGTTTTTTTTTTTTTTTTTTTTTGGTTTATCATTCAATAATAAACCATCGCCCCTGGTCTGGTCTTCACCAGTGACGTCACGAGGCCGCAACTCGCTTCCTATTGACGCCTACCGCGTTCTTCTACTAACCGTGAGTTTCATATTTAGGATACGATATGCTGATTAACCATAAATGAACTAAATCTTTGCCGTTTACTTCAAGACGAAATATGACTGAAACGTCTTCACCGTCTTGTAATTTTATTCTAGATCCCCCAAAGGCACCCCATTTCAAATTTCATCACCGCTTGCACTTGTAGATTAGAGAAGAAATTATCCCCAGAGGTCTCCAAGCCGATGAGGGCGCCTCCATACCTTGTGATTCTAAGCAATCTTTCAAATTAGTCTCTTTAAATCTCTAAATCTTAGGCTAGTGGTGCAAAAAATCTGATAATTTCATCAAAATCGATCGGTGAGTAAGTAAACTATGACCAAAGAATATAGTTTTTCTTATGAAAAGGAACCAAGTAGCTTTGAAATTCTATGAGAAAGCTGCAAAACATTCATTTTGGATGATAAACTATATCCCACCTCATATACTATCACGAGGCTTTCTTCCCCTCCATCAACTTAAAAAAATGAGGAAACGACGTGAATGAGCTTCGGGTTTCCGTTTCCTTCGGTACTCTATTAAAGGAACGACCAAAAATGGTGGCTGAGAAATGGGAGCGATCCGATTCCCATGAATTGGGATGGGCGAGAATAAAATTGCAATTCGCCATCATCCAAATGATTTCCCATCGACTTCGTAAGAAAGACAGGTGGGAAACTATTCGGGCATTACAGACAAAGCTGCTTTTTCCGAGCTACGAGAAAATGAAAGTATGTGAGAAATGTTTCTGCACCTAGTTTTCCAATATTACTTGGAAGGAAAGTCACTCACGCTGTCTTCCTCTTTTTTTTCATTTAATGATGCCAATAAAAGTGTATCAAATTGTGACTCAAATGGTTTTTCTTTCCACGTTAATTGCATTGTAGACTCGCATGTTTCACCTCAAATCCTGAATATTTCTTAAAACCTCAGGTGAAAGTTGAGAAAGAATTGAGTTTTTGATAAATTATATTGTACGTCCAGTAATTATGCAATAATTACAGTTTCAGTTGGGTGTTTTGGTGTTTCATGGTGTTTTATAATAATTAAAAATTATTATATTTATAATTGCGGTCGTAATAACCGGACAAAGGACGTCCACATAAGGCACGCATTACTTACCAATGTGTTCATTCGTAAAAGACGATCAATAAATCGCAATAATCAATATAACGTAAATCATGATGAAGAAGTGGGCGGGAACTTGTTTCCGAGTTATTCGCGATTTAAGATTTTTTTTCGTGTTTTCGATCTTATGTCATTAAGACTGTCATAAATCCCTCAAGTTTGGAGATAACTCAAATTTGATGACACCGTTAGAAAGAGCGTTAAATTTTCTATCTATTTGATTTCAGAAAACATTATTTTATTGCATTGAAGATGTGCGATTACTGCGCGAAATGGCGGTTTGCAACACATTGCAACACCCAATGCTACGGCCGAATCAGATTGAGTAGATAATACACGGCGCACAAAGCAACCCCTCCTTCAAGACCGGGGGGTTGTGCGGGTCATTGCCTATCCTCGCCACGGTCTCCGTTTCTTTTGCATTTGTTTTTCGGGAAAGCGCCGTGTGTTTCAACCTAGATCCTCCTTATGTACTCGTTCTGCTAATTGTTTATTCTCTTTCCGGTCCTAATTAATGAGGAAGGAGTATGAAAACACTTGTGCTTGGACTTTGAAATATTCAAACTAAGGTGAATGAAGCCAGGAGTCACTGAAAAGTGAAGAATCCGCCTCTTGATAGTGTTCTCACTTGGAAGAGGGTAATTCAGTACATTTTTTTGCATAGTGAAATGCTTTATATGACAGAGAGCACAGAGTAATAGCCTTCGCGATATCATCCGTCGACCAACTCTTACATCTTCCCTTTAACAGCGCTTGCTGCTGATTCGATGAAAAATGGCCATCAAAAACCGATGTAATTTTTCGAAACTTGGCTAATTCCTCCGTTTGCTTTTCAAGACGTTGCTTAAAATTTCATTTTCTTTTTTCAACCTCATACTTTTACTAAAAACGCTGCAAATTCTTTTACTGGGGTTTATTATTCTCATACTTTCACTAAAAAGGAACATCATTTCCGATGGCTGTTCGTTGTCATCCGTCTCAATAGATATCGAGGTAACATTTTCGTCTAAACCATTCGTAATCTCATCCGTTCATTTGATCCTTTTAATGGTGATTTCAAAAGATCCTTCAATTCTTTACGAGCATTCCGTTTGTTTATTCTTATTTTGCCGAGCCAGAGAAGAAGGTGTATTTGAATTGCCCAAGGAACTACTTTTCGGCTGGCATAAATGCGGAACCGCATCCGGTTTTAGCTCAAATTCAGGGATGGTATTGAGCAGTTCATTTCTCGAGTCTGAATGTAGTGCGTATCATCAAAATGAACCGGATAGGCACGCGAATGATCCACCGAAAATGCGTCAGCCCGCTTACAAACTGCTTCCTGTTTTAATGAAAGTTTTGAAAAATCAATACTGTCATTATTCATTTTGCAACCCTGTCCTATGCCAGTAAGTCTGTCTGATTAGTAGGATTTCTCAATAATTTGTTCTTTAAAATTCATAATGGCATCCTGTAGCTTCTTCTTCATTTTCGCAATCTTCAGCCATTTCAAACGACGGTTTGTTTTACACTTTCAAAGATTCAAAATCGTAGTGCAATTAGAGGTGTGTTTTTTGTGTTCTGCAGCCTAAGATGTAGGATATGGTTTATATGATGGTTTACGGCTGAAAAAATCGGATCCGATAGTATACACTTAATGTTGATATATCGATGTATCGGAATAGAAAATATCGCCCAAAATTATCGATATATCGACGGAAGAATATCGATATTTTCTTGACATAGGTACCTAGTATATAACGTAAATTGCAAACTGCCCAAGCCCAGTCACTACAGAATAAATACAGGGAAATTTCAATTACCTGTTTCGATTCCTGTTCCTCTATAAGATTACCTACCTGTGTCGAAATCTTCATTCTCTTTCGTCGTTAAGTTACGATTCTGAAATCCTGTAGATCATCGTTCTTGTGTGTTTTACCTGCTTGTACGTTGAACATATACGTTGTTGAATTGTGAATTAATTATTTAATTTTATTTTAATTAATTTATTATTTATTTAATTAAATTTGCCCTAAATGGTTGCAAAGCCTCTTTTAGCCATTCAGGTAAGTAGTTAAGTTAGTTAGGGTAGGAAATCAAGAAAACGAAGGGTAAATAGAACGAGTTGGTGTCAACATTAGAACCAAAAAGTGTCAACAATTGGAGTTTCCAGAACAAAATGTGTCAATATTGGGGACGAAAATCCACTTTTGAAAGAACGCAATTCTGATAATGAACAAAGATATTTGGGGGAATCTCCAAAGAAACTGTTCACAAGGAACTCACAGTTCATAATAACTACCTATTTTAAATTTCTAAAACACTTGCTTTCAAGGCGGTTTGAACTGATTAGTCTCTCTAATACTGTCAACAATAGGCGGTTTCACCTTAAGTGTAGTGACATTCTACATAAATGACACGACCACGTACGCATTATTCTGTAACGTACGCATATGACAGGACTTTGGTTCTTTATTTTTTCAACCCCTTAAAATTGGTTGTCTTACGTTATAAGATGTGCAGAATCCGAAAATCGAATATAAAAAATTCGCCGTCTGCCGTCCTGGGTTTTTTCCAAAACAGCTGAACCAAAATAAAATTCAAATTTTATTCACACAGATGGAGCTGAAATTTCGGTAAAACTCTCCACCAATCCTAAAAGTTGAAATCAAAGTGCTGAAATATTTAAAAATCTCATATAGTTTTGTTCCCAATCGATCTACCTTAAGCAAATATCAAATGATGATTTCAAAATATCTGAAGCGTTTTAGGGTTCAAATTCTTCAAGTAACAAGTTTTAATTTACTTTCACACCACGAACGTGAGGGGATATTGTTGGAAAACTGTCGCCATTACCTTCGGCGAAACCCCTTTTGTGTAGTGAAATAGCGCAAAGAGCTTCGTAGCCTGTTTGTTGAACAAATTGGGTTCTATCTTCGGTAGGATCCGGTCACGATTGAACGAGCATCGGCGGAAACCAATTTGCCGATAGGCCGATACGTGGGGTCAGGGCGAAATCACATAATTTTAATACGAGTGTATAAAGGGGTACGAAGGGAGTAGACCGTAGCCGCTTCAATGAGGGGAACGGAATTTGTGAAGGAGGTTGTTGGTACAGGTTACCTACTGAGCTCAGGGAGGACACCGATTTATCGAGATCTTCTAACTCTCGTTGATAAGGGTGACAATTTCTATGTAATCCTTTCTGATATCTACGAGTGTGCCATGTATTTAAATACATACAAACATTATACACACTGCAAGTACTAAAGTGTGAATGAAATGAATGAAAATGAAAAATAAACTTATTCCTTGAAGTACAAGATAAAATACAAATAATAGGAGCAAAATATCAAATGAAGTTATGAATTAATATTTACTTCAATAATAGAACCACCCTACTTCAAGGAACAAGGTTCCGCGCTGAGTGGGGGGGTTCATTTACACTTAATTTACTGGTGGAGAGAACGAAGAGAGCTCCCGCTTACGAGAATAATATAACAAAAAAGGAAAAACAATTTCAACTATGTAGCATAAACACTAGTAAAAAGGTTCTAAAATTCTTCTTGACCTTTGGAAATTAGCCAGCTAAAAACATGTTTCTTGAATATATTACGTTAAGAACGAAAAGAATCGTACAGAAATTGAGGGAAATTTCTTAATATATAAGGTAAGCTAAAATAAACGTGGCGGCTGGTACATTTCAAACGTGAAAAGGGTGTGTGGACAAAGTTTCTAGTTGTCTGGCGAAACACGTAACTGTCAACTGGTCGAACATAAATGAACTGGTCTGGATGTTTGTGGTAGTACAGAATTGGTTCACAGAAAAAACGAGAACGATGGCAAACGGCTCGGTAGAAGAGAGGCGCTTAGATTTGTAGGAAATTACTTTTAAAATGGCCTTCTGTGCCACTATCAGTGGTTCTAAAATCGAGGAAGCTGCTCCACACCACGCCACAATCCCAAAATAGATTATACTTTGCACCAACGTCTTGCACAAAACAACTAAGAATTTGAAGTTGACACTTTTTCGTAAATTGTAAAAAAGTGGATGAATTTCAGAATACGTTTTGTTAAAAAGGAAACGTGAGTCTCCCATCGCAGGTTCTCATCGATTATCATTCCCAAGTAACGACCATATGTCAACCTCTCTAACGAAGGACAGGCGCATGTATTCGGCAATGATGGCTGGCAGGTATGAATTTTCAAGTCATGCTGGGCAGTACTTGCAGACTTAGAAAAAACTAAATATTTCGTTTTTTCTGTGTTCAAACTGTGTGTGTTAGCACACATCCACCCATATAAAGATCTCAGATCTCGGCTAGCTGCCTCAAACGCATCTTCCCATGTGTCTTCACTACACAAAAGACCAGTGTCATCCGCTAAGAGACACACATGTCCATCCAGTGGCAAATCTCCTACTCTATTAATAAAAAGCAGAAACAGAAGAGGGGGAAGTAAAATGAGAGCAATGGTGTACTCGGAAACCTGTAGGAATCCGAATGAAATTTCATGAGATGGAATAAATGCACGTTGGCCAACGAAGTTGACTGGTTGATTGTCAAGATTGATTTTTTGGCGTTGGAACAAAATTTTGTATCGTTTTAAAAAACGAAGTTATTATTCTTTTTTTTTTTCCCATTTTGCCACATGTGCCTTACACCGTCCGCATTCCTCACTGCTGGACCAAAATTTATCCAATCGGGATTAAAATAAAACATCCATACCTGATGATCCAGTAATCTGTGCATCTTGATCAATAAGCAAAAAGCTGACATTTCAACTAAGGCTAACACAATACATTTCTTATAATTTTATCAGAATCTTGGTAATGATTCTGAATTTCTATCAACGAATCCCAAGTTTACGAGCGTACGTTTTATTCAATAAACATTCACATTCTTCCTTAATGTCCCACATAAAAAGTTGGGGAATTTTTTATTTACGCGTAATTTCCTTTTACGCTTGAAGCGCACGTGAGTTTGGATCTTGAAGAGAATCTTTCGGAAACCTATCTACCCAATCTCTGAATATTGTTTCGAAATCGGCAGAGTAGATACACTTTGGTTGCCAGCGATTTCCCAGTGATAATTGTTGGAAACTATTGGCATAAGGGAGGGGAAAGCTAATGTCATCTCAGTGATAGTTGGGGACCAGGTAGGTTATTAGTGGGTTTCTCTTGACGTCAAAGGCTATTGAGGTGCATCAAATAATCGAACCTACCTTGAATTCCCCCACGTTTGCTCATTATTCTCAGTATGCTTATAATCAAACTAGCATTATTCGAAATCTTTTTCCAGATAGTTTCTCTAGACCTATCAGCTATTATCTATTATTTAAGTGCTAATTTGTTTTCTAGACGATTTTCTAATCGTGAGGCGATCGGGCTGGCTGGATGTTAGTTTGTCCAAGTGAAGTCCATGGAGTAAAGAGCTGACTTTTTCCATTAGTTCTCAGGTTTAAATGGTCCGTACGGCAAAATTTCGATTTTGAGGAAAAAAACTCCTGAAAGTGAAAAAAAGGACTCTCTCTACATTTAGACTCGCCAAATACTATTGCACAAATAGGTACCTCCAAGAAGGAAAATATAGAAATATTTTATAACACCCAAAGACGCTACTAGTACGCCGGTAATTATATTTCTCGAGTAACACAGATGTGATCGGGAAAGTGTCCGCTAAATGTTTAATCGTCCAGCTCTTCGAAGACAACTCTAAATCCTGAAGGTCTTCGCCGTCTTTCACCCCGAACAGATGTCTCCATGAGGGCAATGTATTCAGAAGGATTCCAATGGAATCCACTGCCATTTCTTGAACGGCCCCCTGAAGCAAGGCTTTGTGACTAGGAGAGATGCCTATTAGGATTGATCCAGAAAAGTGTGGGACAACACAAACATGAAAAAGAAATAAATAAATAATAATAATAACTGAATACGAATCCGTGAAAAACGATCGGTTTATGTCTGAGTTTGTATAGGGTTATACGTTTATGGGTGTTGGTTTATTATTCAATAATAATGTAATCGCTCTGGAAAAAAAAACAAATTTTAACCACCCCCTGATTTCATGGTTTACGTTTCAAAGGGTGTGATGATGTGCGAACCTAGTTATTATTCAACTCCATGATGTTGTCATCGGTTGCCCGGTTCCGAAAATAAAGATTCATTCAATTGCTTGCTTCTGAACTTGTAAGTTCTTATTATTTTCTACTTCCAGAAATAATATTAAAATTACCATTTCTTTACTTCACTGAACTTTACAAAGGGTGTAGAATCCAAATCTGTAATACAAATTCTTCCGTCCGTCCGCCCTACGCCGCACGCAAGATTTCTCCCAAACGGCTGGAGCAAAAAATCTGAAATTTTCAGGAAAAATCCATCTTGGTCCTACGACGCCCCAATTCTTGAGCCAGCTCTCTCACTCAATTTAAAGTGCCCTCTAAGGGCTGTCAAAGTTTTGTAAAATCCCTAAAACCCTCAAAACAAGTCAAGGCCGCCTAAATGTGTACATATTTTCAAGAACATACCTCGAGGAATCGAATGAGCCCCTGCCCAGGTCCGTAGGTCAAACCATTCCCGATGTATGGTCCGATTTATGGTGCCAACATTTGCGTTTTTTGGTTTATTATTGTTTGTTTGTAACCTAGTGATGTCCGGCCGATAGCGTCGACTTGTAGTGAATGTGGATACTGGAGTGATAGCCGATGTGAATACATGTAGTGTAGTTAGTAGCCGATACACGAGTTGAAGCATTCTGATATGCATGAAACGCTGATAATATAGAGGTAAATATTATTCAATATTATTACTGGGGTTTATTATTCAATATTATTACTGGGGTAAATAAGTATTCTTTCTTCTTATAATAGGTTTATTATTCAATTGGCTTGCGTTCATGATTTGAATTTCTACTAAGCTTTGGAGTGTGCGCGTTTCACAGGATGGAGCGATTATTGAATTTCAGGAGATATGAATGGAGCACGTAAATCTGTTCTTAACCAAAATACCTATTTGGATTGATAAGTTGATATATTTATACGTATATTCAGAGAACTATTTTCGATATGTTGGCTGTTTCGAAGTGTTATTTGTGTTTGTTCAACTAAGGATAATCGTTAAGCCCATGGGTAGTGTAAGCAACAATCACGCTAGTGAATTTATACGTGCATAATACATGTTTAAGAACGTGTTTACACAGTGAGGGAGTTGTCGAGTTGGAATATACGTACCCATGATCAGTGAACTATTTTCGATATGTTGGCTGTTTCGAAGTGTTACTAGTGTGTGTTCGACTAAGGATAATCGTTAAACTCATAGGTAGCATGTTTGCACATTGTGGGAATAGTCTAGTTAGAATATATTCCTATAATCAGGGAACTACTTTAAATATGCAGCCTGTTCCGAAGTGTTATTTGTGTTTGTTCAACTACGGATAATTGTTAAATTCATAGGTAAGTAGTGTACGCTACAATCACACTAGCGAATTTATACGTGCATAATAAAACTTTAAGAACATAGATGGTGCTAACAGCACATTGTGGGAATAGTCTAGTTAGAATATATACCTACAATCAGGGAACTATTTTTAACATGCTGCCTGTTTCGAAGTGTTATTAGCGTTTGTTCAACTAAGGATAGTCGTTAAACCCATGGGTAGTGTAAGCAACAATCACGCTAGTGAATTTATACGTACATAATAAAACTTAAAGAACATAGATGGTTCGAGAGAAAACTGGAGTACTATCAGACTTAAGAAAAACCTTTGGTTTTTTCCACGAATTTGGTCTGAGAAAAGGCTATAACGGATGTGTATCACGTTATTTATTCCTCTTGGGCTTACCTGGTACTACAACCTCCCCCAGACAAATTATAATCTATTATCCTTCTATTGATCAATCATTGCACGGGACTTCCTAAACATGCGGCTACCTAATCTGGGCCTATATGATTCTTATTACAGATTTTTTAGGAAAATACTTGGTACTTACCAATGTATTTGCATGTTCCCGCATTCCATTGAAGATTCATGATCCGAATAGATGGAAGATTGAGATGGAATGCTTTTGGCGCGAACACGAAACTGAGTAAACTGCCGGAGACCGCCACGCCCGAGCAAGGACCGAAGACTGGTCGAGACCTGCCGCTCTCCGATACGAGCTGGCCGGCGGAGGGATACATAGGCGTGGTCGCCGCGGCGCCCGAAAAGTAATTCGCCCAAAAACTTCGAAAACACGAACTTTATGGCGCAACTTCACAAAACATAGTGTCAAATAAACGTGAAAACAGATTACCGTGTCCTACTCATCAAAAATAGGCACTTTTGGTGGAATAGGTATTAATTCCCTCGCAAAACGGATTAAAAATAACGTTTTTTATTAAATGCGCTGTCCCGTATGAACGATCACCGGTGAACAATGATACAGATCACATTCCCAAAGACATCAAGTGGTAATGTATGAACGTGATCCCATTGAAATTGGTTTTATAGTGTTAAACCGTTCGATCTCGACAGGAGCAAAATCGGACCACTAGAACCTGAGGGAATGATGCGATATGGGTTTTACGTTTGCACGTATGCATATTAATGTATTAACATTTGTACCATACATGTGTACCATAGGTGTGTAGATACACCTCACATTCCCTGAAAATGTAATCAAAATCGGATGGTAAACGGCAGACAGATATTTCTGTTTTTTATACATAAAACTGCCCTCAAAGGGCAATAAAGCCCTTTGAAGCAAAGCTGTTCTTTGCATGCTATGTAATACACGTTTTGTATATTGCCGACTGGGTTTGAATTTTTTGGTTTATTATTCAATAGTAAACCATTGTAATCGCTCTTGAAAAAAAAATTGTAACCCCCCTGAAAATTTCATGATTTACGTTTCAAAGGGTGTAGAATCCAAATCTGCAATAAAAATTTTTCCTGGTCCGTCCGCCGTGCGCCGTACGCACGATTTCTCCCGAACGGCTGGAGCAAAAAATCTGAAATTTTCAGGAAAAATCCACCTTGGTCCGACCACGCCCCGCTTCTTTACCCAGCTCTCTCACTTAATTGAAAGTGCCCTTTAAGGGCTGTCAAAGTTTTGTTAAATCCCTAAAAACCTAAAAAAAAAAGTCAAGGCGGCCTGAATTTGGACTCTTTTTGAAGAACTTTCTACGAGGAATAAAATGAGCCCCTCGCCAGGTCCGTAGCTCAAACCATTCCCGATGTATGGCCCGATTTATGGTGCCAACATTTGCGTCTACATTCACTGCAGTTTTAATACAACATTTTTGATTTCTCCTATTCTATCCCGTTTGCTATCTGTTCTATTCCGTTTACGATAGCCCCCCTGGTGATCTCTATGCTCCCCCCGTTCTTGAGGTCAGGAGCGGCACCTGCAACTAGTATTTCTCAAATCTCAGTCGCTGTAATAATTGAACAATCACCACACGGTGCATTAGTGTATGACTTTGGGAAGATAATTGCATGAAAATTGCCAGCAACTCGACCAGTAATGTTCGAGGTGGAGCTGTACTCGTACACGCCTAAATGAAATCTAATCTTCCTATCTTATAATCTAATGTTTAAGAGCGTGAAAGCGGCCCCTCTAATAGTATCTTCTCCAGAGGATATCATTGGAAACACTCTGGCCTTATTATCCGGCTAAAACCGGATAAAACCCATCGATGAGCGTTTCTCACAAATGAAAACTCGATTGCCCCAGTCCTTGGCGACGGTGAGACAAAGTTGGACTCAAGTTCATTTCATGGGAGCTACGATGTTCTGGACAATGAAATGCTTGAAAGCTCTGAAAGGGATTTGCAAAAATTAAGAAAAAAACAACCGGGAGAGTTGACGTTGAGCGCTAGCTCTGTTTTCTTCGTTTTAATTACGATTTAATTGTTCTCTCATTGCATAGTCAAGCAGCTTAGATGTACTTGAAAGAGGAGTTCGAATTTAATATTCGTTGATGATAAGACCCGTGTTGCTTTTTTTTGTTCCTTCATTGTTTTCAACAGTAATGAGCTGGGTAGGTACTTATTTCTCTTCAATATACTTAATAACTTTTGTAGTGGGATACAGCAGTCTCGAAAACCCTTTAGTTGTCCATCCTCTACTCTACAAATCCGATTTAATGAAGGTGAGCCCTTTTTGACTTGTGCCAGAGCCTCCTCAAGTAGGCTATGATTAAACCATTCCATGAGGGGGGGTCATTTCTAAGAGTATCCACTCCCTCATAGACGTTAAATTTCTCTCAAAATCGTGAAAAAATTTGATGAGGTGGTTTTCCATCCGTGGTACTAGACCAGGTATGAATATCTGCAACAAGCCGTCGTATCCTCCTCTCACGGATGAGGTACCTAATATTGTCAAAAAAATTCAGTATAACTCAATATTGTAATCCACGTAAATCGATACCTGGCAACAGGTTACAGAATATTGAATTCATGTAGGTACTGACTTACAGAAAGCTCATTTTAGTGGAATTCTCATGTACGAAATAGGTATTCACAGACCAGAAACAGAGACTTATACAAGATATCAACGGACTAAGTATTGACTATCTATTGAAAAAGCAGCACACTAATCGACAGATAAAATTTAAATAAAGGTCATTTCGCCTGAAGATACCTCCCAGGGTCGAGTATTCCGCTCCTAGGAACCAATAACTATGGCTTGTTGTAATATTACCACACCCACGGGGGCAGTAGAACTGCATGGGACAGTATTATCTCATCCCACGTAATGGGTGACATTTCCTGCAACTTTGATTATATAAACATTATACAACTAACTTCTCTCGCAGTTTCTGATGCTTCTGGGAAGTGGATATTTCCCAAAAAGACGATTTTTCAAGTCCCTTTCCCATGAATCGCCCCTCTAGTTTATGAACGGTGAAACTGAGATAAAAATGGCCCAGGATCGAAGATGGAGAGCATTAAATTACATTAGCAAATACTACTCAAAAGGCTACTTCAAGGGTATGATAATACTCTAGTTTGAAGATTGCGAGCATTTTGGTCCAAAGGCTTTTTTTGGCCTCTTTGCCTGGACTGGAGATTGATTTTTTGGAAAAAGTATAGCAAAAAAATTGTATGTTCCTACTGAAACTTTGTCATTGGCTCTCGATGGAAGGGTTCCCTGGAGGCGTTGGATTGCCTGATAAATCCAATATGTGGAACTTACTTGTATTTCACCATTCTTCGACCATGAGAGCAATAGAATCGCATGAGGTTGTGTTACTTCATCCTCACGGAATTGGTTAAATTCCCTAGAACTTCTATCCGTCTTGCAGTTTCCGAGCTGAGGCTTCTGGGAAGTGGATATTTCCCGAAAATTCGTTTTTCCCCAGTTTAAATATTTTGAGCATTTTGGTCCAAAGCCTACTTTTGCACTCGAAAAAGTCGAATATGCTTACTCAACTGTGAGCTTTTGATTAATTATTTTCTATAAGAATCTTTCACACATGAACTCCACTTGGGATCTTGATGTACTAACTTCTAGCCCTTAGTTATCGTGCGGGCCGTGGAGATAGCAGCAGGTTATGTGGAATTTCAAGCAAGGCCAGGGTTTCCTGGAGGCATTGGAATCTCTGATGAATCCATTCGGTAAAGTTTACGTGTATCTGACCACTCCCAGAAACTGGTCTGATAAAAAAAGCACCTACCTACGCTTCACTTGCCCACAATTACAATGCATATTACTTGAAGGTATTGAAATGAAGAAAAGTTAAGGATGTGGTTCTATCTACGAGTACTTCGGAAAATCATGCTTCAGACTTTTGAAATGATCATAAGATTGTTGTTGCCCTACAAATAAATGAAATGCTTCCGTACAAGTCCGCAATACATTTAAACATTTTCATGAAGGGTGTATAATTACGATGTCCCACCAACTCGTCAAACTTGGACACAGAGACAAGGAATAATGATGATGGAAGCTCAAATTTCAACCAAGAAAGATAATGTACAATTGTTTATGTTTGTGTTTGTTTACGGGGTGTTACATTTCGTGACGGTCACAGGCCAGAAGAAGATTCTACTGAAAATTTCTGATCGAAAATGCCTCGTAGCAATTTATTTTTTACACCCTTGGAAATGCGATTGCTTTCAATTCGTAAATTTTCCGTAGAATCTTCTCTTGCCCTATGACCGTCACGAAATGTAACACCCTGTATGTGGGGCAACAGTAACGCAATTACAACAATTATCGTAACAATTTTTTGTTCATTTGCCGTAGCAAAGACATGAAAATGTTACAAAACTGCGAGCGCTACGCCAGTAGGGTTGGGGTACTATTATTACACCCGTAGATAGTAGTACCTCGTCGGCACGAAATGTATCAATTCAAATTTAGGCAAATTTGGAAGTAAAACTGGAACGTTTTTCCAAATTGGAAACTTTTACTAGAGAATTGCAAGAGGCTCTGGACAACTTGGATCTATGGATTTAGGACATGAAAATATTTGCGGCTACTCCTCAGAACTCCCTCCCCTCTTCATTACACTGAACAATCTGTTGTTTGAAACTGCGGGCGCTCCCTCCTGTTGATGGGATAGACCGAGTTAGGTAATTAGATTAATGGCTCAGATAATTTCTCGAAGGGACGGAGGAGTCTACACTTTCACAACTCGGCTGAATCAGAAAAAAGGTCAGCGTATAATGAGACCTCGTTAAATGACTCGGAAAAAAATACCTTGTTAACTGAATTATAAGGCACATTATCTTAATCTTATCACTTAGACGAAGGCTCCTGTAGGAAGAGCAAAAAGAAATGCTCCAAATTATCACGTACAGTTGTATTATTCCTGTATTACAATAACCGTTGTACGTAAATCACTGATCTTTGTGTATTAGATGTGATTAGTGGTACGGTACCTTTATAAATATAACAGTATCTTGCCCCTCTATCTTATGTTGTCCACACTATACAAAATTTTAATTATGTAAAGAAGAATAAGTGTTTCTGCCTACGCGAATTCGTTGACAAAACAAGATTCAAAGGCTCACGGCAGATCCTGAACTGTCTTCCCCCATCAAGTAACACCCCCTCTCGCACTCTCTCTAAAGTTGTACAAATGAATGAATCAGCTCGCGTTTCAATTAATTCAAAAGTCAAAATTGATGATTAATTTCAACGTCAAACGTTTTATGATTTCTGTGAGTGGTTCACGCAGCGTCCCTCTTCTCATTTCTTGTGTTTTAAAATTGGCTACTCCTCGTAAGTTGAAGAATTGGCAGCTGCGATCTAACACTATCTACCCCGGCCGAGGAACCCTAAACGGATACGGTGAGTCCAAAGCATTTTCTGCCTTCTTGCGGTTGTGCCAATCTAACGATGAAAAGTACCATTTGTGATCAACTTCAATCATTATAACTTATTTCTCCCCATGTTCCGTGGCGGTTACTGAATCCATATTTTCCATTTTTGGAAGTTACGTCACAATAAGTAATAAAAGGGTATTTTTTGTCATTTTCCTAATAATGGGGAAAAGGGTGAGTATGACTAGAAATTCCTATTTATGACGTGCAACACGACAGATCGAATAGGAATGCAATTAGCCAAAAGGGCAGATCAAAGCAGCAGATCAGAATTGCTCTCATCGGATTTCAAATGTTCCACAGAATCTACCATTCATATTTCAGCGTTATAAATTGACTTCGATTTAACATAGCCCTTGGGCTCATTCAGTTGATCAAGAGCGTAACTGTCAGATTTGACGGCCGACAGAATTTACCAAATGAATCACAGCTTTCTAGGTCGATTAGGACGGAAAACCAACGTTACAGTTTTCTTGTTTTTCGTATTTACGATTCCCTGGAGGGTAGGTAAAAGTCACATGGAATGTCACTACCTAGAATATACTGCACACGGAAATGGCGTAGAAATCCGGGAGTACAAAATTGAAATTAAAACTGTTTATATTTAATTGGATTTAACGTTTCTTTGTTCCACGAATATATATGAGAAATACTCAATTAATGAAAAATATTTTATTAGCAATCTGCAATACAAAATTGTAAGGTGACACTTAATCATCTTTCTTAAAATGAAAAATAAGTTTTTAATTCAACTTGGAGTCAAGTGAACACATTTCTTATTGATTTACTCAAATATGAGAGAGCGATGGGTGACAAACGGACGTTGCTAAATTTAATAATCCTACCTATATAAAAGTTTTCATTACTCAAAAAATAGCATTATTTTAAAAATCAAGGTAAAAGTTGATTTAGTCTCTTCGTATAGGGCAGTTGTGGTCCATCCAATTTCGCCTCTATTGACTATCATTCATACAAATCTATTCAAATGTTGGAAGAATTAAGAATTGTTTGTATTTTGAGTCAACTTCCGTCTTTCCTTTTATTTGATGCACTGTTTCTTTTGCATCAATCCAATTTTTAGAATTCAGGTATCTCTGTCTACAGTGGATTGCAGATAATCAAATTTATCGAAATTTCAGCCAAAAATGGTTAAATAACCAGTGAGGTCTATCAGGGGGTAGTTACAATGACCATGTTCGATGTAATACCGGTGAATTCGGTTGAAATAGGTCATTCTTACACTAAAGAGTTCAGTACTCAGAACATGGCATTGTTCGAAAACTTAATGTAAAAATGTTGTGCGTGAGTGTTGGGTCTCTCTGTGTGTGTACTGTAGTTTGTGTTATGTTTGCAGTGTCGGTTAGTAGTGTGTGTATGTGTGTCTCGTAAATATCCTCCTCCATCCTGGAAAAATTATGATTTTTTCATAGTTTGAGGTAAACATGTCCTGTTGGTTTATTATTCAATAATAAACCATTGTAATCGCTCTGGAAAAAAAAAAAAAATCGAACCCCCCCTGAAAATGTTCATGGTTTACGTTTCAAAGGTGTAGAATCCGAATCTGTAATAAAAAATTTTCCGTCCGTCCGCCCAAACGGTTTGAGCAAAAGATCTGAAATTTTCAGGAAAAATCCATCTTGGTCCGACGACGCCCGAATTCTGGAGCCAGCTATCTCACTCAATTTGAAGTGCCCTGTATGTCAAAGTTTTGTAAAATCCCTAAAAACCTCAAAACAAGTCGAATCGGCCTAAATATTTACCTATTTGAAGAACATACCAGGAGGAATCGAATGAACCCTTCGATTTGAACCTATTTGGATTGATCAGTTGATCAAATTGGTGTGCTGTCTATCACCTGTTAAATACGCACACTGCAAATTCTTTAAGTGGGGTTTATTATTCAATTTTATTCATTTGAGTTGCATTCATGATTTGAATGTACTAGTTTGTTGTGTCTCTTGTGTGTACTGTAGAGTTATTGAATTTCATGTTATGATCAGTGTCAGGTTAGTAGTGTGTGTATGTGCTCCATGTCTCGTAAATATCCTCCTCCAAAAGCTGGAAAAATTATGATTTTTTCATAGTTTGAGGTAAACATGTCCTGTTTTTTCAATTATTTGGTGCACTGATTCATTTAGTCGAACCTAAAGTTAAGAACACTGGTAGGAAGTATCAATCTAATTGATTGAAAGTAGATGTAGTCTACCATCTGAATTTCGGTTTACACCGGACACGAAGCTTTACCTTCGTACTTATAGGCATATTATCTCTCTATGCAAACTATTCTGGCTAATTCACATAGAGACTGAACTTTTATCAAGACACAAATAACGAGTTGCTAGTTGAAGCGAAGAATGAAATAATACTATGTAAATTGTTAACTAGACACGGTGAAAATTGTTTGGAAGCACAGTAAGCTAACAGGCTTTGGTTGAACTGGCAAACATGAAATTAGTATTTTATTCCAAAACAGTTGTATTTGCTTGAAGAAAAGATCTTTTCACGGCTTCAGATATTAAGCCCCGTTTAAGCATATGCCACGAGGAGGGGCTTCGAACGAGCATTCGTTCAAGGACCAGGCAGTGTAAACAGTCGCTTCGAGCCGAACAATGATCGTGCGGAATAGGCTTGCTCGTGCTTGAGGCTGACCCACCCGATGTCGGTTTCCCTACGAATCGTCAAACGGCTGCTCGTTCGTCGCTCGATCAGAGTAAACACCCATGACCGATGTTCCTCGAATCGAATCTAGTTCCAGCCATCTTCGTGTCACATGCGACTAGAATTGTTAAACGTCCCGCTGACATACTCCTTCAAATCCTTTAGCAATGAAGAATAATTTCTTCCTAGGCAGAAAAGACTTTTTCTTTTGCGCTTTTCCTTTTTTGACAGTGATGTAGAACCACAATTGGTGTAGCGGTAACCGCATCTCTCGATAATAACACGGGTGCCATCTGATAGCACGAGCGACTGATCGTCGGAAATGCTCGGGCAGTGTCAACATGTGTTGCTCGTTGTAATCGTGCACGTTGAAAACCCGGCAAACTAGGCCACTTCAAAATTTATTGATATTACAAAGCATACAATGGGAGGGGCCGGTGCTTATGACTTCACAGAGGGTGAGAATCGATTCACCCCTCGCGGATGTAAGGAAGGAAGGAATTCCATCAAAGCGATCGCGCCGGAAATTTGAACCCGATCGGATGTTTAAGGCTTGTGAGCGTTTAGAACGGTCATTTCAAAATTAATATAAACCGGATCGATCGATTAAAAATTTATTTTATCCTCGTTGAAACTTCCTTAAAAAACAAAAGGAAGCTAGGTGCTTCGCAGCCATCACTCCGCCGTACTGGATGGAGCCAGGTATTGTCCCGGCTTTTCAAACTTGAACGACTTCCACTCACTAAGAAGTTCCTTCAGTTATTTCGACCTGTTCAACCCTATTGTGTCTTGACTTTTCATTACCATCTTCCCGACTCCGGTTTCGTTATCAATTGCACTGTTAATCCGCCCCAAGATCCTCTTCAGCAATTGTTCGGTAGGAGAACAATGCAAATATCGAACTAGAACTTTTTCCATTCATGTTTTGTATTATTGTGGTGGGCGCTGTTACATAGTGATAAGTACTTACTCGTCAATGTACAGAATGGGTTTGACTGAGTGTGACAAGCAAATTAGGTTACAGGAAATGTAAGTACATGTCATTGGCGATGCCTGTGGTCATCTGTGGATTCGGCGATGACCAGACGATTTAATAAATTTAAAGAATAAGTTGATACTAATGTTAAATATACAATTTCCTGTTTATAAAAAATAAATTATCATGCTCTCAGATGGCGCAATTATCGCCTCTTCGGCGACATTAGCGCTTGTGTGGAAGCAACGTCATTCTGTGTATCTCATACACCCCCCCCCCCCCCGCACCCACTGCAGAGGACCCCCTCATCTTACTCCCTCCAATACATGGACCAATCAAATCGCTTTAAGACTCGTGCTCAAACACGCGACTTCGAGCGAGTCCAGAAACCTTAGGGAGCTCTCGTGACTTCTCGGTGGCGTCCATGGAATTTCGGTTCAAAGTCACAACGACAGGGTTTCCGTAGCAAGCGATTTTCAACCTTAAGGCGGGGTTTATGAATTTCATAAGTCAAAAACACCTTAGATTGGCGTTTTTGACAGGTAATTTTTCAAAATTTCCCGGGGGAGGACCCCCCTTCTTCCCCCACTTCTAGTTACTAATACCTAGGAACCACACCTCGCCACTGCTATATGTACGTTTGCAGCAGAGCAGAATGCCACCAGCCGCACCATTTATCTTAATCCGTTCCGGATTGTAATTTTTCAAAGTTTATGAAAGAAAATCTCATTTTTTCTACATAAAGAACTCAAGTTTTCCCACTTTAATAGCTGACTTTTATGAGAAAAAACGCTGCAAATTATTTCACAAAGGTTTACTATTTTATATCAACACCCATAATACACCAACGAGCAAATTTTCTTATCTGTCAAGTCTTCTATATGTGAAAGTGAAGAAACTTGGGATTAAAAAATGGAAATTTACACCCTACTGCAGAATTTCCACCCTTAAAACGAAATTCTCCAAGTTTCGGGGGCTTAAACTTGTTTGGGACCCATCCCAACTACAAGTGATACAGACGTATTGAGATTGGTTAGAGATTATTAAACTGTTCTTTTTCGTCTGAACTTCAATTGGGAGCGAGATCGGACGTGAAAAACTTATATTTGATAGATACAATAATTGCATCTAACAACTATTGTTATGTACCATTATAGTTGATGTATACAAATATTTAGGAATCTTGATCCACTTGGTTCTGGGGACGTGTGGCGTTAAATGTGAAAAACGTGTGCTAGGCACTTCAAAAACGCCGTAACTTCGTTGTTTTCTGAATTAACTCGAGAATTTTGGTGGTCAATCGGCGTGGAATTGGAAAATTTCCAACTCACATCATATAGGTGCCTACCTCATTTAAAAAGTAGCTTTAGGCTCATAATGCGTAAAAAGGGAATCTTCCCTGTATGGAGACGTTGGACACTCGGTACCTCCCTTATCTTATGGTCGATTCTTTACAACTTTTATGTGTGACCGAAAAATTGAAAAATATGTTGAAAACATTACATACAATAATTTTTTCCGTCTACAAAACCCGTGGTTGTATTCGTTGAATGACACCAAGTGTGGTAGACTGAGTTTTATCTCGAATTTTAGCTATTACTAACGCCCTTTGGTAAGATCGTTCTCCGTGACGACTCACATAACATATCACGAGGGAGATGTTCACATAAGTTGTCAGCGAACTACCGCGGACGGGAGCTCCCTCGTTAATGAAGCTGGCGGCCGAGCACTCAGCTCTAAGACGCCCAACTTGCTTTTGCCTTGCGGTTTGGGGGCTTCCCGCGACCTAGCTTTGAATTCTCTCCTCGGTTCCTTCGGAATACCTCCTCCTCGGATTCGGGGATGGTAAATTATTATGCCGGGGAGAGTGAGATATCATAGAGATGCGGAACGTCACGTTGTGAAAAGAAAATAAAACCGCAGATGGAGCACGGCAGATGAATATCCAGTGATATTTGAACGAAGACTAAGGTTCACCTCTGCTAGCACCATCTCGCCACCGCAAGTGTGGAACATTTTATCAAAACTTAAGAGTGCTCAGATTTTTCACATTACGAGAAAAGCTCATTTTTCTGCCAAAACCCTCATTTACACTGCTGTGGTTATCAAGAAACTATTTTTAAAATGTACAACTGTTGTTGAAATAAATCTGAACAAAGTATTAAACCCCGAAAAAGTAGATAATTTTTGTAGATAATTTCTGTACGACAAGTGTCAAGACTCCTAGAATGCAGGACAACAACCGGTAAACCCGTAAGATAACTTGAAGAACATTTACTCCAATCGCATCTCTTGCAGGAGCTTTTCGTAATACCTCTGGAATCGCCGTCCACATGTATGTATGTTTCCAGTAGTCAACCAAACTACCATACAGATTTTGACACGAGCGGTCGTAAAATGATCAGCGATCTCTACAATGGGTCAGAACCCCCAAAACATCCTTTTACTTCATGAACGTCGCTGCGCTACGCCACAGATTAGTTTGCTTCCCGAACTTGGCATCCCGCTAATATAATAATAACACTGGCCAACGAAAGAAGGTGTTCTTTGTTGCCAAAGAGATAAGGGTTGGTGTTGGGGTTTTTTAGTATGCTGAACTCAAACCTAAAACCCGTTTCACGCTATGTTTTAGTGTTAGAAATAAACTATACTTCAAAAATCCCAAATAATTTTTCACTTTCAACCTTTTTTTCTATGTTTTGTGAGGTGCAGAATCTGAATTTAAAAAACCGATTTTATTTGACAAAGTACACACCCGAAAAATCAAAAACGCTGTTTAACTATTCATTAGCGGAGTTGTTGAAAAAACAAGGGCAGATTCAAATAATCTGATTCCACCATCGGACTTATCATGAAAAATCCAGTAAGAATTGCTCTTTGTAATTTGTCATATCTCAAAAGTGTCAAGAAATTTGGTTATTATTCGAAAATTTCGATTTAAATTAATTAATTAAAAGATATTAAGTGTTATGAGTTCTTCAAATGATTCAGTTCTGAGTATCTCTCTTTCGTAATCGGAAGTTTTGAGTTATAAGCGCACGTTCAGTTATAACAAAATGCAAGTAGCGTTGATTCAGCTTCCTAAGGATTCAGTGCTCATCGGTTCTTCTTGGCCACTGAATTCGTGTGTTTTGTGCAAGTTTGTGGACGAGGATTGAAGCTCATGAGAGAACTCTGAGATGTCCTTTGAAGGTTCTAAAATGAAATACGATCCTTTGGCTTTGGTTTTCAGTTCCTTGCCGGGCCTCGTCTTCATTGGAGATTTTGGTAGGTAACTTGGAGCCAGAACATTCGTCCAGTCCTTCACCATCCAACATAGTCCTTCACACTTTTTCCAACTTGAAAGATGCTTTGGCTTGCGTCAGGCCGATTTGAGACCATCCATCAGTCGGCAGCATATCAGTTTTGATATGCTGATGTAGAAAATACTGGGAACTTGAAAGAGGAAGGGCCTTGGCGGATAGAGTGGGGGGAGTAAAGAGACAATGTTGCCCGATTCTTCCCTTGCAGCGCACGGAGGACCAGCTTATTCCCTTGTATCCAACGTTAACTAATTTTCGAGGAAAAATCGAGTTACCTGGTTTTCCCGCTGCACTCCTCAACTGCTTTTCAATGCTCAATCGAATTTGCCCCAACTAATTACTGATTATACTTAGTCAGCAACTTGAGTGTAGTTTACGTGAGACTTAAAACAAGTCTGATAAGTTGGGAGTTGTGCATAACCCCTCGTATGGGTAACATGAACGTATAGGTATTTTGAAATGTTTTGGTTGATCTTGAAAAAACCTCAAGAGGATGAAACTCATAGGGAATCATCAACAGCCTGAAACACACATTCCCTGAAGATTACTCTCGTTTGATCGTTCTAAGGAATATTGTAGACGATAATTTTGATTGCAAGCCTTAAGAACTTGACTTGAATGCTGTCCACCTAAATATGAAAAAATTGGCCACACCGGGGCCAAATTGCCGATTTTGACGTCAAATCGCAAGAAAATTATCATTTAATTATCTTATTTTTTTGTTTTTTTGGTTATCTGAATCGATTGGAACAAAATTCGAAACTGTAAATTGGGAAAAGTAGGTACAAATTCAAACATAAATGATGAAAAAATGTAATAATTAATCATTCAAGTCCATTAATTAGTAGATAAAATTTCAATTTGGTGGAATGATGTTTGACAACTTCTAATAATTAGGAGCAATCAATAAATGTACCTACGTTCAACTGAGAAAAGAGGGAATTAGCAACAATTACGGTTTTTCTTCTAATCAACTAATTTTTTCTTGTTGGAGATTATCAAATACCGTTAAATAATTTTACATGATAAAAAGTCGATTTAATTTCTAAAAAGTTCATTTTAGAAAAAAATAGCTACCTATCTCCAATTAAATTTAAAGATTCAGAGCTTTGTTCTGCCCTAACGGGCACAATCGGGGGAAAAATATTTCCTGACCGAAAACGAACACTATGTTGAGTTCTCAAAGTCGGTAGGAAATTGAGGAGGATATCTAATTGAAGTAGGTATCGGAAATGATAAATTCAACGATCAAACACAATTGCGTTGATTGAAAATGTGAGTGTCAACAAGTCGCGTATTTGCAAAGTTCACTACGATTTTAATTATGAGCTGTGGCCAAACCTAGCCGAGCCTGGTGCTGCAATTTCCAGGGTATCATTTCGTCCCCTTTATGCCAAAACCATGAATGTGCCAAAACTCCAATTTTGAGTTCGGCATCGCTTGTGGGTGGTATTGACCTCCTCTATTCATAAAAAATCCTTGGAAACGCCCAGGTGTTCATTTTCATATGTTGTAGTACAGAACTTAATCAATGAATGTGCTTAGTGCTATTTCCTTGAATGCTAAAACCATGAATGTGCATATTGCGCACATTTATCATTTTGGCATACGGACGTGGGAAGATTATTCGTTTCCATAACCACGAATGTGCCACATTCATCATTTTGGCGTGAAGCCAATTAATCGCAACTTCACTTTCGTTGCGTCATAAGTTGGTTAGATAGTGTTTTCAGCGTATACGGTAGTCGAGTTGTTTAACCAGCTGTCTCATGCAGCCCATCGAATGAAAACGCCATTTCCGTTCGGATCTTCGTGGTATTCAGTACAATAAATTATAATAAAATAATTGTTCCATTCGCGTCCCTACCTGGTACCCATCGTGTTGTATTGTACGATTATTATTATTTTCTTCCATTCGTATTCGTACCCATAAATTAGTGACTATTCGTGGTCCTTTGTCTCTTCTCTTTCGCCTACGTCAGAACGCGATCGTGCTATGTCGTCACATCGGTTCAAACCTCGAACCCTATTAATTCTTGAAAAATGTTCGACTTCGGCTTTGGCTGAGAAAATCTCGCTCTCGCAAGGTTCATCATCGCCAAAAAATGGGTACAGCGATAGAAACGACGAGACGGAGAATATCGACTTATTTTCCGATCCTCTTCAAGAAGTGGAAACTGATGATGATTTGTATATTCCGTCAGAACATGACACTTCATCGTTGTCTTCTTCGGTGAGTTCACTTTCAATAATCCCAGGTACTCCCGAGCCTGATGCGAGCGTCATCAGTCTACATTTGAATAGCGCGCGTCCTTCTGACCTGCAACAAGTGCATCAAAAGGAGAGCAGTCAACCCCCAGTATCACGAAGGCATATCCTCATCCGTTACCGACAGCGATCCCGAAACTGAAAGACCTCCATACGATGATGGATAAACTTATAATACCGAGAGCCCATCACGACTATTACCTCAACCTAACAAGTGATGAACTCGTTAGAGATGCGCTACCAGAACCCGACATTGAGGAAGACGAATATGATTGACTTTCGCTAGGAAATTCAATTCAACAATCATTAACAAAAATTGAGTGGTTCATTTTCATTTTTTTAATTCATTGATTTTGATGTGGTTTAACAAAACCCTAATGTTATGTTACCTTCCTAATTTTATTCCGCTCAATTATTGTCGTTCATT
Organism: Creontiades dilutus; assembly: GCA_031894815.1. Taxonomy (NCBI): domain Eukaryota; kingdom Metazoa; phylum Arthropoda; class Insecta; order Hemiptera; family Miridae; genus Creontiades; species Creontiades dilutus. Next base: position 367,392 of record JAVIWC010003056.1, on the reverse strand, counting down.
TCAACAAAAACCCAGAACTCTAAGTTTATTCATTTATTTTTATTTTTGCAAAAACTAATTAGGGGTACCAGGAAATAAAAATGTGGCAAACGGATGGTCGATGAAGGAAACGTGAGGGGAATTCGCTCGTTACTCACCAAACTTCGTCGTGCGAAAACCATGAAAGCGGAATATTGGTCTAAACTTTGGTATGCCAAAACCATGAATGTGCTATAAAGTGGAGGAGGGGGGATCCGTTTGATGAATAAGTAGTTTTCCTTCGATTGTTAGAACATCTAAGATTTCAAGATGGAAGAAAATTACCTCGTAACATAAACTACGCTTTGTAGTATTTCAAACCAAATTTCAAATCAGTTATTTAAATTTTTCTTGAAACCTCTAAATTGCACATTCATGGTTTTGGCATAAAAGGGACGATTTGTAATACCTCTGCATCACTTTACCACCGGCAAGAGAGGTTAGATGAAATTACGTATTATTGAAAACGTTTGAAATAGAAAAATGTCTGGGTATTTTGACACATTATTCATTTAAGTGATTTCCACCTCCCAAAATTTATCATTTTATAGGTTATTTCCACATGAACGTGTGTCTCTAACCTCGACATACATATAAAGAAAACTAGAGAAAAAACAGGTGAAATTGGCATCTTCGGATTATGCCAGGATCTCTACACAAATAATCGCATAATTGATATCTTAAGCAGTATTGCAATAAGGTTGGGAAACTCGTACCTATCTTGAATGAATATTTAAGACGAAAACAATCTCGGATCATTATTCTTAACAAGTGTTTAAGTGCAAGATTAACGAGTGTTTAAAAATTCCAAAAACATTTTAATGGCTTTGATTTTGGAGGTTTTTTTCACTGAGTGGCTTGTCAGCTTGCTAATCCTGCAGCTGATGTGTATGAAGTTCTCCAGGATTTCCACGTTTTAGAGACGTAAGCCCGTTAATGAAGTCAGCAAACTATTGAGAATGACTGTACACAATACACAGAGGTGTGATCACTTTCAGCGTGTTCGTCACTGGATGCATTTAATTAAGAACAGTTGAATCGAACCACCGGTAGCTCCTCTCGGAACTAGGCTCTCCGTGGTTCCCCTGGGTACTACACATTTGAAATGCGTGAAGAGCAGGTGTGGGGCCAAGTTGTTTTGAAGAGGGGAAGGCTGGTGACGACCGCTTGCGGTGAAATGGCTTAATTTGCGGTCCCGACGGGTCACTGGTGGAATCGTCCAATCGAGGACGGTCATTGACTGCAAAATGATGCTGCGAATCGAATCTCCAACAACAACTCCGTTCCAGGTCAACGAAGTCACTTAAGTGCCCGCTTGAGCGTTTTTCTTTAATTTACTCTCATTGGAGCACCTCTAGCTTATAGTAAGGAAACCAAAGTCGTTGAGAATGGTCTACAAACAAAATGCAAGGGAAAACTTCGGTTTTGAAGTGACAGGTTTTTTCATTTCGTTAACTTTTTTCTTTCAATTCTTTGTTGCACCATGTACAACCTGTTAACAATATTATTTTGAAACTGTGGATAAATATTCAAAACCAAAATACATAAAAAGGGTATCATGGATATGATAATTTATTGTATTGTTAGTGATACATAAGATATTTCTACGGGAAATAAATTCTAAATTAAATCAATATTTGCACAAGACACGTGCGTAGAAGACCTTGAGGTCATCTGCAAACAGCAGGCAGCTATTATGAATTAAAACACCTTTGAGAGGCAATTACTCTTCAAAAGAAAGCAGAGAAGCCCGAGGTTTTTGCCTTTCAGAATGCTTGAAGTAGCTGGGATGTGACTTTAATCTTCCATTTTGCTGGCCACTCTTGTACGCACAGTAATGAATAATTCAATTTAGTAATCGACTCAGTGTTGTCTTTATTATAGTCTTGTTGTTATTTAGCCGACTGTCAAAATGACGTTGAAGTATCATCTGCCAAGGTGGCCGTGATGTTCATTTCGATTTCTGGGAGATTTTTAGCATACAAGGCTAACAGGAGCGGACCAAGTTCATTCTCCATCGTGGGGCTACTACATCGATCAGTTTCGGATCTGAGATGCCATCTTGCTCCACTCTGAAATAGAGGTTGAGAAGCTAAGACTGTAGCTGCTTAGCAAACTTTATTGGCAGATTCTAACGCAGCTTGAGAGTGGGCCCCTTTTGTCAAACCTTGACTACTCCCATGAATATCGCGAGAGTAAAAGCAAAGATTGACTTGCAAGCAAAAACATTAAAGTGTGCGTTCCACTAGGAATGTTAAAAGGGTTTACAGACTGAAAGAAAATGAATCAATTATTGAAAAAAAGTGGTTGTACGAATTTCCGATATGAAATAAAAGGGAAAAATAACTGAAAGCGACCAAAGTCAAAAGGTCTGGTCAAGTCATGAAAGATACCATGATTGTCCCCTAGAGCGATAAACCGAACTTGATTGCCTGTTACGAGGAATTGCTAGCTTAACCCGGACCGACGAGATGATTACAGACTCGACTTCGATCAAGTCCATCAAAATGATCAATTAGTGATCCGGAATAGGGTCGTAGGCCAGACATTTATCGATTTGAAACCGCAGCTAATCATGAAACTCATTGCTATATGAGGCATTGAATCGGTCGGAGCTGCATAGTGCCAATATTCTACGCTTTCGTAATTAGTAATGGAAGGAGCAAGCACAACGGTTATAATTATCACAAATTTTAGATGTTTACCACGTGAATGACACCGTGTCTGTGTATCACCTAACCACACCTGTTATTGGCTCCATTAATTGATTAATGAAGTAATGTGTAACTTAAAGTTCAAATTTTGATCGAAATGTATACCTAAATACTTTACATTATCGACAAAAGCCAACAAAGGACGGGAGCAAGTCGAATCACAACAAGATCATCCGTATTAATGTTATCTGATTGCGAATTCAGACTTGATTCTTTCAGAAATTCTAAAATGCAAACAGTTAATATATTAGAAAAAATCCGCTACACATTAGGGTGTGTATGTATAAGAGAATCGAGAAAGCTGAGGCTCTTTGAAAGAAGTCACCGAAGCTTCAAAGCGAGTATGTGGGCTGATCGAAAGACATGGTTTCATACGTGCTAGACTGAAAGACCGTAAAGAGCTACCGACGTTTGAGATCAAGAGCCAGTACAAAACCTCAGAAAAGGAATACAATAATTGTATTATTCAAGTAAGTGTACACACTACTTCGTGGATACAATGTTTTTTAATAACGTCTTTATCTTACTGTATTCCATATTAAATTAAAATTTCATCAGGAAATTGTAGTAGCTCCCATAATTTTTTTAAAATCAATTAAGTAGTCTGCATAAATATTATATACATTGTATAACTTTGATTTCAGGTTTTGAAGCGAAGATCAAAGGAGGAATACATATAAGTCATTAAATTTGCAATAGAACAATAAAACGCTTGCTCACAGTGCTAAGGCTCTCATGTCATATGGAAAAATCAACAATATTTTTCACTTTTAACTACTACACTAAACTTTGTGACATGTTATAACCTTTTTTTTTACTTTTTTGAATATCATAAGAGTTTATTTCAACACCTTTTTCATACAAGTAACTTCGTTAAACTGTTCTTCATTATTTCACTTATTACGACAATTCCAACCAAACCAAACTAGAATTTAGTTAAGTACATTTAAGGTTTGAAGTATGAACCATAAAGATATCCAAGTAATGGAAAATTGCAAAAATCGGCCGAAATTGGCGACTTTTAGGCCTTGTGCGGGAGACCTAAATTATGTGCTACAGTATTGAGATAATTTTTATATAGTTGTTCTTGGTTATTATTAGTGTAATATTAACTTGCAACTTAGAAAAAAACATGTTTTAGGTTATTTTAATTTTTTGTAAAAATTGACTTTTTTAGTAAAATTTCTAAACTTTAGGCCTTGTGCGGGAGACCTAAACATTTTTTTAAAAATCTAAAAATTTTTGTGGTAATTTGCAGTACCTAATAGCAACTTTTTTTCAACTTGGAATTTCCAAACAAAAAAAAGTTGAAAATCGATACACCCTACTACACATTACTAGCGAGTCGGGAGGCCTCACCTCGGAAGCCCGTCCTGGGTCCCTTTTCTTGAACCTTTTATTGCATTGAGCGACGAACAACTGTCAACGTGCCACACCAACTTATTCCTGTAGGCGCCAACGCCTTAGAAATTATTCACACTTCGTATCACTAACACTGCATTTAAAACAATCATCTGATGACAAGTACAAAGTAGATACAGAAACAATAAATCCTTGTGTAATAACTTGCATCATTTTTCATTGTGTTTCGTGAATTCTTCATTGAAAGGTTTTTTAATGACTCCAACGCGTTTTCCGTGAACCGAGTCCATCAGCTCAGATTAAACAAGGCTTTTCGAACATTAAACCCTCAGACTAAAAGGTTTTTTTTTTTGTCATTTGCCTGATGGTTGCAAAATCCCACCCCTTTGATTAAGCTGCGGTTGCGAAAACCGGCTAAACCCTTTCTCAGTCAAACTTTTTTCTCTGTGTTTAAACTCCCGAAGCCACACATTTATTTTAATAATTTTAGATGTTTTGTAAATAGGGTGGAAATGTGTCAAGCTTATTAGGAGGTAAATGAAGAAGACTGGTTGTCGGCTGTCAGAGACCTCTATTCAGGATGAATTACATGGCCATAAATAACCATAAATACGAATATGAATAAAATCCTAATGTGGAATTTCGTGATTGTGATTCATATTCTCAAATTGAATATAACTTTAACGGTATTCAATTTTTTTATGTGGATTTCACCTTTTGCACTACACCAATAACCAAGATTATTTAGATTTTCTCGGAATAAACACGTTTATTCATGCATTCATTCATTAAGTGCCAGAGGCTTAGGCCACGGGCGCCAGGTTTGCAGGTGTTCATCAAGTGGGGGGGGGGGGGGCTTTTGGTTTATAATTTTCAAAAATAAGCCTTTTCAATCGTATTGCAAACCAATTTTATATTGTCTCCTAACTTAGTCACTTCAAGTTTCAACGTGTGTAGATTGAAAATTTGCAATGTCCGTCCGCCGCACAGTGGGACAAAACGGGGTTTTACCTGGAAATTGGTAAAATTTGAAGTTTTTGGACGACTATGGCAAGTATTATAACTTGTTAATTACAATTCAGTGATCCGATCAACAAATTCTTGTCCCTAAAAGCAGGGGTCCCCCCCCCCCAACCTTCATGACGCACCCCCCAAAATTAGAACCAGCTCCCCCCTCTCTCATGTAAGTTAGTAACCCCCCCCCCCCCCAACTTATTTTATCTCAAATTAACAGAAGATTTATATAGGTATTGAAAAAAATCAAACACAGTCGGCAATACACAAAACGTGTATATTTTTTGAGGTTCTTTACAAAGCTTGTAATATATTTTTGAATGTCGTCACGCTGAACACGTTTCAATCAACTTTACACCCCAAAATCACGTTACCGAACCAAAGCCTTACCGCTCCCTTTGGTATTCCTCCGCAAACATCTTGTGGGGGACCCATCCATAGGTATGTTATTATGAACCATCATCCGTTCAACTAGCCAATCTCGTAGTGCCACTGTGTATCAGATTAGATTTTCCTTTTTCAGTGGATTTGTTGTTATTTTTGTTTATGTCGTTCTAATTCACTAACTTCATCAGCAGTGGTGACCCCGACGTGATATGAAGAGTGGTCGGGCACTTCTGCCTGCATCGAAGGGAGGGGGGCTCGCAATAAATATATCTGGGGTATGATAATGATGATTATTAAAGGGGTTTTAGTTAGCCAATGGGGAAAAGCGAGTAATTAGGTGCGTCAGGACAATTGATATTAAAAGGCCCAATGGTCGTAACCACGCTCAAGCTAACATGTGAGGTGATGGAATGTTATACTTGCCCCTTCCATTGAAGTGGATGCGGTAATAATGCTCCGCCACTCACAGAGAATGACCCAGGCGCTTGAAAACGTCTGATTCATCTACATTTATTTCACTCCATATCTTTTACTTGGATTCTATTTGCTTAAAAAGAGATTCAGTTATATTTTGTCACCTTATCCTTATACGCCCTCCAGGTACAATTTAGAATGTCATAAACAAAACATAGTTTTTCTTCATTGACTCCTATAACTTACTTTTATTTAGTATAAACTAAACGCTACATGTTCAATGTTGAGATGAATAATTGGGAATATCATTTCCAGATAACGCCACCACCGTCGTTTGCGAGCTGTACATTAGAAGTTTTGGGTCCATCAGTCCTGTCAACATGGTGAGTGCCTCCTAATCTCTGATTGGTTCCAGGTTTTTATAAGTTCAACGTCTCCTGTTGTTTTTTTTTTTTTTTTTTAACACAGAATGTGTTTTAGCGATGGACTAACTTGTCAAAAAGCTAACGAAATTTCATAACGAAATCTGGGACGACAAGATGGATACCGATGGTACGGAACTAAGGATCGTGTAACCTGGTGTATCCTATGAGATATTGTGGGAGGGTAGTGAATCATTACTCGACCTTGAACGGCTGGTTTTTACAAACATTTATTGTTACTTTCCGCATTACTCTCAATTTCATCATTCAATTCGGTTGTGCATGTGTTGATTTGAAAATCGTCCACCAGGTCATTGGCTAAAGTTGAAATGTTGGATTCAATAAAAAATGTGCTTCCATTTGGGACGAAGGTAGGTGTAGGTACTCACTATCCGTAACTTGAGTTGAGGAACTTGGAACGGAATCAGGTGTGCTCCCCGGTAGAGACAACTTTAATTTACTCTTGTAAAATTCCTTCTTACTTGAACCTTCGTCAGCCAACGCGTCTGTAAGTACTTGAAGTGATATTATTTTTTTCAAATCACGAAGATATGAAACTTCGTGCAGATAAGTCAGTTTCGAATGTTTAGTCGAAACAGCTACTCGTAGTTTTTCCATATGTTATGGATTTCTTTCAAATAATATTGTAATCTTAATAAAACTATAAAATACCATCCTCCCTGAAGACTGACTTTTTGAAGGCTATCGATGATACGGAACTAAGGATCATGTAACCTGGTGTAACCTATACGATATTTTGTTAATGCGCGGTGATTGTATAAGATCCTGATTTAGTGGGAGGAGAGTAGCGGAATTATGTGGAATGCGTGGGCTAAAACACATTTTGTGTTTCAATAATTTCGTCCGAAGTATGTAAACAGAGGTAACCGGGGGTCCAGGGGGCATGCCCCTTATTTTCTTCCCAGAAAGTTTAACATTGTATTTAGTATTTTTCCATCCTCAAAGACATTAAGTACTCAGGATAGAAACCCGTTTTGAAAAGAAGACAAAAACCTAAAGCCTGTTATGCCAGTACGTTTTCACAAATAGCTGAACGTAAACAAATTTTTGGGACGTCCCTCTGAACCAAGACTTTTTCAGTTGAGAAACGCCTATTTGGATTGAAAATAGATAGACCTACCTATTTATACCCCTTTTATTTCCAATACAATCAGTATATTTGAAAATCCAAAAAATACGAATCCAATGATTTTTGACAAGGATTCAATAAATTATGTGTGCTCACTTTTGTGCACGTGCGCAGTGAGCGCAGTCTACACTAAAGCTGGATTCAAATCCATCCGGCAAGCTATCCGGAAAGTGAATACGACCAGCTGATTGGTTGGACACCAGCTGGGGAGAGGGAATCTTTTTTCCGGACAGGCAGTTTTGAAGCAAACTGTACGCATTAGATTTTTCAAATATTTTTTGTTCCGGATGGCGCAGTTCACTACTGCGCATACGAAATGGCGTCGGGAATCGAAACAGCTGTTGGAGGAAGCGCGGGAAACGAGTTGTTGGCTTCTGTTCTCCCGATTTCCCTCCATCCCCTCAACTGCTTTTTACTAGCTTCCCCTACCCGTATTTCCAAACTCCGGATGGATCTGAACCCTGCTCAACTTCCTTATTTCAAATGAGAAGAAATTTTATGAAAATTTGAAACCTCAACCTCTCTTTTCCTGCGACAAGGACCTTGTCCATCTGTGAATTTCTAATAAAGATTTGTTGAGCTTGGAAACTGATTCACCTTCTGCAACTGCCAACACTGCAGTGCCATCAGCAGATGTAGCTCTTGTATTTTGTCCTATTTCCGGTAAGTCAATCAATAATACTGGCCCTAGCACACTGCCTTGAGGAACTCCAGCTTTAATCTCTTGCAAATCAGAGTAGGCATCCTCTTATCTAATACGGAAGTATCGATCAGCTAAGTAGGAAGCTAAAATCCGCGAATCACAGGGTGGCAACCATTTTGGAAGAAGTAACTGCGAGTAGAAAGATCCAAGACGGAATGCCACGAGAAAAAGGGAAGCTTTACCGAGGCAGTTAGTCTTCATGGAGAGAGAAAATACCACGCAGCATCATTTTCTACAGAGTTAACAATTTAAGCGCGTATAGCTAGTATGTATGTATCTAGGTATGTAAAAAAACTAACTTCTATTCAACGGTTCTGCTAAAGTATATACAGATATTTTAAATATGACATATAAAGAAGAAAGAATTGATATTTCGAAGAATTGAATTTTTCAAAAATTAGAGGAGACACAAGTAGGTGTGTCTATTCACACACGTAAACAGACAGACCACTACCTTTTTCCCACGGATTTGGTCTTAGAATGGCATGTAACAGCTTTGTGTTTGTTTTTTTCACATTTGGGTTGTCCCATACCCCCCTCCCCATCCCCTGGATCGATTCTAACAGGTGTCCTCTAATTACGAAGCCTTGCTTCGGAAGGACGCCCTAAAATACATCTTTCACTACCGTACATAATAAAAACTTTAGCGCGAACAATAACAAATTCTCATACTCTCCCATTTTTAATAGGAAGCAGATGAATAGCTCATTTATTTAAGGTCCACTAGAATCGAGAGAAAGGGGAAAAAGATGGGTTTTGTTTTCAACGTTCCCGCCGTAGCCTGGATAAGTGGCAATCAATCGGAGCTGAGTTATAACTAAGTTTGAGTTCTAGTGTGTAACGCAGTTAGTCGGGCGGATCATTAATAACGCTCGGCTTGATCCTGATTAGTCGGCCAATGGTAATCAGGGCTAAACCAGTGACTAATTGAGCCGCTGTGAGTTTCTCCTTTTAGAGGACAGGTGCCCGCCGTCGATGGGGTCGGATAATGATTAATTCTCGCCCGACTCAAAGAGCCGTAAAGTGGGATTGAACGGACAAGTTCAGACGTTAGCTCGAGTCAAACTTGCAAGTCGCTCGCTTCCAGTGGGCTTCGATACTTAGGTTTTAATTGATTTATTGCTAGTATTGGCTGCCTAGCGGAAGACAACCCCACCCAGGGACCTATCCACGATAAAACGCAAAATGACAGGTACGTACCTCCATTTATGGATGGTGCATTGGTTTATTCTTTTCACACAATAAGCCTTTGTAATCGTAAAGCAAACAAGTTTTATAACACGGAACACTTGCAGACCACAAAAGACTTATAAATGTCATGAAAGGTGCAGGAATTCGAGTGTAGTGAAAGTTGAACATTTTTAAATTAACAACCAGTTACTGTATGTGTAATTTATAAGATAAAATACTATTTGTAACTTAACGGGTTATGTTACAATCATTTTGCCGCAACAAATAAAAAATAATTGAAAAAAAAAAAAAAATAACACCGTCTGCCAAGTGGGTGTGGCACATAGCTTCCTCGTATCCAAAACATGACTGTATAGATCATTGAAAATTATTATTGACTAAAGAACTTCGTTAAATTAGGCGAAGTAAATATTGAATTAGGGTAAATGTATTGTTATGCAGGATCATATCTTGAGAAAATAAAGCTAGGCATGTTCAACTATTGAACAAACTATAAAATATACCTAATAAGTTCGATCAATCCCTGAAAATTTCATCGAAATCGGTCAAGATCTCCCGGAGTTATGCGAGTAACAAGGATTTCGTTTGCGCATGCGCAGAGGCTACTATTGATCCGGGGGTCATGAAACCTATAGGGGACCGTCTACACATCAAATCGAACAATTCCTGAAAATTTCATCGAAATTGGTCGAGAACTCCCGGAGTTATGCGCGTAACAAGGATTTGACGTTTGCGCATGCGCAGAGGCTACTATTGATCCGGGGACCATGAAACTCATAGAGGACCATCTACACATCAAACTGAACAATCCCTGAAAATTTCGTCGAAATTGGGAGTTATGCGTGTAACAAGGATTTCACGTTTGCGCATGCGCAGAGATTACTATTGATCCGGGGGTCATGAAACCTATAGGGGACCATCTACACATCAAATCGAACAATTCCTGAAAATGTCATCGAAATTGGTCGAGAACTCCCGGAGTTATGCGCGTAACAAGGATTTGACGTTTGCGCATGCGCAGAGGCTACTATTGATCCGGGGGTCATGAAACTCATAGAGGACCATCTACACATCAAACTGAACAATCCCTGAAAATTTCATCGAAATTGATGAAGAACTCTCAGATTATGCGCGTAACAAGGATTTCACGTTTGCGCATGCGCAGAGGCTACAATTGATCCGGGGGTCATGAAACCTATAGGGGACCATCTACACCCCAACCCGCACAATCCCTGAAAATTTTATCAAAATCGGACTATAACTTCGTGTAGTTTTGCCCGTAACAAAGATTTGCTGACAAACAGACAGACACAGAGACACGGAACCAAAATTGTTCAGAAAGGTCTAAAACGCAAAATGCAAGTGGAATTTTTGATTTTGGAGACAAAAAAATTTTTACATTCCGAAAGTGAAAACTATGCTACTTTAGTAGACTCGTAAGCAAAAGTTTTATAACACCGTACTCCGTCATTTAGTCGGTCCGCTGTACCCCGCACAGTGGTCTCAATCCCTCAAAAACAAAAATATCTCCACCCCCTCGAATACTTCTGTAAAACTTGATAAATTTACGTTTTTTTGTCAATAGTATCCAAATCACCTAACAAATAAATGCTCAAAAAATTGTAATAGTTCCCAAATTTAAATAACTAAAAAAGGCATATCTTTGCAGTAAGAACCGAAATTATATAATTAAACTTTTGGCGTTACCACTTAATTCCAATTTTTTTGGCCAAGATGGTCCTAAATGAGTGATGATGGGTTCTGAAGACTACATCATGAAATAGAACACATCGGTGTTAGTAAGTATGTGGGAGGACTTCATCGAATGATATGTCTGAAAATTTTCCAGACTGTGATCCGATCGGTATTGGTACAGACTGGATAGTTTCAGCTCAATGAAACGGAACTCTTGGGGGCAAACAATACAAATTGTACTTGGTAACAGCCAAATCAGCGTTTGCTACCCCGTACTCTATGAATTCATCTACGTCAATATGAATGAGCTTACTAAAGTAAAGCCATCGGCGTCTGCGTCGGGTCCATAGCACTTGTACAGCGATCGGAGTAGCACGTTGTAGCAGCTGAAATTAGTCTAGATAACATCTCAGAGTCATCAGGAATTGTTCAAAATTGACCGGATGAAAACAGATGATAACATTAATGAGATTCACTTCGAAATCTGGACAAAAATACTAAAACATTCACTTAGAAAATCATGCAACATATTGGTTATCATATTTTACAATGGTTATCAAGCCCTTTACAAGAAAAAACAATTTGCAGGAAGAAATGACTCTAAATTTTGAGGAAAACGGCCAATTCTATTGATTTTCCTACAATTTTATTTCATTTTTTTTAATTAACGGACAAATGCCTATTTCGAGAGAAAGTTAGACAGATATCCGTTATCCATAGGTATTATGGCGTCAAAATATTTAATGCCCTTTCTTTTTGGGGGGTTTTTGGGCGGTCGGAGCCACTGTGCGACGTAAAATTGATTCAAACAAATCCGTTTTTTCACAAATTGACATCGATAGGTTTGTCCTAACTACCAGCCTAGCGTTATTAGGGGGGGATGTTGCCACACCCGTTCTAATGCCGAAGAGCAAAGATTTATTAAACACCTACCCCTCCTTCAACAATTTTCATTTCTTTAAAGGTAAGAATTACGCTAAGACAACTCATGTTCTTATCTAAAAGCGTCAGATTTTGATAAAATATCTTCTACAGAAATTTCAACCACATTCAGATCTTATCGTCAGGGAACCCATTACGTTCAAATTAACGTTTGTCAGGCAAATATTATTATTGACGGCGTTAGGGATCTACCCCTCCTTCAAGACCGGTAGGTCGTGCGGGTTTAGTATTTTATGAAGAAAAAAGTACATGTATATGAATAAGGATGGAAGTAACCTACTGGACCTGCCTTTCATGAATGGAATCTATGAATGAAATCTTTCACCCCATTAATTAGTTAAGTACTATTTTATTGTTATTATTATTTTTTGCTAAGGTTCTACTTTCTTTATAGGAACAACACATGGTTGTCTTATTAAAAACACGTTTCTCTTCCGAATCGAATGGTGGGCGAGTTGAATAGAAAAATTAATGATGAAAAGGAGAAGGAAGTTTAAATTGCGGGCAACTCGTTGGTTATCAGGCTGGAAAATTTCAAGTTGTGGGTCCCAATGGATGCGGAGTTGGCAACCACTGCTGTAATGAATAGCGAAAATGGCTTTTTGGAGAGAATACATTCGCGTATACGATAGCATTTACATGAACATCTCGCTGATTCGTTAAACGTTTTGGAGACCAGTATCGCGGAGGCTCTCATCCAACTTTACCTGGTGGACCGCACAACTTCCCATTAGCCCTTTGGATGCAGAGCGAATGTAAAAACTGAATACCGTCAATCGAAGCGTGGCGCTACGTGCAGTTACGACGAACGGCCGAAAAAGGCAATTAATGGACAGCGGCGATGGGTTCGGTTTTGAAATCAATTTTGGGAATTTAATGAAGTTCAGATTAGTTTCCTCTTTTGTTTTGTGATTCAATACGTATCGGTTACGAGCACGTTCGCTCGTTTTGTTCCATCGCTGTTCTAACTTGTACAGCTTGTACATCTCACATTCTGGTTCACCGCTCAACTCCACCGCTGGTGGTAACGCTCTGCAAAGATGAAAGAGAAACGAAACCTGATGGTGTACTACTATAAAATGAAAAACGCTGCAAGCTATTACACACAGGTTCGTTATTTATGTATTGGGATAACCCTTCTATGTGAATTTCTGATCAATGTGTATTAAACGTAATCGGTGGAACACTACCTAATCTAAACTAGGCGATTCCATATCTTATCTTGCCCTCTCTAAATGCCACAAAAAGCTCCATTCATGTTTCAGAATCATGGATCGATCACGAATATACATACAATTATATATTACATATAGGTAATAGTAATTATATACATCATTGAAGAGCCTAACTTCACTTCTCGAAATACTACACGCTCGTACAAATCTCAAGGATCCGCAGGGCGCCAGTAAAAGAATTGTGTATACCAGCTGATCTGTTGGAAATGTTGAGACACTTTGGCTTTTCATGTGGGGAAGGCTGCAACCCTTAATCTCAGGATAAACAATCAAGACAGCACTCCCGGTATGGACACACTCGTTCCCATAATTCATCATTTGATGAATGCTTTGGGGTGAAAGTGTTGTGCGAGTTACCAGAGTCTGCAAAGGGCTCAATGGTGGGTTTCGGAGGTTAATAGACCCGCGGTCCTCAATTTAGACGTTTAGAAATTTTGTCATCATGAATAATTTGTTCCGGCCTTGGATATCAAATCGAAACACCGCGACTAGGATTAACAAAATCATTTCTTCTTCAGTTTCTATGATCAAGATCCGTTCAAAATATTAGACAACTAATCTCTCTATATAGCTGTCTAAATTTCTTTCTCATAAATAATTGTATCTATATATACAATTATATATACAATTATATATATAAGTTGTTCCAACTCCCCCTCACACACAACCACTAAGCATTGATCTAAAAACGGTTGTGACCAACATTGACCACCTATTAGTAGAATTTTCCTGATCGTATCGTCTCCAAATTCTATCCATAGTCATTAGAGCCAAAGACGAGTAACCAGCAAAAGATTTGGCCTACCCTCCTCAAAGCAATGAGTGAAACATGTTGGTGAGTAATGAATGTATTATAGGGATGTCCGTATATCGAGTTTCTATATTATCGCACTTACAAACATAATTGGAAGGAAAATGAAGGAAAATCAAAAAGGGAGAGAGGGATGGATTTAAGTTAGCCTATACAATTACGACCAAGTTAAGACCCCGTAAGGACGCGGCAGGCCTGACAAAATGCCCAGCTGGAGTAACTCCGTGGTTATCCACCATCCCACTACTCTCTATGACCCTGTCCCAACCATAACCTTTATGTTATCAGGAAACACTCCTTTTAGCTCATATAGTGCTCGCTGCACAATATACAGCGTCATTACACAATCTTGTATATACAAGATACAAGGTTCTTCAGATCAGCGATCAGCGATCTTCCTGTCTTGTAATTGAATTGTAGGTGTTTGGTGACATTTGGATGACTTAGATATAACTCCCTGAACGTCAACCTTTATCAGCCTCTCTATGCGAAACAGAAGTCGATATCAAAACTTGTACCTCACCAAGCTCTGCACGCAATACGATGTCATTCCATACTCTTCAACATGTTAACCTGGAAAGTCCTGGATTTACCTCAAGTCACAATATTTCCATTCTTAGTTCATCTTCTCGGCTAATTGGTACTGTAATACTGTAAATAGCCGTTAGTTTACCGTGACGCACGACCTTAAATTTCCCAGAGGGACAGGTGTATATAAGGACAATGGCTTGAACTGTCCCTTTATGGACAAGAATTAGAAATCCTCGAAAAGAACAACTGAAATTTGTCGAGAAAAACACTGTTCCAGAATTATAACTTGTTCAGAATTCACTTGTCGAGAATCATGAAACACAGTAAGTACTTGGAAGACTCGATTTCAAAAGGGACTTTTAAAACAAAATTCCGTAGGATTCATATGAGGAGAAACTCACGTCATACGATTCAATTTTTATTATATCCAATCAAATTGAAAACGTTTTCCATTCCGGTTTTTCATTCAATTTTCGGGTTGTAAACATCTTGAATTGCAAAAAAAAAAATTATTTGAAGAGTGAAGGAGCTTAAACTTTTTTTCTTGGTCGATTAGCAAGGTCCACTGTTGAAACTAAGAAACCTGGATTGTACTTTTTTTATTGAACGATTTCTGAATTTCGAAAATCAACCAATCACTAAGCCATAATCAATTTATGTGATGTTACATGTTTACTAAAAACTTGTAGTTTTATCAATATTCAAAATTAAATTAGTTCGCCTCATAACGAATTATGCAATACAAATCAATGTTGTAATAACAAATTGCAATGAATTTCAAAGAAATAACTCTTGCAAAAACGTTATTAAGTAATTCGTGAATGGAACTAGAAATTCTTATTTATTGATGATAGTTAATTATTATTTATTCTCGTTGATTGGGTTCGCAACCCTCTCAAAACACAATCCTTTCTGTAATACTAAAGTAACATTGCGATTTGGTGAAAGAAAACTCACCGGGTTCGAAATACTAAGTTTATCGTTGAGAGCCTGTATCACTTTGACAGGTAGAGAGAAATGGAAATTAAGATAAATAATAAAGCCTTTCAAAGTTGAACGATCAAACGAAGTTCCGAACCGATGCTTTCAATTCCTTTTACTTCTCACCCTCAATCCGTCAAAGGGAAATCATAATGAAGAAAGAAAAATATTGTGTTATTCGGATTTCAAATGGAGAATGAGGGTGTTGGGGAGTGAATAAAATATTGGACAGGTCAACCTAGTTTGTGTGAACGACTTATTCCAAAGCTCGAGTTTGCTAAGGTTTTCAAGTGTGACAGATGTATACATCTGTATACATACCTACTGAACAAGATCGTGAAATCAAATATTAACAGTTGAACAGTCGATGTGAGGTCCATTTGGTTCAGCTCAGTGATCCTTTCCAACACTAAAACAGGCACGTCTATTTAAACTAATACATATTTTCAGATGTCAGAAAAATTTGGTGTTTTTCCAAAGTACATATTAATATGTACTTGTACATGTCGTCTAACTCCATCTTCATCATGCATGACAACGCTTGGGTGTGGTCACTGGTGTACATGTTTCGGGTTGGGAATTTGGAAGACCGCCCAGCCCATATGGACCTCTGATTACAATCGGATGAGCAATGACCACTGGCGGCATTCTGGATTCTACCAAACTACAATAACAATAAGCATGACCATTGAAGCTAATATGTCGTATTTCAAACATAAAGCCATCTCTATCTGGTATGAGTGATGGCAGGGTGTGGCCACTGGTGTCCTTGTGATAGTTGTCCCTCTCGGAGCTCAAAACATGGATAATATAGTGTGGTCTATTGGATGACTAATGGTCAATAACTGTCTAAATAATTAATAAATAGCTGCTCAGTACAGCAGTACGGCAATTGAAGACTGTCCAGCCCTTATGGACCACCAATCACATTCCGGTGATCACCGGCCATACCTGCTTTACCCGAAGTCAGCTGCTTACCGCAGCAGCTCGTGATGCGTGCGATAGATGGTGTGATCTGTCCATCCTCCACTTTCTGGAGTACTGTCCAGTCCTTATGGACCTTCGAATATAATTCGGACTTCCTCAGTTGGTGGACTTTCTTCCTTAACAAGATCTAACCTGATAGCCCCTGCGACGTTCCACGAACTGTGATGTCTCTAGTCTTTGTTAGGTACCTAAACAAAAATTAGAATATATCATTTAACAAAAAAGAAATCAAGTAATCGGAAAGGAGGAAAGAAGGAAACGGTGAAGAATCGCATGCGGGAAACTATTGAAAACCATCATTAAAATCGAGGAAAAATGTTGAAAACGTGTATGAATGCCAATTTTTAGTTTATTTAACCTTCCGTCGGTGGTGCTTGTTCCACACACATGGTAGGTCGCGCTTGCATGTTTACACCGCAGTTGGTTTTGCTCTGTTCTTCTTTCAAAACGGGATAATGAGACAGTCTAGAAGACGACAGTTGAGGTACTCGTTGTTATTAAAAGTTTTGTTAACAAAATTACGAAAACATAAAATGGTAGTTTGTTAAGTCTCTCTTCGAAACAGTATTACAAGACCTTTACCGAGAATTTATTCCCAACTAAATCCAAAATTGGATTTTTTACCCAAGTTTCTTTATCTTTTCGTTCAGGAGTATCAGAGGAAAGCTCCAGAAGACAGAATGTAGAATTCCATTTTCGGATTCTACACATTTTGAAACAGAAAACAACAAATATTGAGTGGGTTCAACGTTTTTTTACTATTGATCGATTACAAAAATTGAGAATAATAAACCAAATAGATGACGCTAATGGAGGTAATCGGATTAAAACTTCATAAAATTGATTTTTCTGTAGTTGGGAATTTCTAATGAAGTCAGGGAGCAGAAATTCTAAAAAATATGCCGTGAAGTTCGGAGGAAACACAATTTTAGCTGACGCTGGTAATGTACGATCTCTCTCTCTCTCGCTCTCTCTTTCATTTTTTTCTTCCTCTCTCCCTCAAATCAGTCATAGGGAGAAACTTAGGCAAATTCCAAGTCATCGCATTTAACGAAAAATATTAATAAATCATTCCCTGTTCAAGGAACGAAAATTTATGACAATTTTTTTATAGGAACAAATTTAAAAAAAAAAAAAAAAAACATACTAATTCAGGAAAGCCTTTAAGAAAAATTTACTTACCGAATACCGAGAAAATGTTTTGTAATGTGGGTCTTATCTTAAGTGAAAGTGTAAACGTAGTACATTTCCTACTCATTGAGACATATTCATTTCTGAAAAGACGATTAGTGATTTTCTGGGTTCTCCAGCTGTCACCCGAGAGAACTCCGTAGCACAGCATCTAAGATTGTGAATCATTAACGGGATAGAATTCAAAGGTCAGGTGTCACGATGGTGTGACTGGAATTTTAATATTGAGATAAGCTCTTATTAAGTGCCCTCTTCCCACCAACCCGCTCTACCATAAATTCGGTGAAAAGTCGACGATAAATTTGTGGACATTGTTAGTTTGACGGGAGACCATTCATTTTAGAGTAGCAGGCCCGTCGAAGGGAGAATGAAGAGAGAGCTGAACGGGGAATCGCATTTCCCCTAAGGGTGTCCTCTCTAAGTGATAGGGTGAAACCGTCCAATTTCATGACTCATTACCTCTAGAGGGGAAATCGCTCTCGTTATTTACTTGTCTAATCCAGTTTCGTCTCATCAACATTGGCACGGCTTAGCGTAAAACAATTTTTCAGGGTTTTTTCCAGGCTCGCTCACGCGGGGTGGCATTTTTCACTCCTAAATACTGCCATGAGCTGATTACGCACGTTTAAATGACTCCAACAAATCTCGGACGGTATTAAATGATGTTGGTGAATAAACTGGGAGCTAGGCCATTGAGAAGTCGTTTGTGAGAGCCATTAGAAGGGCTAGTAGTGAGGTTACTTTAATGTGCTGCCTTGAATCGAATAAATAGGTAGTCTTGCTATCTCTGCTTTCTAATTACTCAGTTTAATCGAAGGATCAACGTTGAATAGTGAGTAAATGTAGTACTTACGCCTTTATGGGATTATAGAATGGATATAAAACCAACTGTGAGGTGAAAATACTGCATTACTCAATGCTGCATTCACTTAGTGAAAAATTTATCCGTCCACCCACATGGCTTTTCATGAATATTGTAGCTGACCTCACGACCCTGGACAATTCGGATACTAATTTTAAGAATGCGTTCACATAGGTCTTGAATAACGAATTTCAAGTCAAACAATTTTCCAAATAAGGGTGATTCTCATTTACGGGTCAATCGAGGTTTTGATTATGACTAAAAAATTTTGTTCTCCTAAATTTATGGTGTTTTTATTATACAATCTAGATGTTACTCTAATGGTACAGTAATGTACAAGCAAGCATGATGTTCGTTTGTTTCCTCAAAATGTGTAGGTAAGGTTACCTACGATGTGTAGGTAAGGTTGAATGAGACAGATATTTAAACCAAAAACATTCTAATTCCTAGTTGAAGCAAGATGATTTATTCAGTTACTTACTACCACCCAATATTAAAATTATCAAAATAATCGCGGTTCACAAAAGTGTAGGTGGGCGGCATCTAATTTCAGTTTTTCCTGACTTTGTGCAAAAAAAAAAAAAAAAAATTGTTTCAGTTAGCCATGTCGGCTTTTGTGGTAGCCACAATAGCGAAGTTTAAAATCGCCACGACAATGAGAAATCAACATTAACCTTTTCCAATTCGGAGTCTAATGAACACTTATAGAAATTGAAACTTGCATTAAATAGATTTTTTACATCTCCATCCCAAAATGAATGCTAAACAAATCAATAAGATTGAACCCATAAAAATGAGAAGTATGAAACGTACATACCTGTTTTGGAAACGGCTAACTTCATTTTTGAGCCGTAACTGTATAGAAATGGCAGAAGCATGGTGTTTCCTCAAAGGGCAGGGTTACCAACGCTGAAAAAACTTTAAATTGCCAAAAAATGCCCTCATTTGAGAGAGCTACGATGATTTCCTTCAAACCCATGACAATGAGACAGGAGGTTTGGGACAAACTTTGAGCACTTGATTCGTACAGACTATCTGAAAATTAGTCCCACTTGTAAGCGCACTAACATTAACTAACTTATTGTAAAAAAAGACTAGTTAAAATATTTCCGGTAAAACGGAGCGGATAAAATTTCGGATTATGATCAAATTCTGACTCACGGACAGACCATGACAATGGGATGAGTATCTGGAGCACATACAATACCATAACTATACAATACACGAAGAATAGCTATAACAAATCATGAGAGTTGTTTAAGAACACTCATAGTTTTTTCCATCTTCGGTCATAGATTTGGAACGAATTTGTATTCGGTTATTGTTATTTTTCATGTTTGTATTAACCCTCAGTAACCGGGATCAATTCTCTTGGACTTCCCTGTATTGTGAGACATCCATGACCGCCACCGGAAAAAAATGCTGATCTTGTCATTTTAATGACTAGACCTGTGGTAGTTGCTATTTTGAGGGGGGGGGGGGGTCTTGATTCGTCCCGTACTAATTCTACTAAAATGGCTCTTGTTTTCGAGATTTCCAATAAGAAAAATAATGTTATATATCAGCTGATTAGCTGGAACCTAAATGTCCTAAATTAGCCTGCATGGGTAATTAAAAAAAAAGGAGTCAAAAGCTAAGGAAATGTGCTCATACTCAATATTTATCAGCCGCTGTTTGAGTTAGTCTTACAATATGCCATTCTAATCAAGTACCTAATTGATGAAGTTTAAAACAATGACATTAACGGCATTGTTCATTAAGCCCAGGCGCCAACCCAGTGACACATTATTTCATGATTTGAATTTGTTAACTGTCCACCAATCGTACGCATTAAACATGTGAGACAGCGGCAATCAAAATCATACCGACTCAAGTTGTACTCACCTGGTACTTCCGAAGGTTACAACTAGGCGAACGGTATTATAGGTACACAAAAAGTTTAGCTCCCCTTGATGGCCCTCGAAATTTCAAAGCTTTTCAATTGCCCTGGAGCATCTTTTTCCTCCGGCGATGGATTAACTTCCTACGTTCATGTATAAGGAGTCTTCAGCATCCAGTGACATTATTTGTCTTCACAATTTCTCAGAGCGCTGGCAAGAATTGACCAAATATAAAGACACCGGCTTGATCTCAATTGGAATGGGAATTCCAACTTGGAGTGGATAGATTCCAGCAATGCCAGCTAAGCAGACACTAGTACAAATAATCCCACTTGAAGACAAACCTTGTTCAAATGCTCTCTGAGGATCGATCACTCTTTTCCAAGGGGAGTCTTTGGAGAAATCAGTCGAGATGAACAACCTCCGTCTTCGTTAAGCAAATATTTTCTCTCAATAGTGAAGATTCAACTACTCATATAGCGTAGCTGCTACGGCAAAAGAAGATGTTGAAGGCTAACTAACAAAATACTGATTTGGAAAAGTTCAGGTAAAAATGTTCTAAGCCAGCTATATTACTTCAAGCTGGGACAGATCTTCTTTTTATTTCTAATGAACATTCAAAAAGAGTGGAAGGGTTACCAGGTTTGTATTTAGAGAGAGAGTGGTGCCACCTGACACAGAACTGTAGAAACTTATCTAGTTGCGGTGATATAGACAGCAGTCTGCTACAGGCTATGGACTGATATTGATAGGTACACATTTAGATAAATAATTTATTCACACAAATAAAATTAGTACAAAAGCACACAAGCGGAAAATACTTACAATTTGCGTGCAATTTGGAACATGAGCTATTCGCTTCAGGTAACTTTATCATTGATAGGCTTTGCCGTGTTAGTATGGAAGTATAGCCTCTCGCATTGGAGTTCACGTGTCCCTCTTGTATGAATTAGTTGGCAGTATATAAAAAGAGAGTTGTGTAATATTTTCTGTTTAAGATTTTACAAAATAAGTTCGGAGAATTCTGGTTGATCCTTGAGTAGCTCATTCACAAAGAAATTCAGACTGTAGCAACTACTTTACTGGTTAGAGAAAACCCGGATACTTAACTTTAGAGGTGACAGCGTACGAATGATGGATGCACTTTGTGTTTATATTTTTCATGAATTCGTTTGAATACTAACTGTAAAGGATATTGAAGTCAGATGCATTTGAAGTTAACGACACCTCCCCCATGCCATTATCTTAAAGTGTAAATAAACCACCAGCTGAAATTAAGCATTTTCAATATAATAGTTTACGGATTTTAGGTATTAAGAGGGCTTTAAAAACCGGTCTTCTTTTTTTTTTTTCAGTACATGAGTCTCCAAGCTAATAACCAGCAGAGTAATAAGGTCTTGGATATGACCCTTTCGCTTTGAAACACTAGGAAAAAAGTAAACGAGATTAACGCTCAAAATGAAAGTTGAAAGTCGGTCTTACCTAAGAGGATTTGTAGCTGAAGAAGCCAGAAAAAAGATGGGAAGGATGAAAAATGATCCCGACCTAAAGGTGAAGGGCTATTTGAGTTGTTAGCGTCCAGGGAAATCAGAGCTCCGAAGACTAATGAGAGGGCAAGACTTCACAAGTCAGACGGAGGAGGTGGGCTTTTGATAGAGGTCCACAGGGGACAGGGCCGTGAAAGGATTGCCTCCGCCCTATCGGTATCGGCCTGATCAGATGTGCCTAGCCAGCGCCGCCTTATGATCTCGGATATTCATCCTCCGACGAAAGTAGTTTTCGATAAAATGTCTGGGCAGAACGATATCCGTAAAATGTATATTGTAAATAGTTGAAAGAGTACGAATAGTAACCACACTGATTGTTCTCAGACACATCAGACATTGTTTCTACACTGTCTCAAGCTCCACCTACTCTATCTTCAAAAAGTTTTTAAAATGCAGGAGGGTAGATTTCCAAAGAGGCTGGCCATCGCAGCGGCAAGGGAAAACACCGGAGGTTTTTCTTATATTAGGGACCTGGCATCCAAACATGGAGTTGATGTGTCTTTTGGTCCGAGCACCCTCGACGACAACGTCATTAACGTTCTACTGAATTGTATTTTTGATGCTTGGAAGGAGAATTGGATCAGCAGAGCTCTCAACACAACTCATTATCTCCTTTACCGTCAGCTCAATCACGAGGTGAAATGTGCAGACATGAACCAGGTTTCGGGAGTTGGTCATATCAGGTGGATCATAAAATTAAGGTCGGAAACACTCAATTTAAATTATCAGCCTTGCGTCGGGGGTCGAGTGGAGCTGTGCTCGCTTTGCAATTGGAGGGCTGCTGAAGACACCAACCATTTTGTCGCTCAATGTCCAGTCTTGGTCTGACATCAGCGAATTTTCTGAAGCTCGCCTCATTGAAATGCTGAATCAGCCGAATCACTGGCCGAAATTGGCTGGATACTGCTCTGATGCCTGGAAATATAGAAAAATTCTAGTCGCCGAGTTCAATTACAATTGAAGGGAATTACCTACCCGCATGAAGAAAAATTGTCAAAGCTCCAACTGTTTTACGTGTCCTCCTACGTTTTACGTTTTGCATGACATTTTAATTATTATTATTATTATTGTTGTTGTTGTTATTTTTACTTACTTGCATTAATAAATTGGGTCAATATTGGTTGGTTGTTGAAAATTTTGGTCGAATTAAATTAAATTAATAGTTGTTGAGTGTTGTGCTATTATTTAAAAATGGATGTTATATATATTTATCACGCTTCTATATCATATTATTGTTAATTATATGCTAGTAACTTGTTGTAATTTATGTAAATTTATAATTTCATATTATCATAATATTCCATTTCCCGTTGCCTTACTTATAAAACTACATAGCAGGGCTAGTTTTGTATTAGTTTTTGTACATTCGCACTGGCAACTGTGTAGTAAAAATGTATACTTTGTCGTTGGTAGTTCTAGCACAAACTCTCAAAAAATTTGGCCTCAGAGGCAGACGGCCATCCAGGCCAAGCCTTAATTGCCTTTTGCAATAAGGAACTCACATAGGCCTCCATATAGAAATTTAACTGGTATGTACGAGTATGCATGTGTATTTTCATAAATAAAGGCGTTCATTCATTCATTCATTCATCAGAACTCGTTTATTCATTAAAATTAACCCAGGTCTTTTCCGTCAATAATTGATTTAAGTGATTTAATCACGACCATTATATTTTTGGGTTGCGATTCCGTAAATTCACCCCCAACCCTCTTGAAACTTAATGGAGGTTTATTTTATAATATTTAAATTCACGTGTTATCAAAATATGTCAATAAATAAAGTAATTAAATAATAAAATTGGGAAAATTCAAAACTCGAACAATATATTTTTGGTGAACAACTGAAACCTTTATTTTACCTTCATATTTTAACCTAATCAATACAAACATTTTAAAAGGCCCTTCTTGATTGCTGAGTCATAAACTGTAAAATATGTTGAAGCATTTTGTCGAAGAGATTTTCCAGTCCGTATTTTTTGCGTCACATGTACCTGCTCGCTTAGGTAGTTATGCCACACTGTGCGGGACCTGGTTGGTCGTGGATTTATGGAAATGATCCATTAACCCTGAAATGATACCGCGTTTTTTTTTAAGACGAATTCTAAGTTGATGACACCAGGGGATGTACATGATCCCATAATTTCAAGTAATTCCCAAGAATTTATTAAAAAACGGTTTTTAAAATGTTGCCCATTTTTAATTAATCCGAATAACATACAAGAAAATCGTGGGTGAAAAACTGTTGAACACAATTTTTCATTTTATAGAAAAAATGAAATCTTCTGGATTATACGAACCACATTGTGTTGAATCTTTCCCCTAAAGTACAGAGAAACATACCTCTAAGTAACTATAATTTTCTGGAACTAGATATAATACACAGAAACCTAGAAAGTAAATGACCGAGAAACGTAAATTATTGGTCAAATGAGGCTCATCATCATGTGTGGGGATGTGTTCCTTCAACGTCGTTAAAAATGGGACATAATTACGAAAGTGAAAAATCACATTTGAAGGTTTCTTTAGAAAAAACGCTGCGAATTCTTTCACTAAGGTTTTGCAATTGGCTTGCGTTCATGATTTAAATGTCAACTAAGCTTTATAGCGCCATTGTTTCACAGGTGATAGAGCGATTATTGAAGTTCAGCAGATATGCATAGCGCACGTAAATCCGGTTTCAACCAAAATACCTATTTGGATTGATCCGTTGATCATATTTGTGTGCCTCCTGAAATTCAATAATCGCTCTATCACCTGTGAAATACGCACACTCTAAAGCTTAGTCTAAAAAATGTCTTACCTTATCTAAAAAATGTATTTTTAATTATTATTAAAATGTCTAACCCCCCTGAATATTTCACGGTTTACGTTTCAAAGAGAGTAGAATCCAAATCTGCAATAAAAATGCAAAAAGAAACTTTCCACGAGGAATCGAATGAGCCCCTCTCCAGGTCTTTAGCTCAAACCATTCCCGATGTATTGCATTATCTTAATCTGCCAACATTTGCATCCACATTCACTACATCACTAGGTTACTGCGATCAAAACAAAAACAACAGTTTTTCTTTATTTTTGTTTTTATCGCACTAACCTAGTGATGTAGTGAACGTGGATACTGGAGTGAACTCTTAAAAGGGTTTATAGCCGATACACGGTTTGAAGCATTCTGATATTCATGAAACGATGCTAATTCTTTCACTGTGGTTCATTATTCAATTTTAGTCATTTGGCTTGAATTCATGATTTGAATTTCTACTAAGCTTTGGAGTGTGCGTGATAGAGCGATTATTGAATTTCAGGAGATATTCATAGAGCACTTAAATCGGTTCTCAACCAAAATACGAATTTGGATTGACCAGTTGATCATATTTGTGTGCCTTCTGAAATTCAATAATCGCTCTATCACCTGTGAAACACGCACACTCCAAAGCTTAGTAGAAATTCAAATCATGAACTCAAGCCAATTGAATAATAAACCCCAGTTAAAGAATTTGCAGCATTTTTTTTTTTTTTTCAATGGTTATCAGAATACTTCAACCCGTGTATCGGCTATAAACCCTTTTAGGATTTCAATCCAGTATCGTCGTTCACTACACAACTAGGTTACTGCAATCAAAACAAAAACAATTATAAACCAAGATAACGCAAATGGTTATTGGCTCATTCGATTCCTCATGGAAAGTTCTTTAAAAAAGTCCAAATTTAGGCCGCCTTGACTTTTTTTGAGGTTTTTAGGGATTTTACGAAACTTTGACAACCCTTAAAGGGCACTTTCAATTAAGTGAGAGTGACTTGTCGGACCAATATTGATTTTCCCTGAAAATTTCAGATTTTTTGCTCCAGCCGTTTGGGAAAAATCGTGCGTACGGCGGACGGACGGAAAAATTCTTATTGCAGATTTGGATTCGACACCCTTTGAAACGTAAACCATGAAATTTTCAGGGGGGTTAAACATTGTTTTTTCAAGAGCGATTACAACGGTTTATTATTGAATAATAAACCAAAATGAAGAGTGTTTGGATCCTGAGCAGCATGATGTTCACATCTGATTTCTGGGAGGCTCAATTTTCAAATAAGAAAATTTCGAACTTGAAAAAAAAATCAAATTTTAACAATTTTATAAAATGGTACTCTTTGTGGAACTATCATTTCCATTAAGTATTTCAAAATCACTTATCGTTGTGTTTTTTTACAGCTACAAGCCCGTTTTACACCAAAATGGAACTTATTCAAATTTTACACGAAAAATAATTTAATCCAAAATTTAAATGGCCATAACTCTCTATAGAAACCATTACGAGAATCCAAACATCTGTTAATTTGATAAGTGGTCTAGGATCAGAATTATTTAGCAACCTAGAAAAAACCAATTATTTTCGAAAATGCCATAAACGTTTTTTTTTTAATTTTAAAACCAATGTGGATATATGCCTTTTTGAAAGTAATTCGATTACGAAGTTCCATCATGGAAAATAACAAATCAAAACAGGAATTTCATGTTTAGGGGAAAAGTTTCTATTGCAAAACCTCGAATTTTCCAGATGTGACCAATGTTAACAATATTGCTCCTGATCTCATGTTTAGTGTAACTTCAACTGCATCCGTCTGTAACACTATTTTCAGAATTCCAGATAGCGTAATGAGGAATTCAAATCCGGGGCACTAGATCAAACTGTGGTCTTCATTGATAGTCCGTGCATCGCCGTCTGTGAGAACGGGGTAATAAACCCAGCGGCTCACTTAGGAGAGCGCGACCGTCCCCATTACCGCTGATAGAGGGAGCACGTATTCTAAGGACCTTCCGCTCTGCATTCACTCCCGCAGTCCGCCCCGGAGCAACTGGAGCGGAATTCTCCTTCCACTCAAGCTTTTGAAGCTATTAGCTCTTAAAAGAGATAGTGTCGGCTGAGATTGAGCGACCTTGGATCCGGGATTAAAAGGGAGTAAACATATCGGTTTCCAGTCCAAGGGGTAACCAGCAAAACTAGTAATTGCCACAGTTACACGGTTATTGTGTATTCGTGCATATATTGCGCCTGTCATAGTTCCTCATTTTGAATAGTAACCGTGAACCCACTAACGTGGCTCCGAATTGGCTGAATATTCTGTATTAATCATCGAGGTTAGTGACAAAATGCAAATCTTTACTCTAGACTAGATGATGACGAAAGGAAAAATCGCAAGCGTACATGTAAATGGATTTTCATGAAGGCAGACTTACAGGTATACGTTAAATGTATTTCTAAAAAAGAAAATACTGGCTGACCCGGCGAACATCGTTCCTCCTGAGAAGTTACAAATTAGCAGACTTTCAGACTTTTACACTTATCAAGATCCATTTTCATTTGGATAGTTAATGTTAGGTAAATTAAAACAAGTATTCTTAGGAATCGTGATTGGCCGGGTGTTTTAGTGCAAGGGTTCCACGTTTTATCAAAGCAAGATGTGATAGACAAAATTTTTCGTTTTATTATCTGGTGCAAGAACAAATAGCACAGATGGTCTTCCGACTTGCTCGATTTGTCGACAGGTACTCCACCATTACCGATAGTCAATAATTGCTCATATAAATCTTCAGCGGATGTATCTTTCAGCAGTGCAACTCTCATGTTTGTTTTCAGTTGAAGTTTCTTCGCACAGCGCCATAGATTTGGTAATGTGAGGCAAGCGTTTGTTTCGGCTGCAACAGTTGATTTAGGTATTACTGCCATTTTTTGACGGAGATCTCTAGATAGTAAAATCATAGCGCCTAGAAAACATCTTGAGTCCTTGCTTAGATCTTTCAATGTTCGGTTTAATGCTTCCAATGCACGTTTATGTGCAATTATACATTCGTCTGTGTTTTAATGGTGAATGTGCCGTTCGGCATCCTTCTAACATCGTTGTTGCAATTCCAAAAGAATTAACTGCAGCTGCAATGTTGGCTCTTGCACAAACAGCGGCTGAAACTACTATCCATGAAATGTAAACCATCATTTCCATAAACAATTGCCGTCATCTATGTATCATACACTTCCTTTTGTCGGTAGTTCAACAGGGGTGCGTTCATTTGAAGTATTAAATATAATTCCTGGTGATCATATTCACTTCCCCGTTCAAATTCTCGATTAAATGCTTCAATCATCTCACCATTTGGCGATTTCATTCCTAACCTGAATCATCAATTACCGCACCATATTATGGTAACACATGTCTTCGATACTGATACATAATTTGCCAATTATGGTTACAGTTGCTATGCAATTTTGATTTCAGCTGCGTTTTGTTATTCCATATCAGTTCCATTTTGTTTTACTACGTTTTATGTCACGGCCCAAGGGAACGTGATAAAAAGTATACTATATCCTTCTCGTGGTTTTAAGCTACCTCCCCACCAATTTTCAGCCAAATTAGTTCAGCTGTTCTTCAGTTATAAATAGTGTAACTTTTTTTTGTGATTTCATTTACCTATTGCAACTGATTGTAGGATACATCATCTAGCAACATTTTATCTCATAAATGGACACGATGTACAGGGTAAGATTTCAACAAACCAACCCTTCAGAGTACCACACTGTAAACTGGAACACACTTCACTATAACTTGCACAGCACAGTCAAGTCCAATGGCTTGTTTCGCTTGAGGCGCCGCAGTTCTCCTTCGTTGTCCAAAACGTTGAGCATCTCCGGGTTCTTGTGCCGGTGGAGGCGTTTTTCGTGCTTCTGGGCATATTTTATGATGATTTCGTTTACTGTTTCCATCCTTAGGTCACGATGAATGCCGTCACATATACCAGGGGGCACCAACTCAGGATTTTGTTCTGACAAGTTTGTATTTTCTTTACGTTAGTATTTTGGCACAGCCCCACAGTTGAATCCCGTATGTCCAAATAGGGCGTAAAATCTGTTTGTAGATGAGCAGTTTATTGTGAAGTGAAAGACGGGACTCCGCTCTCAGCAGCCAATACATTTTCCTGTATTCAATCTTCAGTTCCTCCTTTTTCTTCTCGATGCGTTGATTCCACACCAATTTTGAATGTAGAGTCGAACCCAGATATTTCACAGTGTCAGAGTTTGAGACCTTATTCGATCTTAACACAAGTTCTGAGACTGTGATTTTTCGTTTGGTGAAGTTAATTTGAACTGTCTTGGATTCGTTCAGCTTCATTCTCCATTTCTTGGTCCATTTCGTAACCATGGTGGCGGTCTCTTGTAGTTTTTGGGTTGCGCCTTTTACTTCTTGTCCAGTAGAGAGTATGGCTGTGTCATCCGCAAAGGTGGCTATGATTATATCACCCTGCTAGGTTGAATATCGACTGTACATCAGGTACAGTACCGGCCCTAGGACGCTTCCCTGCGGAACATTTGCTTTAATAGGCCTTAAGCTGGAGTATTGGTTGTCCTGCTTCCCCCTGAAGTGCCTATTCTCAAGGTAGGACGTCAGGAGTAAGTAGAACTGTCTTGGAAGATCTCTGTTCATTTTGAAACGAAGTCCGGGGTGCCAAACTTTGTCGAATGCTTGAGCCACGTCCAGGAATAAGCCAGCGCATACTTGCTTGCCTACAAGCGCTCTTTCAATTACGTTAGTGATTCTAAATGTAACTAGTTCCTTATATATTATATTGATTATATCATGTGTACCTACCTACATCAAAATAGTATATTGATGGGTATGTGGACATACTCATCCCTAAAGATGCTCTATACCTGCCTTGTATCTTTTCATTGTAGGTCTCCGATGAGGCCAAAAGGTTAAAGCTCTTAGATGAATTAGAAGAATAAGAGGAACGTCCTACTGATTTCCTCCGCTGAACCGTAGTAAACATATTATATGAATGACAACCACTAATTCAACAATTCTCTAATCTTATTTATGATTTTCATTCCAGAATTACGCCTTCCCTAACCTAAGTTCAATTTATATCAGTATTTGTACTGCTCATTGACAGAATTCCTCCAAATTGAAGGGTTAACCAAGTAAATTATTCAATCTCTAGGCTCAAAGTAGTCAGGAACTCGGTGGCTTGCAGATTATATCGATGCCACGACCTAAATGTCATCACCTGTCGCGTCTTCCATCTTCCACCTTTATCTCAACTGCTTTTAGAAAGGCTCCCCAAATCGGTAATTGCCACCCTTTCATTCCGCACCTGGGTTTTCTCTCACATCTGCGTAAATCAAATTCGCGAAGACTCTCCCGCTAAATCCCACCCTTCTGAGATCCTATCATAACTTGGAATTGACGGAGGATACCCGCTAATGGATAAAAAGACCTCGCTATTTTTTTACCGCTGATCAAACTCGCAATTTCGTTATTTCGTTTTTCCCGAAGATTATATCCGCCCTTGGATATTTCGACAATTTTTCAGAAGGATCTGTCCGTGTTTGGGAAGAGGATGAAGTGCTCGGGATTGGATTTTTTTTCTTTTTTGTGCGAGTTCCCTCCCGTGGATCAATGTCACAATGTTCGCGGATTCATTTATGAGGGGTAGCAATCGAGAGTTCGCCCCTCCAATACCTATCATCCCAATTGGAGTTTCTCGTTTCCTTTTTAATCCTGGACTCGCTAATCCTCCGTATCTTAATCTTTCCGCGGGTCTCGATGGGATTTCTCGTTTTCCCCAATGGGATTACAAGTTGGGAGAAGAAGGTGGGGGTATGGAAAACGCAGCCTTCGGGGTTGTCAAGCTATAATCGGGTTCGTTTATTCCCAGTTTATTCTAGTTGGGGAATATCGTTGGAAGCCTGCTATCAGCTCAACATCATTTCTCCAAATTTGAACAATCAGGGGTCTCCTTGTGACATAATCTTTATTTGAATATTTCGAATTGTTGAGAGATTTTTCAACTTAATTTTTAAATTCCTGGAGATGGTGTAACGTGAAAAGAAAATCAAATAGAAGATGAGGATGAACCCAGGCGAATAACGAGAATGTAAATATATTTCTCTTGAGTTACTCGACAAAATCAAACAATCAATTTATAAAAAAAAAACGCTGCAAATTCTTTCACTGGGGTTTATTATTAAATTGGCTTGCGTTCATGATTTGAATTTATACTAAGCTTTGGAGTGTGCGTGTTTCACAGGTGATAGAGTGATTATTGAATTTCAGGAGATATGCATAGAGCACGTAAATCTGTTCTCGACCAAAATACCTATTTGGACTGATCAGTTGATCATATTTGTGTGCCTCCTGAAATTCAATAATCGCCCTATCCTGTGAAACTCAAATAAATTCACAGCTTTCCAGAAAGTGATGAACAATTTTTGTGAAATGAAAAATGGCTAAACATAAATTTCCTTAGCAACGATTAAAAAAAATCATTATAAAAATACGCCCTACTTTTGTGTCACTTTTTCCTTTCGCTTTTCGGCCGGGGTGTCCCATCGCAAAAATCTTTTCAAGCTAAAAAAAGCTTGGGTTACTGATGTGTATGACTTTTGGTGCCCATCATGCTTCTGGGCTATAGTGTATTTACTAGCTATTGTTATTATTGCTTAAATTATTCTTAATTTTTGTGCTAATCCTTTCTGTTCGCATTAATATTATTTCCATCAACCTCGAACCTCCGGCAGACGGTTAGTTAAACCATGCCGTATTGTGTATTCATTGGAGGATGAATAAACATATAATTTTGTCAAATAAATTATTCATCTATCTATCAGTTTGTTATAGTAGGGACAATTTTATATATTGCCAAAGATGGGCATTTGCAAAAAAAAAAAAAAAAAAAATCCAGGGCGATTTCTAATAATTAGCTTTTTTGAATTGTTTCTTTATTCTATGAAGGGCATCCACTGCTTCATTTACCGAAATAAATTGTTATTGTGTTATTTCAAATTTTGAGATTAATGTTGGCCAGCCGCGTCTCTTAGGAGAGAGCGTAGAACATTCAGGGACCGTTAAGGGGCTTTAAGAGCTCCCATTTCTGCTTTTATCAAGCTCTCGACAGTCCATTTGCCGAGCCGGGCTGATCTGCACTCACTTCATTCTCCATAATGTTCCACTCACGGCTATAATAATTTTGAAATAGTACCTGTTTCATTTCAACAGTCCTATTATGGACGTGGACTCGGGAATAATGATACCGTTTTGTCTATTGATTCCTCATTCGTTTTGGTTTATTATTCAATAATAAACCATTGTAATCGCTCTTGAAAAAAAAATGTCTAACCCCCCTGAATATTTCACGGTTTACGTTTCAAAGAGAGTAGAATCCAAATCTGCAATAAAAATGCAAAAAAAAAAACTTTCCACGAGGAATCGAATGAGCCCCTCTCCAGGTCTTTAGCTCAAACCATTCCCGATGTATGGCATGATCTTATGCTGCCAACATTTGCATCCACATTCACTACATCACTAGGTTACTGCGATCAAAACAAAAACAACACCTTTTTTTTTTGTTTTTGTTTTCATCGCAGTAACCTAGTGATGTAGTGAATGTGGATACTGGAGTGAACTCTTAAAAGGCGTTTATAGCCGATACACGGGTTGAAGCATTCTGATATGCATGAAACGATGCTAATTCTTTCACTGAGGTTCATTATTCAATTTTAGTCATTTGGCTTGAATTCATGATTTGAATTTCTACTGAGCTTTGGAGTGTGCGTGTTTCAGAGCGATTATTGAATTTCAGGAGATATTCATAGAGCACTTAAATCGGTTCTCAACCAAAATACCTATTTGGATTGACCAGT
The DNA here is from genome assembly GCA_031894815.1 of Creontiades dilutus. NCBI lineage: Eukaryota > Metazoa > Arthropoda > Insecta > Hemiptera > Miridae > Creontiades > Creontiades dilutus. Next base: position 334,679 of record JAVIWC010003056.1, on the reverse strand, counting down.
TGATCATATTTGTGTGCCTCCTGAAATTCAATAGTTGCTCTATCACCTGTGAAACAGGCACACTACAAAGCTTAGTAGAAATTCAAATCATGAATGCAAGCCAAATGAATAATAAACCCCAGTGAAAGAATTTGCAGCGTTCTTTTCATCAATGACTAATTGGTGGTGTCCTCTAATAAATAATCAGGAAACAAATTGTGCAAAATGTGTACACAGATTCTCGGAGTTTTGACAATAGTCAGTGAAACGCTCTGTACAATAAGGAACCCTAAAGTTACGAAAATATCAACGAATTTTCCAAGGAATAAAGTGAACGGTTTTAACTAATACAGGCAGCTTTCTAGGGATGCATGCTGAATACGTCCACACAGCACTGTCAACACATTCCAGAGTGTTTGCGGAGGTCGTGATTGAAGAGGTGCCGTGTCACCGTGATAAATTATTCATCCACTGCCGTGACCAAGAGTGCAGGGATTTGCATGCTCGAGTATTTTATATCCATTGCTTCATGAAAATTTTATTTTCCCATCAATGAGAAATCCAACTGGAAACACATAGCTTTCCGAAAGGGTTTCAATCTCTATCTATAATCCGAATAATTTATATAAATCCTACTAAATATTTCTATGCGTTGTATATTTCCAGAGTAGTGTTGTAGGTTGAGTGTAGACTAAATCTTTAAGGGGAAAACACTAGTAGTGGACATGTTAAGAAAACCTTGTGCGTTTGTTTGTGTTTCCTCATAAATTATCAACTCTAAAACTTTTTTTTTCGTTGCCTGCATGTTCTTCATACATTTTTTATTGAGTTTAATCAAAGGAATCACCAATTTTATAAATGTTTGAAGAAATAGAGTAAAATTTGTTGGAATACTAGAATACACCAGTAGCGGACAGCTAAAATTGTCTAATGTTGGAGTAGTGGACACTTGAAGACCCAGTAGCGGACACGTTTTATACAGGGTGGCCAAAATTTGATGGACCAGGCATTTATCTCCGTAATTTCCGAGCTTAAAAAAATGTTTCAAATGATAACTCCACTAATTTTAACAACGAATTGAAGTATTACAATTTCGCGCGTTGCGCATCAACTTTGTTATTTCAAATGGGAACCCGAATTTTTTATTGCGGATTCGGATTCTGCTCAAGTTTCATGAAAATTTGACCCCTCAACCAATTTTTTTCAATTTCGCGTATGCGGTTCAGCGAGCACGCGGAGTTGCGCAACCATAAATTTGTCAAATAGTTGATGGTGGTGATCTGTCAAGTGTGGCATATGAATTTTCATTGTTTTTTAACGCTGATTCACGTGGTGATATCCGTTTTTTGATTGGACTTATTTTTTACGGAATAATGACAAAAATTTGTTTATTTCGCTTGAAGCATCATTTATGCTCACTTTCAACTCTCAGATTAAGATGATTTTTCACTTGATCGCTGACGAAGGTTTCATTCTCCTATTTTTACAATTTTCAACCAGTCCTAGAAAATTAATCCCCGTAACAATCTGAAAACAATCGTCTAGAATAGAAAAACGGACGCGAAATGAACAAAGTTCTCTGAAGCTCAAACCATTCCCGATGTCCGGCATGATCTAATGCTGCCAACATCCGTCTTCGGCTTGCTAAGTAAACAAATTAGAAGGTCATCCGATGTGGAATCCGTAGCGCAGGGGTTTCGTGCGGGAATCACAACCCCAGGTCTTCGGTTACTACGTTCCCCGCGTACGGCAGGAAAATTTTTGCCCCATATGAATATGGTATAAACACTTGGACACTAGAGTAACGTTTTGCCCCCAGACACACCTAGGCCCAAGACAAAACAAAACGCTGTATGTATGTGTCACAAGTGCCATAAAATCATAAAACCATAAAAAAACCAAATTCAAAAACCATAAAATTTGAAACCGATAATGTACCATAATGCACCAAAGAAAAGGCGCGAAAATATGATCAACTGATCAATCCAAATAGGTATTTTGGTTGAGAACCGATTTAAGTGCTCTATGAATATCTCCTGAAATTCAATAATCGCTCTATCACCTGTGAAACACTACACTCCAAAGCTTAGTAGAAATTCAAATCATGAATGAAAGCCAAATGAATAAAATTGAATAATAAACCCCAGTGAAAGAATTTGCAGCGTTTTTTCTTATCGTTTTATTTCACTTATAACTATACAACAAAGAATGAGAACCAAATTGAAAAATGGTTTACGAAGGCTCCAACAGTACTTCCAAAGTAGGACAGAGTTCACAAAAAAGAACCACGAGAATACACAAAAATACCGATCGTAAATAGTAGATAATAATAACCTGACTGATGAGCTACAACAACCTTCACTTCGTCTCCCTCCACATATCTTCACAATTGATAAACTTAAATAATCGATTGTTAGTAATCGGAGTCGCAAATCGGCTTTAATCCACAAGAAATCGTGATCAATTTTGTTTTTCACATTTTTTGAAAAATCGTGTTTTTTAATGTTCTCGGCGACTTTTCTCGTTAACCACTGATCCGAATTACTTTTTCTCTGTTTTTTGTTTTTCAAAGGAGACCTAGAAGATGAGGTAGACGGGTCGGTTTGGCGATATTTCAATTTACGAGTTCAGTATGACAGTTCTGATATGACGGAAAAGTCAGTTTTCAGTAAACCTCGCTCAACAATTTTGGTTTATTGTTCAATAATAAACCAAAGTAATCGTCAAATGAAAAAAAACATTCTAATCAATATAAAGAAAATTTCACGGTTTACGTTTCAAAGGGTGTAGAATCCGAATCTGCAATAAAAAATGTTCCGTCCGTCCGCCGTACGCACGATATCTCCGAAACGGCTGGAGCAAAAAATCTGAAATTTTCAGGAAAAATCCATCTTGGTCCGACGACGCCCCAATTCTTGAGCCAGCTCTCTCACTCAATTTAAAGTGCCCTTTAAGGGCTGTAAAAGTTTTGTAAAATCCCTGAAAACCTCAAAACTAGTCGAATCGGCCTAAATATTTTCCTATTTGAAGAACATACCATTAGGAATCGAATGAGCCCTTCCCCACGTCCGTAGGTCAAACCATTCCCGATGTATGGCCCGATTTATGGTGTCAACATTTGCGTTTTTTGGTTTATTATTGTTTGTTTGTAATCTAGTGGTGTCCGGCCGATAGCGTCGAGTTGTAGTGAATGTGGATACTGGAGTGATAGCCGATGTAAATACTTGTAGTGTAGTTAGTAGCCGATACACGGGTTGAAGCATTGATAATATATAGGTAAATATTATTCAATATTATAACTGGGGTTTATTATTCAATATTATTACTGGGGTAAATAAGCATTCTTTCACTGGGGTTTATTATTCAATTGGATTGCGTTCGTGATTTGAATCTGTACTACGCTTCGGAGTGTGCGTGTTTTACAGGTGATAGAGCGATTATCGAATTTCAGGAGATATGCATAGACCACGTAAATCGGTTCTCATCCAAAACACCTACCTATTTGGATTGATCAGTTGATGATATTTTTGTGCCCCCTCTACATCTGTCTACCTTTGGCTACATCGTTTAAATTTGGATTTGGGGAAGTTTTAACGCAATACGAGTGCCAAAGGACTTGATAAATTATAGATGTTTTTCAATGTGGGGGGGGGGGGGGGTTGTATTGAGGTTCAATAAAAAACGCTGCAAATTCTTTCAATGGGGTTTATTATTCAATTGGCTTGCGTTCATGATTTGAATTTCTACTATGCTTTGGAGTGTGTGTGTTTCACAGGATAGGGCGATTATTTAATTTAAGGAGGCACACAAATATTATCAACTGATCAATCCAAATAGGTATTTTGGTCGAGAACAGATTCACGTGCTCCATGTATATCTCCTGAAATTCAATAATCGCCCTATCCGGTGAAACACGACACTCCAAAGCTTAGTAGAAATTCAAATCATGAACGCAAGCCGTTGAATAATAAACCCCAGTGAAAGAATTTGCAGCGTTTTTGGATTTAAGATGAAGACAAAAGAAAACGTCAAATGAAAGATGACTATATACTGATCAATATAAAGAAAATTGGTAATCCGTTCATAGTTCCTGAGAGAAATCGCCGAGAAAACACCTCTATTACGGGCGGGAGGGGGATCGTGAAGGAAAACCTCCAGATACCCTTAAAAGGGTTTTTGATTGTGTCAAAAGTTGTTGGTTTACGTTTTGATGTTTTTATGTAGATTCCAAAAATCAAATTACAGAAAAACTTCCGTCTGTCCACCGTCCGTACATTTTCTCCGAAACTACTGTACCGAAGTTTACAAAATTTGATTTTTAGTTTTGACAAAAATGATATAGGGCCCTCATTCCCCACCTTCCTTGAAGTTATTTGAAATTCTTCTAAGATGATTACTGTAATACGATTGTACCTAATTTATACGAAAAACTATATTTACCTATGACAATTAAAAATATCTGTTGATCAGATTCATGAAATTCATGACATTTTCAGGAATTGTATGGTCTGTTGATGATCCCCATTGAGTTTCATCGCTTCAAACTCACTCACATATTTTGCATAATATCAGCGAATTCTTTTCTCACCACCTGATAGACGGATTTTGACATTTCACGTTCGCTCCACCTTAATTCACTATTCCTCCCAATCACATGAACCCTATCTGTTAATTTGAAAGTAGGTTCCACCCCAACTTCCTAAAGACGTTTTCAATTGTACAGGTACTATAATACTGTAAAGAACAGGGCGAAATTTTTAAAATCAAATAATTACAAAACTAAAGGCTATAACACAAATTACTTTACGGACTTTTTGTTGGAAGCAACTTGTCTTGAACCGGTATTTGAGGTCTACGGTTCGACAACTTCAATCAGGCATTGAGACCTTTTAGACCTTCCGGGAAATGGAAAGAGCTCCAATGTAAATAAAAGTTCACTGAATTAAATTGAGCTATGTTCGGAAAAATATACGGTTTTCCATTCCTTCCTGTTCAATAATTGAAAAGTGATTGATATATCATATGCGTCAGATATGAAAATAATGAAATTGATTTCAAAATGGCTTTTCAACCGATAAAGTTTGCCGGCCTTTGATGTAGTCTCGCCCTCGAAAACTAATTAACGTGTTTTGTTTCTTTACGAACTCCACACACGCGAGTTTGGCGGAACCGCTCGACACCCACGGCCCGTTTTAATCAAACGGATGGATCACTGTTTGAACTATTGTAATAAACTACTCGTTAAAAGGTTTGATTCATATTTATTTCTTGGTGAAATCATATTTAAATTGACGGTTCTATACTAACTGGCACTAGGAGGGAGGATCACTCGTTAAAAACATGAAATACTGTTAGTGTTTCTTCTGTACTAACTGACAGCATACGGGAGCGTGACTGGTGGTGTTTTCAATAAAAAACGATGCAAATTCTATCACTGGGGTATATTATTCAGTTGGCTTGCGTTCATGATTTGAATTTCTACTAAGCTTTGGAGTGTACGTGTTTCAAAGGAGATAGAGCGATTATTGAATTTCAGGAGGCACACAAATATGATCAACTGATCAATCCGAATAGGTATTTTGGTTGAGAACTGATTTAAGTGCTCTAGGTATATCTCCTGAAATTCAATAATCGCTCTATCACCTGTGAGACACGCGCACTCCAAAACTTAGTAGAAATTCAAATCACGAATCATTGAATAATAAACCCCAGTTTTTTTGTGTAGTGTTCGGGCGAAGTCGCGCTTATTGTCTAAGAGCCACATCCTCTATTGTCGTCTAATCTCGCTGATTCTTGGACCATTCGTCCCCCACCATCATCTGCCGTCGCCTGCTCGTCGTCGCTGCGTCGATGCGTCGCCAGTACCCATCAATAATCCGACGTGGAATTGTTCTCTCCCTGCTCTACCCCAATTCCACGTTTCTTACGCGATCGCCCTCTTTCTATCCCCGTGGGTGATCGTTCAATTTTTCTGCGATTCACCTGTGCTGGGTGCTCCACTTCATGTCTGGCCAGACTGTGGTATCGAGAAATTACCAAGAAGATAGCCATCTATTTCGCTGTTCCCTGGGTTCTGTTTGCTGAACCGAATTCGGACATTTTGGAGGACATACGAAGCTTTTCCACAAAATCTATTCCTTTTGTGGATTTCCGTACCAACACGGATACGACAAATCATCAAATATCGTCAGCTTAAGGTCAGTCCGTTCCATCATCTATCATCGAGTCTCCGTTGCTAAAATTAATTAAAGTGCACTATAAAGATAAAAGACAATTAACTAAATCTAAAAACATAAATTTCTATATAATAAAATAACTTAATCTAGGTTTCTCATGCAAACAAATTAAAAAATATAAGAAACTTACTTACCTGGAGCTCCAATTTTCCCCTAAATTTATCATCAACAATTTATATTATCTGTATTTATCAGTGAACTCATAGTTCCACTTATTTTCTCAATTCTTTATTAATATTGTTCTTTATTAATTCTTTATTTATATAATAATTATTATTACTGCCATTTGTTTTGCTTCCACTGCCTTGTTTATAATAATAAATTGTTATTTGTGCTTATACGATTTATTTTGCCCAACCACGCATCTTTAAGGGGAGCACGAAACATCTAGGAATCGTTAAGGGTGATATTTCACGATCTGGATTTAACGAGCTCTCAACATGTGGGAAGTAAAATTTTCATATCATTCTGATTTTCTAACTTCTAATTTCGTTGAGATTTGGGCGCTCAGTGAAATGTCTGGGTATGACTATCGATTCAAAATTACTGTGGAATCGACAAATCGAGAAGAAAAAGGAAGAATTAAAACTTAAATTCTGGAAAATATATTGGCTGTTGAGAGTGGATTCCCGTCTATCACTTCACAATAAACTGGTCATCTACAAGCAGATTTTACGCAATATTTGGACCTACGGGAGTCAACTCTGGTGCCAAAAAATCACGTAAAGAAAATACAAGCTTGTCAGAACAAAATCTTGAGAAGTATAGTTGGTGCCCCCCGTGGTATATGCGAAATGATGATCTTCATCGAGACCTGAGGATGGAAACAGTCAACGAAATCATCATAAAATATGCTCAGAGCACGAAAAACGCCTTCACCAGATGCTCAACGTTTTGGACAACGAAGGAGAACTGCGGCGTCTCAAGCGAAACAAGCCTCTGGCCCTGATTGTGCTATGCCAGTTATAGTGCAAGCTAGTTGCAGTTTCTCAGTTTTACAGTCCTATTCTGAGGGGTCGGTTTGCTGAAGTCCCACCCTGTATACCGTGTCCACTTATGAGATAAAATATTGCAAGGTGATGTATCTTACAATTTGTTGCAATAAACAAAACCACGAAAAAAATGTGGGTGCTTTCCTTCCGTTTTTATAATGTATAATGTTTAATAATGTATAGGTTCACAGCTGTGAGGTGGTGGAATGGTATGGTTGCCCCTTCCATTTAGGTGGATGAGGTAATAATGCTCCGCCACGCTCAGAGGAGGACCCAGACCCCTGAAAACGTTTGATTCATCTCCCAAGGCGACGAATTCCAGAGTTCAGTTAATAGGATGGATACTGGATATTGATATCAATTTGATTTAAATACAATGATAATTGAAGAACGGGTCACCTTGTCGGATGAGAGCTGGATAGAAAGTGTTGGAGAGGAGAGTCGCGGTAGGTAGTTGATCGCTTCGTTATCTCTCCTTCCCCTCTGCCACCACCCTTCACTTCTCCCGCGATTTGTTCCGTTGATAGCCGGTAGGTGGTGTCGGCTATCACAACCAACCGATAATAATTAAAAACACATCCTTTGAAGAATAATTAAGCAGCTTCTTTCTTTTATTGGGAACTCTGCTACCCTAACTCAATACCTACATTTGCTTATTCTATCTCATGTTCAACATCAAAACAAAGATATCTAATAACCACACATTCCACTCAATAAAAGCGGGCACCAAGTGGAAAGACGTAAAAGCGAACATTTCGACCTCCACTCTCGCGTATTTTTCGTTGAGGGCACGAATTCGAAGTATCCAATTCGTTTTAAGCACAACTTGGGATGGCAATTCACTGGAAAACATAATAATTTGGTCGAAGGGGACCGGGGGTTGAAGGAAATTAAAAATGAGTTTCAATACCACAGAAAAGTACGTTGAAAGCTCAAATGTTAAATACATGCTCAAATATGACTGGTAGAAACTATTGAATATTCATACAGGCCTTTGAAGCTGAAATGAACGTCGAAATTAAAAATTCCCTCCATGCACAGCCGGTTCTTGTTTTAAAATCGTTTCAATAGTCATGAAAGGGTTGGAATTTGAATCGTTTGATATGACTGAGATGAAAATAAAAGGTACCTTAGCTTACCGGTTAGTGTGTTGCACGTTTTAAATTGTCGAGAATGGGATGGTTTGATCGAAGCTTTTGAGTACCGATGAGAAGTAACGAAAATGGTTTCAAAATTCCTACCAGTAATAAAATAAATTAAGCAAAAAACAATTGTACACATCACATTAGATTGGTTTTCCTGAAAAGTTTTTTTTGAATGTAATAATATTAAATAAATAAATACAAAATATATTTCTCTTAAATAAGTGGAAACGTCCTTGTAAGCACAAAACAATTGCACACATCACATTAGATTGGTTTTCCAAAAATATTTTTTGAATGTAAATAATTTTAAGTAAATTAATACAAAATATAATTCCTGTATACAAATAAGTTTTGTTTCCTTCATTAGGCCTAATTTTTAATTAGACAAATTCGTCTAGGAGTGCTTAAAAACCATAATTTCAACTGTCTGACTTGCAAAATTTTCCATCCCTGAAAATTCAATGGTTACAATGTTTATTTAACAACGAAAAAGAAATCATGGAAATAAAGAAATATATTTAATCACTAAAAAACTATTTTTTTGTTCCTATATTAGGCATAATTTTGAATTTGTCAAACTCGTCTAGGAGTGCTTAAAAACACTGTTTTCAAGTGTCTAATTCTTAAAAATTTTCAGGCGAAAGCCCCCGTAACCCCCTTCAGCTGGGGGACTAGCCCCCAGACCCCACCACCTCCACGTTATGATATGTCCCTTGGGGCAAATAGTTTGAAGATCCCTGCTCCATCCAATCATTATCGATACCAATGCACTCTACTATCAATTTTCGGAACTAAACAGTATAACTGTCTAGTAAGAGGTAAGTTGACTGAACAGATCACATGACTCCCCGATTCATCGAATCCATACATATACACCTTCATTGAATTACATCATTTTCTTAATTTTATCAGAGTAACAAGATTGGACAGAGTTAAAAAAAATATGAAACATTTCAGTGCTCTATCCAATCGTGTTACGAACAGGAAGCAACTATGTTCCTCACCTCACGTGATAGACGTTTTTATACGCCGAGTTCTCTTTTTCACCTCACAAACCGAAGTGATCTGTCAATTAACTTTCCGGTCGCTCATCGAACCGCCTCCAATTCGGTGGCAACCGCTCCACTTCACAACCGAAGTCTTTCGCCCCTGAATGATAAACGAATTTCAGGGTCACAGTGCTGAGTGGGTAAATCAATAATGTTTCACCCTTAACCCGTTTCTCATTCGGCGGATTCAATTACCCGGCTTCGAAACGGCAGCCGGGGTACAGCACTCTTGTTCCGCTTCCCTATGAATTTCAATCGCCGCCCTCAAAAGCGACAATTTCAACTTACCCGCTGCCCTCCCCACCGTCAAATCAAATACCGTCCATACATATCGGCCTTCAAAAGTATTGGAGTTCCAATCTGTTGAACGTCCGATGATTTACGGTTTGGTGAGCCCGTCTCTCGTGTGCATCGCATACAAATCCCGCGATAGCCAGTTAGCTCCGAAAGAATTCCATTCGTGATATTACAGTTAGTCAACATTTACTCAACCACTGAGTCGCCGAAGTTATTGGGCGCTGGAATGCAAGCTTGTCGATGTCCACATTTGTTCATTTTATCATCCAACACCATTCTATGTGGCAGCGGGAATAACGTTCGGTGGGATGCTAAAATGACGTATGTTTGAGCCTGCTGTTTCAGAGTGGGTTAGATTGTTTCTGGGGCCGTTCTGGCACAATACAATCTGGCAGGAATTAACGGATTCGCCAGTATTGGGTTTCCCTTACTCTTCCTTGGTGATACAGCCGGCCAGGTGAAGGTGCCAGGTTTTTATGGGATGCAGTATTTTCTAAGGAGAGGAGTTGATGACACGTAGATTTTAGTCTCCCTTTTTTTTTAAATTTTTTATTTGGCATTAGCAACATACACTATACAGCCATGTCATTTTCAAAATACATATGCAATGGTTAACATATAGACATCAAAATTGGCTTCTAAGTCTTACATATACAGGGTGTCCAGCGTATGATACGAAAAACTTCGCACACGTGTTCTACAACTAGATTCCAACAAGAAGCAGAAATCCAAGGGTGTGAGGTTAGGACTGCGTAGTGGCCACCGGATTGGTCCATTTCGGCTGATCCACCTAAAAGTGAACCACGAGCCCTTGAGCTCAACAAAATTAGATAATGAGAGAATAGGATGAGGAGTATGGATGTTATTGTTTAGAGCATCACTGTTGAATCAAGTATTTTTCGAAATATCCATCATCCCCTCCTCTGTTCCAGGAGCATATCTTGCCCCTATGAGGCGAAGATCTGATCCGCCAGAACCACCGTGACCTTCATTGTTCGATCGAGTCCATTCGCAGAGACTCTGCATCCACGAGAACGAGGGATATTTTGAACAATTCGTGCGAAATAAACAAAAACCCAAATGTGCTCACACCCTTGGATTTTGACTCTATGGGAAACTTGAAATCCAAGATGTAAGAGGTCAGAATTGAGTCGAGGGACCAATAAGTGGACCAAATTCTGGAGTGTGGGGATGGTGAAACGAAGATATTTGTTACCGATTCTCTAAGTTGGGAATCGTCTACTCTGCGACGGTACCACCTTGTGAGCTGGGCACCCATCCGTTTGGAACCATTCACCCCTCTTCTGTTCCAAAGGTATATCTTCCGGATAATGAAATATTTCATTGTCCAGGAACTGCAATAACAAATCCGTAACAAGTCCACAAATCAAAAACATCTCCAAATCGGTGGAATTTTGAAATTTTGATATCAGCCACTAATACTTACCATGCCAGGATCTGATCCGCCAGAACCAACGTGACCTTCATTGTGCGGTCGACTACATTTGCAGGCGAACGTCTCTCTGTATCCACGAGAACGGGAGATATTTTGAACAATTCATGCGAATTAAAAAAACCCAAATGTGCTTGAAAACATAAGCTTTTTTGCATAAAATCTCAATTTTCTCAGAAAAGTTCCCTCTAAAAAATAAAAAACTAGTTATAGCATTGGAAAGTTGAGGCTTTTGCGCATTTTTTAGGCTTACAGGCTCAAATGTATCATCAAAATTAATGGAGACTAATGATTCATTAAAAAAATATCTACCTCACGCCTTGGATGAGGCCGTTTCAGTCCATTCCATCACCAAATTGTTCGATCCCTCTAGATTAAATAGTAAACTCCGGTAATGAATGTTCTGGTGAACATTTGCCCACAAAAAGGAGTCAGGTGAGTAAATTTTGGGAAAAACTCAAGTAAAATCCGCTCACTTCCTCCTAAATCGATGTAACTACAACGTGATAATTGATAGCAACTTAATTTAGTTACAGAATAATGTTAACTCGATGGGATCAGACTAGAATCTGTAGTATCGGAACGGATAAATGTAATGGATTCTTTGTTATCAGGACCATTGCTTGCCAGGTGAAAGTTCCTGGCTTAGTAGAACTTGCCTTCTATAGAGAATTGGCCAGCAAAAGTTCGATGCAATGATGAACTAGCCGGTTCAGGTTTGAGTTGCAGACTTGTTACGAACATACAATAGGGCAAAACACTCGTTCTAATAGTAAAATCGAAAATCCGAAGATTTAGAGGCCAGTTCGGAGTTGTAACGCCGTGAATATTGTAGACCAGTGGTTCGCAACCTGGGGGCTATCGCCCCCAAGTGAGCGATTTGGGTTATCAGGGGGGCGATAAATAAGTGGGGGGCGATTTGGGTGAGATGAGTATTCAAAGGGTGACAAATGAAAATAGTACTGTACAGTTGAAGTTGCCGAGCAGCTTTTAAAAGGCAAAATAACACAAAGTTTTCAAACTTTCATTTTTTCTTAACCTTTTAACTGTGAATTTTCTTAATTTATCTTCTTTGTTCCTAAAAAAAAATTTATAAAAAATGTAAGTACTTATCCATTTTAATTTTGAATTTTCTATTTTATTTAGGAGTGAGCGGATAACACTGCTTCGGTTGTGTTTATATACAGTAATATAATTGTTTAACATAATAAAATTGCTTTATTATTACATTTCACTTAAAATTAAAATTAGGCGTACAAGGAAAAAGTAAAGGGGGGGGGGGGGGGATAGGTGTTAGTCAACCTCCAGAAAGGGGCGATGGGCCACACAAGTTTGGGAACCACTGTTTTAGAGGAATGATGTAGAAGTGTTGGATTACAATTTTTAATGATTCAAATAATTCATGAAAACTCGCCTGATCTGTTATGTATTCAAAATGCTCTGCGGGTGACATTAATCTTTAAGAAGCAGCAAGATGTGGTTCGCGTAAATCAAAGTCTGGGTGCAATGACATTCCCTGCTGTTTCCATACCTTTATCAAAATTACGATGAAAGTTTAGTTTGTTTGAAATGGCTATCACGATTCTGGAACGCCTGAATGCGGGTTATGATATAATAGATGATCTGCAGCGTGAGATATTGATGTGTGGATAGACTAGCGAGAGGTTTCACTAGCACGTTGGAGCTCTCCCACGGGGCTTGAGCGCCTCTACCTGTCCGAAACTTGTCAGAGGGTGAACTTGAGTTATTAATCAGATCCTATGCGTGTCAGAACTCTCTCTATCTCACACTCTCCATATCTTTCTGGACGTGGTTCACATTTATATATGATACCATCAATTCATCCAACTCAATAACCCGATAGCTGACGTTGGCAATAACTACATTGAGATATATATCCTAGCATTCCGTCATGTTCATCATTGGTGTAGGATCCAAAGCCGCAAATGTATAATATTCGTAATGATGCGACTTTGAAATACGTTATTCCTCATTTCAAACCCTAAGCTATAATCGTGGAAAATTACGTTCCTCTCTCCGGACAGAGGAGCAAGGCAAGTAGATCCTTGTTGATAGAAGTGCCTCGAATGCTTAGCCAGGCTTCTTCTTATTAAGGATTATTAAAACTGTTTCTTTTTTTTAAAGCGAGTTTTCACCAAAAATGAATTTATTGCAATGAAAATTTTATAATATGAATGATCGCTTCATTGCAATCCGTTTTGAAGCATTCTGAAATAATCCCTGGATTCAACGCTTTGTACAGGGTGTCCAGCGTATGATCTGAAAAACTTCGCACACGTGTTCTACAACTAGATTCCAACAAAGAGTGCCTCCTAGAGTTTTTTTAGGGGCTTTGTTTTCGAGTTATTTCACTTCTAAGATTTTTTTCGGGTTTTCGACCTCACGTCACTAAAACGGCCGTAACTCCAGCGTATTCAAAGTATTTGCCAATCAAAGGATGTCGTTGGAAAGAGCATTGAATTTTCCATCGTTTCAGTTTTTAACAGTAATTTTTTAAAGATAACTTAAGGGTGAAAAATTAGCCTAAAAAGTAAATTTTGTCAAATTTTGAAAAAAAAAAAACACTTTTTTAATGGCTCATTAGCCTCCCTTAATTTTGACGATACGTTTAAGCCTGTAAGCCTAAAAAGAGCCCAAAAGTGGGAATTGGTTTTTATTTTTTAGAGGGAACTTTTGTAAGAAAATTGAGATTTTATGCAAAAAAACGTGTGTTTTCAAGCACATTTGCGTTTTTCTTTTAATTTGCACGAATTGTTCAAAACATCCCTCGTTTTCGTGGATGCAAAGGGTCGCTCGTTTGCGAATGGAGTCGACCGCATAATGAAGGTCACGGGGGTTCTGGATGTGTGACCGCATGTTTGTAGTTAAACTGAAAATTTCGATATGGTCCTTCAAACATTCATTGATCTGATCTGCTGGTGTGCCACGTGTGACAATGGGAAATGTTCGTCGAAAATCTCCGGCAAGCTCAACGTTGCTCCACCCGTTATTGAAGAGCTGCCTCTCAAATCTTGTAATATCAAGAGCGTGGAAAGCATTTCTGTGACTCATGGTAGCCTCATCCCAGACAATTAGCTTGCAGGTTTTGAGAACATGTCCCTGTTCTGTTCCCTTGTAAATATTGATAGTGGCGCTTTCTGTAGGCGCTTAATTCGATCTTCGACCACCTGGCAAGTCCAGTGAGACAGCTTGATTTTTGAGGCCGCAAAGTGCTGTGCATCGACAACCTGCACGCATTCTAGTGATGCTACTATGCCAGAGGAAGCTTTATGTTGCCGTCACAGCCAAACAGCTATGTTCTTTTGAACATTCCTCAACAAAACTGTGCATGTTTATAAAATTTTCAGTTGCAAATTTGTAATATCAAGAGCGTGGAGTAGAAAATATTGATAGTGGTGCTCTGATCTAGGCAAGTCCAGCACAGCTTGACCTGTGCCACCTGGCGAACGTTGATCCAAAGGAAGACAAGGCTTTCTCTTTAATTTTCGATCATTCTAGTGATGGCTACAAAGGCTTGCTGCTGATCTGGAGGAAGAGTTAGTGGATGTACTTGATTGTATCATTAAGCATATTGCTATCGAAAATGTCAACGTTTCCTGGGAAAATTTGTAATTCTTAGGAGGTCTCAAGGAAATTAAAAGCATTAAATTAACCCTCTTGAGTGACGGATATAGAGGTTTATTTTTAATTAAACCTGTCCAGAAACATTCACAATGTAATTTTGTGCATGTTTATAAAATTTTCACGTTATTTGGTGGTCTAGATGTTGCGTTATAAGGGAACAGACAGACGACAAATGCATTTTATATATAGAGAGATAAGATTATAGCATTTTCAAGTCAAATGAAACCTTCTCCAGACCAAATGAAAGGAAAGGATTTGATTCGGGAATGCTATATAGGACTTGAAAAATAAAATTCAGCTTCAATTATAGCTGATTTTATCCAAACACAACTTGTGTTTCTGTTCTGTTTTCCGTCAAAGTTCTCCGTTAGAGAGAGCGAACGGATGAGCAGAAAACGTTCCAGGTGAGCTCATTCGATTCATTGAAGTCACGTCTATCAATAACAAAGGAAAAAACAATAGGCAATTATTTTTCTTGGCCAATTATAAATGTTCATTTATGATCCATCACTCAGTAGATACTCTGTATTATCCCAGGGTACCGATAATTGAAGGAAATCGTTTTGTATTGTTTTGAGTAAGATTATTCCAGTTCATCTCGATCGCCTTAATAACGGTAAACCCCGCGATCCGTAGGCCAATAATCCCCCAATGTTCCTCTTTTCAAGAGAACACTCGAGACAATAATCTTCAAAGAAGATGAATGAACACAGGGATGAAGTGTATTTACCTAAAAGAGCCCGCAATTCCACCTTAGGAACGGTTTTTCGGAAACACTCCCCTTAAATGTATAATCAGTTTACTTAGTCAGAAATCTCCGAGAGAAAAGGGACTTGTTTGTTTAGTCAACCTAAGACTTTGTTTTCGAGTGGGTGATCGAGTTAGCCCTTGTTATTGCATTACCTTTGTGCTCCCGGTTAACTATTCCCCCTGTGTATCGACTATATGGACGGGACTCGATCCCTCAAAAGGACCTATCGGTCCTCGTCTTGGCGAATTAATTTTGCAAGCGAACCATCTTGCTAGAGGTTGCCCCCCGTTACCCCTCCACCGTGAAGTTCGTACACTTTACATAATCAGGTGAAACTTACGCTCTCGGTTTTTATTATCGGTATCATGATTTAGCTTTAGTTGGTGAAGGAGGGAGGTGTTTGATAATGCGCTACTCGACTGTTTTTTAATGGCGTCATAATAATTATTCACTACGAAAAATCAAGTTGAGGAGGTAGACATTGACTTTCATGGAGTAAACTTGGTTGAGAGGGTGAAGAAGGGAGAAAGACCGATAAAGAAAAAGAGAGAAAGAGAGAGAGAGAGAGAGAGAGAAAGAGAGAGAGAGAGAGAGAGAGAGAGAGAGAGAGAGAGAGAGAGAGAGAGAGAGAGAGAGAGAGAGAGGGGGGAGAATTAAATCAAAGACATAACAGAATTTTAAATTGGAAAAATATAATATATTTTCATAACCCTTTCAGTATAATATATTGAATATAATAATATTATTGTTGAGTGTAGAAATGAAAGAGCATGATGTGCAAATGCAAATGTAGTTTATCCGTAATTAACGCACTTACCTATGAAAACCACATCCCCTCAAAACGTTCCTAAATAGCACTTGCACTTAAACTTCCTTTGCCCCGGGAAAATCTAACGAGTTTCCTCTGATCTCAGCGTTTTCGGTAGGTGAAACTGTGGTGAAATTGGTGGCACTTCGTATGGGAAAAATAAAAACAAATACATCGCGGCAGCTCCTCGAGGGCTGCAGTTCCCAGCTCAAGACCCCGCCAAGTATATATATTGCTTCCGAGTCTACTAAGGTAGCGGAAGCATTGTTTTCACTTTCGGAATGTGAAAATTGTTTTGTCTCCAAAATCAAAAATTCCACTCGCATTTTTCGTTTTAGACCTTTCTGAACAATTTTGGTTCCGTGTCTGTCTGTTTGTCTGTCTGTCAGCAAATCCTTGTTACGGGCAAAACTACACGAAGTTATAGTCCGATTTTGATGAAATTTTCAGGGATTAAGCGGGTTGGGAAGCAGATGGTCCCCTATAGGTTTAATGACCCCCGGTTCAATAATAGCCTCTGCGCATGCGCAAACGTGAAATCCTTGTTATGCGCATAACTCTAGGAGTTCTTGACCAATTTCAATGAAATTTTCAGGGATTGTTCGGTTTGATGTTTAGATGGTCCCCTATGAGTTTCATGACCCCTGGATCAATAGTAGCCTCTGCGCATGCGCAAACGTAAAATCCTTGCCACAAGCATAACTCCGGGAGTTCTTGACCGATTTCGATGAAATTTTCAGGGATTGTTCGGACTTATTAGGTATATTTTATAGTTTGTTCAATAGTTGAACATGCCTACCTTTATTTTCTCAAGTTATGCTCCTGCATAACAATAAATTTACCCTAATTCAATATTTACATCGCCTAATTGAACGAAGTTCTTTAGTCAATAATAATTTTCAATGATCTATACAGTCATGTTATGGATACGAGGAAGCTATGTGCCACACCCACTTGGCAGACGTTTTTTGTGTATTTTTTCAATTTCTTAATTTATTTCGACCTCTTGAAGTGTTTGCGAGACCATCATTTTCGTTCTGCTTAATGTAACCTTAATAAACCACATTTTTCAAATTATAAAAAATGTTGCATTAATTCACATATTGTATTTCAACAATTCGGTGAGGAAGGTGTTGATGGGAGTTTGATTATGAACTTGGTTCTGTTCTCAGGACTACGAGGTGGACCTGTATCTGAGGCAGAAATGGCACGACGAGCGGCTCCAACACCCCGACATCACGGAGGTCCTCGATCTGAACGACCCCAATCTGGTGAAGGCCATTTGGAAGCCCGAAGTTTACTTCCCCAACGCCAAACACGCCGAGTTCCAGTTTGTGACGGTCCCCAACGTCCTCATTAGGATTTACCCGGACGGCGAAATACTTTACATGCTCAGGTTCGTCCCATTTATTCGAATTCCTCCTGTTTGCTGCATGTTGTTTACCCTAATCGGAAAAAAGCGTATTCGTTTTGAAAGGGCCGAAAGGGGAACTTCAATGTGGGCCTCACTTGTCACAATGGGATACCGTACAAGGACCGCAATAGGGAGCGGTTTTTGAGGTTTCTGTTGGTTATCCCCTCAAGATATTGATTTTTTAGCACTTTTTTTTCTCTTCTGGAATGTGTTCTCCACTGAATTCCGGAAGCAAAGACATCATGAAAGTTTGGGTAACTGTTTTAACATCTATATATAGGGTGGCCGAAATTTAATGGACCAGGTACTTATATCCGTAATTTCCTAGCCTAAATAAATTTTCAAATGATAACTCCACTAATTTTTAACAAGGAATTAAAATATCACAATTTCGCGCGTTGCGCACGTACGCAAATGCGCGAGTTGCGCATCTACTTTGTTATTTCAAATAGGAACCCCCATTTTTTATTGCAGATTCGGAACCCCCATTTTGGTTTATTATTCAATAATAAACTATTGTAATCGCTCTTGAAAAAATATTTTCTAACCCCCCCTGAAACTTTCATGGTTTACGTTTCAAAGGGTGTAGAATCCAAATCTGCAATAAACATTTTTCCGTCCGTCCGCCGTACGCCGTACGCACGTTTCCCCCCGAACGGCCGGAGCAAACAATCTGAAATTTTCAGAAAAAATTATTATTGGTCCGAGTCGGACCGTCCGACAATGCCCCAATTCTTTAACCAGCTCTCTCACCTAATTTAATGTGCCCTTTAAGGGTTGTCAAACATTCGTGAAATCCCTAAAAACCTCCAAAAAAACCAAGGTGGGCTAAATGTGGACTTTTTTTTTAAGAACTTTCCTTGAGGAATCAAATGAGCCCCACCCAAGGTCTGTAGCTCAAACCATTCCCGACGCTCCCGATCTTATGCTGCCAACATTCGCATCCACATTCACTACATCACTAGGTTACCGCGATCAAAACAAAAACAACAGCGTTTTTTTTTTTTTTTTTTATTTTTTATCGCAGTAACTTAGTGATGTAGTTAATGTGGATACTGGAGTGAACTCCTAAAATGGTTTATAGCCGATACACGGGTTGAAACACTCTGATATGCATGAAAATCTGCGAATTCTCTCACTGGGGTTTATTATTCAATTTCATTCATTCGGCTTGCATTCATAATTTGAATTTCTACTAAGCTTTGGAGTGTGCGTATTTCACAGGTGATAGAACGATTATTGAATTTCCGGAGATATGCATAGAGCAAGTAAATCGGTTCTCAACCAAAATACCTATTTGGATTGATCAGTTGATCATATTTTTGTGACTCCTGAAATTCAATAAGCGTTCTATCACCTGTGAAACACGCACACTCCAAAGCTTAGTAGAAATTCAAATTATGAATGCAAGCCAAATTAATGAAATTGAATAATGAAGCCCCAGCGAAAGAATTTGCAGCGTTTTTTATTGCAGATTCGGATTTGCTCAAGATTTCATGAAAACTTGACCCCTCAACCAATTTTTTTTATTGCGCGCAACCGGTTCAGCGAGCACCAATGTTGCGCAAAAAATTTGTCAAATAGTTGATGATGGTGATCTGTGAAGAGGGGCATATGAATTTTCATGGTTTTTTAACGATGACTCACGTGATGCTATCCGTTTTTTGGTTTGACTTAATTTTTGTAGAATAATGACCGAAATTTGTATATTTCGCGTCCGTTTTTTTAATGCTAGGCGCCTGTTTTCAGATTGTTACGAGGAATAACTTTCAAGGTCTGGTTTGAAAATGTAAAAATAGGAGATGGAAACCTTCTTCAGTGATCAAGTGAAAAATCATCCTAATCTGAGAGTTGAAAGTAGTTATAAATGATGATTTTTCACGCGAAATATACAAATTCTGGTCATTATTCCGCATTAAAATTAAGTCAAATCAAAAAACGGATAACATTACGTGAATCATGCTTAAAAACAATGAAAATTCATCTGCCACTCTTTACAGATCACATCATCAACTATTTGACAAATTCGGGGTTGCGCAAATTTGCTCTCGCTGAACCGGTTACGCGCTATCAAAAAAATTGGTTGAGGCGTCATATTTTCATGAAATGTTGGGCGGATTCCGAACCTGCAACGAAAAAAGGGGGTTCCAATTTGAAATAATAATGTTGATGCGCAAATCGACCGTTTGCGCATGTACGCAACGCGCGAAATTATGATGTTTGAATTCCTTGTTAAAAATTATTGAATTTATCATTTGAAATTTTTCTTTAGACTCGAAAATTACGGATACAAATGCCTGGTCCATTAAATTTTGGCCACCCGTATACAAGAAAATCGTGTGAGTTACACTATCTATAGCTCAAGAACGGCTGAACTGATTTGGCTGAAAATTGGTGCCTAAGTCGGAACAAATCTGCGAAAACCCACATTTTCGACTCGTTTTGGTCCATTTTCGCCCATAGCGTCGTTTCGTTGAGAGGGTCTGGCTGGATCAAGTTAGTACCTTGAAACAAGCATATTTGGAATCTACGCACCTTGAAACGCGGAATGACGAATTTTGAGGAGGTTACAGAAATCATTGATACAATTTTCGCTACACGATTACGAAGGCTTATTATTGAAAATAATGAATGAAAATAGGGACGTAACGAGCTCAGTTATCTTAGAAATGTCAACTAATGCTTGCCAGGTTTTGTAGACATTGTTGAATTTTTATTATTGGATAGTGAAAATATTTGCAGAAGAAGAAGATAATGATCAATTATCGCAAAATTTCCCCAATACAATATTTACTACTTTATCAGTCAACATAAGCATGTAATAAGTTGTGTACTGTAGGGCCAACGACATTGGAAAGAATAGGTTGCGTTTCAGGAGCTATCCACAATTCAATTAAAATTGGCGAAGCCTTCTCGACTATCTATTACTATCATCAAACTACCGTTCGAATACACAATAATCGCAAGCGCAATAACTCAATTTCCATTTTGCATTGGATATTAAACTGGGGCCGCGACGTAATTCAATTTGTAACATAGTGGCCACTAGTTTTTCACCACGATAGTTTTATCACCGCTTTGAATCTATTTGTACAACTGATGTGTTTGTTACTAAAACTATTCATTTATTATATATGTTCCTCCTTATTTTTGAGATTTAAGCGTAGTATCAAGGCGTCCAAACTAAACAAAACACTGACCTCCGTCTGGCAATTATATGGACCCACCGGACTGGTAGGATTGCTGGACCATCATCCGTTCGTTCACAGTTTGAAAAACCTCATCTACAGATAAAAGTCGCATACGGTCCAGTAGATGGTCGAGCAAGAGAGTCGCGCCGCAAAACCCGTTCAACAGAAGGTCTGAGTTGGACCAAGTGGCTGGAGCCAGCTCAAATATTTTAATCTTGAGTGAAATTACAATTTATGGAGATTGAGTTCAGATAATGTTCCACTGGATTCAGATAATGGCAATCTGATACTGAAATAATGAACTTCTGTGCAATGATTCGCACCGTTTTTCCGTTCGTAATCCTGAATGTTGTTCCCGAGGGACGCACCCTGTTCGCGATAAATTGCGTCGTTTGAGGGTTTGTCAGCGATTGAGAACATGGATATCCGAGCGTCCCAACTAACGACTCGTTGGCCCGGGGTTTGATATAGGCTGTGCGGTGAGCGGTGTTTTCGACTGAAATAACGTCACGTTTGTGGGATTCGCCAGAGGACGGAGGTCCCGCAGGAAATGAAAAACCTGATCGTCCTCTAAGAAGGGATCAGCGCTCCCCAAACTGAGTTGAGCTCCCTTCCGAGAAAATGCCGGGTTTATAACTGGGCCACCCAATGTAAACATTCCGCCATCACGACCAACCTGTTGGATGTACCTGTTTAATAGGCCCCCGAAAGGTTAGTTTTTCGTCGCTTCAATATATTGGAAAAACCGGCAAAATATGTTAATGTCTGTAAAGTTGGGCGTGGCACAAAGCTTTCTCGTATTGGTAACATGATTGTTTAGATCAAGGGTCCCCAAACTACGGCCTGATGGAAAATTTGGTCCAGCCCGCCGCCCTGGACGCCACTGGAAAACATAGAATAGAATAGAATAATTTTTATTTCCACAAAATGATTCCAAAAAAAATAAAAACCACTCAATATGATGGAAACTACCCCCCTCATAGATCATCGATATGTGCTAACATAATTACAAATACAGGGTGTCCCGCACTTAGTGTAAAAAAAAAATGGGTGAAACTACATGAAAAATGGAGAAAATGGAGAAAAATGGAGAAAAAAATGTTTTTTCCAGGTACTGTAAAAAATTAAAAATTGAGAATTGTGATAAATGTGTAAAAAAAAAATTGGAAACAAAATGAACCTCTTCTTACAGGAAATTTAACGCCCAATTCGAACCTGTGGTTGAATGCCGGAAAACATCAATTGAAATCGAGAAAAATCAGTTTCTGTGGCCCATATCGTACGTCACCTACCAACTTACGTTAAAACGAACTACACGTTTTCTGGCATTCGAACTTTAATTTCTCCGTCAATTCCAATCAGAATTAAATGGTTGAGACGCCGTTGGAAAGCTTAGAACTGGGAGAAGTTTTTATCAAATTTGACAACGAAAAAAATTATTTTTGTGGTCACGCCAAGCGTTCCAAGTTTTTGAAAAATTTCACTTTGCGAAAAATGTTCATCTTTGATTGAAAATTTCGGTGTTTGGAAGATGCGTTTTGGAAATCAAAGTAACTTCATCTTATAGGAAATTTAACGCAAATTCCGAAAATGTGGTCAAATGTGCAAAAATGTTGGGATATTGCCGAGAAAAAAGCGTTTTAATGGCGAAAAACGCGATTTTTTGAAAAAACTCTTAAAAATAGCATATCTCAGCAACGGGTTGAGAAAAAAAATCGCGGTTGGCGGCGATTTACTCCATTTTCCATGTAGTTTTACCCAATTTTTTTTTTTTTTACACTAAGTGCGGGACACCCTGATATCACTCTAAATACATGAGGTGGAAGCAAATTGTGACAAAATATATTATACAGAAATAGTTAAACAATTTTCAGAAAAAAAGAAGAAAAGAAAAGGGACACTAAGCGCACTTGGAAATAAGAAAGAAATATTAAGGAGTATAAATGCTGGACGTCATAGCTTCACAATCCGACGGATCACCAGTAATCAGGAACGAAAAAACTGCTTTTTTGTAGGAGGATCTGCTGATAGAGATGGGGCGGGCCAAAGATGCTGGGAGGAGTCTTAGTGTGAACAGTAAGTTGTGGTAGAGATGACGGGAAGTGGATACTAGTCGGCTCGGAGGAATGGGCAAGACTGCCCTGGTCGTCGGTCTCAAGATGCGGTCGTTTGGGTTTAATGCAGATTGACTAGCTGCTATAGTACTTGGGTGTTTATGGTAGTACATCAGAGCATGTTTAATATAAAGCTGCTTTATTGTAAAACATTAGGCGACCGCCAGAATAAAAAGGAAAGTCAGCCATGTGACCCAGTGAAAGCTGCCCGCACTCCTGTCAAATTCGTGTACGAGTGCTTAAAACCCCTGTTTTCAAAGGTCTGACTCTCACAATTCCTGAAAATTCAATTTTTAATAATTTTCAATGAATAACGAAAAAGTAATTATGGAATTTTAAAGAATACAACCACTTAGTTTTGAATCTGTCAAACTATTCTAGGAGTCCTTAGAAACACTGTTTTCGAGTGTGTAATTTTCAAAAATTCCCCGGGGGCTCCAGACCCCCCTGTTGGCCCGCCCCACCACCTCCACATTATGATATAGCCCTTGGGGCAAATAGTTTGGAGATCCCTGGTTTAGATTATTGAAATATTTTGAGTACAATCAAAACACAAGAATAATTGTTATTACCACCATTACCAACAACACATCCATGTGATCTATTCAGTGATGTGATCGATTACAGTCAACTTATCTGTTCCTAGAGAGTTATACTGTTTCTTTCCGAAGATTGCTAGTAAAATGCATTGACATCGATCATTCATTGCTCATTCCCATACAAGATATCTGACGCGTATCCAGTATGACGTGTGTGTAAAATTAGGGTGGGAAGGAGCTCAACAACCCAGCAATGTGATCTATCCAGATTACAGTCAACAAATCTGTTATACAATAATTATTATTGTCAATTCTTATTAGGTCGGTAGAAACCATTATTTTCTTATTTTCAAGACGGTTTGGTATCTAAGTAAAAACGGTTGATTCTCCATTTCGTTGTTATGTGAATACGATTAGGGGGAACTTTTTTGGCACTAGACAGGGGAAAACAAAAAAACGGACAATTTTAGGTTAATCTTGTTTTCCCCGCCACAATACGGGAGCGGTGGGCAATATTCCTGAGGGTGGTTTATAATATTCATCATTCAATCAATACTCAAGGACCTCAGTTTTGAAGCAAAGTTAAATACTACTGAAAAAGGCTTGGATTGTTTTTCGAGAGGTATGTCCAAAGTTTTTGGGAAACGAAAAATCTAGAGACTAGCGAAAAATAGTCCAAAAAGTGCTTACTTCGAATAAAACATCAGGATGCAATTTGTCCTTATAAATACATTTCCTGCATAGTCACCTAGACTTTTTCGCCCCAAATTTGGGTGGCAGTTTCGGACGATGGAGAACGATTCCACCAAGACATATCCAGAATGGAAAAAAGATGTACTGGCAAATGGAATGAGAAGATGCTGGCGGATTACTGCTGGGCACTGCAGCGGGAGACAGAGGAGGAAGAGTACAAAAGAAAAAAACTACTCATTGACGATGTGTATATATTTTTTGAGTTGTGTCCTATCTAGTATTATACGGTATAGCACGCAGGATTCAATTAATTATATTTTACCGTTGAAAAAGAAAAAAATTCTGTTATAATAGACATAATAATTTTCAAGTACAATTTTTCCTTTTTTCCAAGTTTCTCTCTTTTCTCTCAAAATCAGAGGATGATAGAATTTTTCTGAGTTCGGATTCGGACTCAGCACACCTGAAAACATGAGAAACAGGCAAAATTGTTCAAGGGAGGGGAGAAAAAAAATTTTTTTTTTTTGCAGAACAGAAAAATATTTTGAAGGTTTTGATCTGCATTGGACTGGGGCTGTTGAGGGTTTTAAATTTGGTCGTAGCTCCGAAGGATTATTAATTAATAATTAATAATAACAACATATTTCACTCTAGCCTTTAATTCGGTTTTGGAACGAATACCAATTAAAGTTCCTCCGGAGCTGCGACCAAATTCAGAATCCTTAACAGCCCAGTCTAATGCAGATCAAAACCTTCAAAATATTTTTCTTATTGGTTAGCGTTCTCAGGAATCGTTTTCAAACAACAAAAACACATCATGACTTTTTAAGAATGTAAACTCATGAACATAATAGCATCTATAATTATACTTCATATGAACGATAATTATCTATATGCTCTTCCTATACGTAAAAATGTATCCAGTGACAAGCGGTTTACCTGATTTCCCTTCATGAATTCAAATATAAGTAGCCTTAATAAAAAAAACCACTAATCATTGTTTTAACTTTTTTATATTCCTCTTCTACTATTCTGTTGGGAGTTTGATTTAATAAATCATTCATGAAACACCTCTAACTTAATCTACGAGTTAGGTCTTTCTAACTGAATGCAGAACTGTAACTAGGTGGTTTCGCTTTTGCGTTACTGTTCGGTCCCTCAAAACAAAAGCTATTAAAAGTCCATTACTGAGCACCTCATCGTTTGAAATTCATTCCCTCTGAGCATTTCTCGCAGTCACGAGCAGTACCTATCATCTTTCCATCAGTAATCCTTTTGAACTTGTCTGCCGTTTCAGACTTAAATTGCTCCCTATAACTTTAAGCTCCTTGAAGGTTCCGGTAAACATATTAGAAAACTTGACCGGAACCTGCAAAGTCCCTTTACTTAAGTAACTTTATGATGAAGAAGTGCTGCGTTTGTGATTTATTCAGGGTAAAATTACAAAGTGGGCTGTCTCGGTAGAGGCATTCATATACATTACAAGACGGGAAATCTGTTTCACTTTTCTCAAGACTTCGAAGGAAAACTGAATTATTATTGATGAGGGAACATGAACTAAAGGAAGTATCAAGGGGTTTCCTTGTCCCTTCAGAGTAGTTATCGATGTATAAAAACCTAAAATAAAACACTTGACATGACTTTTCTTAATGTTCCATTAGCTTGATAATCGTTTTCCATGTAAAATTGTGTAATGATTATAAATGATGTATGAAAAACACTGCAAATTTTTTCACGAAGTTTCATTATTTTCAAACCCCCCTCACCCCTCCCCTCCCAACAGCCCAAAACTTCTTGACAGCCAAAATTGTATTTGAGAAATGTTCACCCATTTTCAAGATTTTTAACCTTAAAATGAGATTTTTCCAATTCCGATGAGCTCGGACTGGTGTGCGGACCTTATGAATCGATTCGTCGTCCAACATTTCTTGGAAATGACGCCCTGCTTGCCTAGGTCGTTGAAAACCACGAAAAAACATGATTTCGCCTAATTTTTGGGCCAAAGCACCAATGCATGTGCTAGAATACACCCAAAGAGGATTCCATATGCCACTGAACGGACTTGTGGCCCTCACGGCGGACGGCGAACGGAAATTGCAACTTTGAACCTCAATACCTTAATATCATTAAGAGGCAAAGTTTAAAAAGAGTAAAACAAATTAATAAATATGATCAGAAATGATTATTGATCTAAATAATGAATCAAAATATTGAATCTTGTAATCAAGAACAAAATTGTTAAGTACCGACTCAAAATTTGGAATTATACTTTTAAAGTTGCTTAGAATACAAGACTCGAATATGTATGTGGAATCCTTCCGCCCGTGGCACACCTACGTAGAGTTTTTTTCCGAAAGTACTGCAATATATTCCAGTTGTAGGATCGGCGAAATAACCTCGAGGGGTTCATTTGGGTTTTATAGAGTACTTGCCGACGCCCACAAGAAACCCAAACCAGTAAAACCAGATGAATGAAATATTAAACAATGATGGTAAAAACGGAGAGCGGATTTCACGTAGAACTGGTCAACGAAAAAAACTGTTCTTCAGGTTGAATGGTTTTTTTATAAGTTTTTTTTACCAACAATCCCTTTTGTGATCCGACTTGAAATGCCCCGCCGAAATCCGGGGAGTTAATTTGAATTGTGATGGTCGTGTTGCAACTCTGTTGTATTTATATATAATTTATATATAATTGTATATATTAGATGATATAATGATGGATCAACTCCACCAACCGTCTCTGAGGAATCATACAATAAAATACCTAATGTTTTTAAAAGTACTTTGACTAGCCCTACATAAAACAACTTAGCCAATGAGAAAAATGAATTAAGGATCAACCGTTCGCTCCAGCTGTGATTGTTCCTTAAAGGAATCCAGGTAGGAAGTTAAGCCCCACAGGCAAAAAAGCAGTAACGGCGAGTAAGTGATAAAATCTCTCATGTGCTTGAAGACTTGTGGCGAAACAATACACGGCAAGCTGTTCAACATTTTTAATACGAGGACAAACCTTGAAAAACTTACGCTGAAGTGAAAATAACTAGTTAGAAAAGATGGAGAGATCTTCACTTAAACGTAACTGCATTGAGTAAAAGTTTAAAGGAGTTGCGTGAAGCGTTGCTCAAATGGTAATGGCGAAAACTACGGAGAAACTGGCCACATTCAGTCTCTTATGCCTAACTTTAGTTGCCTCAAGGCAACTTAGAGTTTCATAGAGCAAAAGTTCATAGAATTTCCCCTAAGAACACAAGCCTGAAGTGACCTCGCAAGAAAAATATTGATATTAAGGAACTGCACATCACTGAAGATGTGAAACTGGTGGAGTGAATCCAAGGCGTATGGAGTGAATCCAAATCTATTGATATAGTTAGCGATGTCAAATTACTGTAATTTATTACTTTTTGACTTCACTAGAAACTAGAAGTAATTTATAGGGCAAAACGACGTTTGCCGGCTCAGCTAGTCATTTCTATGAGTTTGTTTTGTGCAATCGATCAAATTTAAGCTGCCTGCTTATTCAGCAATACCTACTACTTGTCCAAAAAACATCATTAGCACTCATCGCTTCAGTTATCTGTTCCTTCGAGGGAAATCACCTTCTACTACAAAGACAATTGGTGTGCACATAATGCAGCCCGATTTTTATACAACTAAAATCCACTAAAATCATTTGCGTAATTTATATTTTTAACAAAAATTGACCAACATGTCCCAGTCATACGTATAGATTGTCTTCCGCTCAATATTTTCTCAATGGAAGATTTTGCGATTGGCTGAGAATCGGAGCTCTTACGTGTTCGTTGAAGGAAGACAGTGGGAGTGGACACACAGCCCAGAGCCGTATTTCCGCTTTACCGAACTCATATCTATAAACCGCTCAAGCTTTGTTTTTATGAAGGAGCGGCGGCTGGCCAATGAAACACCCCACGCTGATCGTTTTCTTCTTTTTTCCCAGGAAAGCTCAATTCTGGCTTTCGGCTGAATGGCGCGTAAAAAGGGCGGCAGTATTTTCTTGGGATTCGCTCTCAAGCTCACTTCTAAACGTCCTACAATGACATTCAGTCCTGAAAGATCATTCGGAAACTTACACAAGTACTTCGTCGTTAAACCACATTTCCTCAGAATGATTACCCAATAATGAAATGTATAATATACATTTTAACTTACAGTGATTTCATTGACTTCGAAGCCCCACAAGAACTTGTTGGAAACAATTTCAACGTTAATCGCAATGGTGAAAGAGTACCATTCAACAGCGTAGTGGCAATGCAAGTCACGAGTGAATCTCCCCTGTCTTTGTTCTTCAAACTCTCTTCTCAAAATGATTACACAGCCTCACAAAAAAAAAATAAATAAATAAAAATAAATAATAATAATAATAATAAATTCAATCAGCCGTTAAGTTGACTATAGTATCCTTATGTAGTAAAAG
Source organism: Creontiades dilutus (assembly GCA_031894815.1). NCBI lineage: Eukaryota > Metazoa > Arthropoda > Insecta > Hemiptera > Miridae > Creontiades > Creontiades dilutus. Next base: position 305,938 of record JAVIWC010003056.1, on the reverse strand, counting down.
AGTAAAAAGTAAACAAGGAATTTCACCTTGGATTTTCGTCCGACTACCCGGAGGTGTCGCGGACGTCGCCAGAGAGAATCGGAACTAGGGCTGACAATTTCGTATCGTTATGTATTTGTCGATGTTGAATTCGAATCCAAGGTCCAAAAAATCCCCTGACCCTCAAAATTTCTAGCTATGGTAAAAAAACTACCCTTAAATTGGTGTCAGAACCTTGTTCTTGAGTCATGAGTTTGGGATGAACTACGACATCTTTTCAAGTGAAAATATACATTTTTGTAAATTTTAGACAAGGAGATTCAGATTGTGTAAAGTTTGAAGGGAGGATTTTATACGATCACAAACGCTAATTATTGAATATAATAAATCAAAATCCGTTCGTTCGTGGGTTTTACCAACACAGGGACAATTTTTACGTACTTTGCCCGAAAAATTATTCTTGTGCCTGTAATATCATCACGTGGGCGTTCCTAACCGTGTTTTCCCAGGTTCTACACAAATCCGAAAAGGATCTGTTAATTCTGTTAATAATTCTGTTAAAGGATTCTGTTAATTTCAATGAAAAAAGTGACAGGTAGAGTACGGCTCGATATGAAGTGGAAAACTTCAGGATATGACAGAAAACCTCTGTCAATATGAGTGGAAAAAGGACTAATAATCTATGTAAGGGACGATAAGTGTATGTTTTGAAACAAGTTCAAAATACATGCAATATTATCGTAGTAGGCCTTATCCTGCTGAAACTCCCTCTGTAACGTGAGGTTTTCATGTTTACTGGCAATGTTGATAAGCGAAAAATACCTAGGTTGAGAAAAATTGGCTCCTTCTCCCGCAGTTTCTAACAAAACTCGGAAAAAAGGGTTATGGAACAATCAAGCAAAATTTTGAAATATGGTGCCAAATATCGCATGCATTTCAAATATTAGTAATTGTGAAAACATCTCTCGCCGTGAAATTGTCGACGAATTGCATTTAAAACCTATTTGCATACTTGGAACTTGCGTTTTGATCATATGAAGAACCCTAATTGTTCAAAAAGTTGCCAAACGAAACAAATGTATATTCCGAACTTTATACACATGGTTTGTCGAATTCCTTAACGATTACGGTGATGAGAATTTAATCCCAATGAGTCCTACAATTCAAATAACTACTACGTTCGTAATCCTCCCTCTGTTTACCTACCGTGAATCGATATGATAAAGCACCCAATCGTACGGTACACATGATTTATCGGTGCAAATACCGAAGAATAAAGTTTGATTATCAAACTGAACGGCTAACACAATTCGGTTAGCAAACTGAATTCACTCTGAGGAAAGTCCTACAGGAATTATATGGAAAATTAATTATTAACCGACATTATTCCTTTCGTCGCGTTTCGAGTTAGTTCAAAACTACGGTGCCACGGGGGCCTTCTGCTCTCCCATCGAAATATCACGAAAAAGAATACATTGCAAATTAAATTACTTCACGTCATTGAAGGTGTAGCGTTTTATCCCGGAACGTTGATTCAATTCCGGTTTCCCGTATAATTCATTGCCTTAATGCGTGAGAACGGGATGACCCAGAATCTTTCAGGCGGCGCGCGATGAGAATGGTTAGGAGTAATTTAATTATCCACATTTGCCAAACCCAACGCTCGAGGCTGTTCTGACTCTAATACGAAAGATAAACACAATAACGGGTAACGGAAAAGGACGAAACGCCTACGGTAAGCTACCGGGCCAAAACGAGGTTCTGGTTCGAATAATTGTTTTCAAGGATTCGACACGGAAACGATTCCATGTAGGTAAGAGCGGCAGCAACGGGTATCTCTCCTTTTATGTTACTGGCAATCTTAGACTCAACGAGGGGGAAACTTTCAACATTGACTTTACAAGAAAACTTCCGAAAAATTCCTTCTTTAGATTTTTCTGACTATCAAGATTCCCTATTAAAACTAAAGCTTTGGACTTTTATCGAAATTTCTCAACAATAACCTGTCTTGTTAATCCTTGGCAGTTTTGTTTTATTATTCAATAATAAACCGTTGTAATCGCTCTTGAAAAAAAATTTTAACCCCCCCCCCCCCCCCGCCCCTGAAAATTTCATGGTTTACGTTTCAAAGGGTGTAAAATCCAAATCTGCAATAATAATTTTTCCGTCCGTACGCAAGTTTTCTCCCAAACGGCTGGAGCAAAAAATCTAAAATTTTCAGCAAAAATCAATATTGGTCCGACAACGCCCCAATTCTTTAGCCAGCTCTCTCACTCAATTTAAAGTGCCACTTAAGGGTTGTCAAAGTTTTGTAAAATCCCTAAAAATCTCAAAATAAATCAAGGCGGCCTTAATATGGACTTTTTTTGGAGAACTTTCCTTGTGGAATCGAATGAGCCCCTCCCAGGTCTGTAGCTCAAACCATTCCCGATGTATGGCATGATCTTATGCTGCAAATTCTTTCACAGGGGTTTATTATTCAATTTTATAAATAAACCAAGTAAACTAAGTAAAACAAACCCGTAGCGCAATGGTTTCGTGCGGTAGTCACAACCGCAGGTCCTCGGGTTCGTGCCCCGCGTTCGGCAGGAAAATTGTTGCCCCATATGAATATCGTAAACACACTTGGACACAAGAGAAACGTTTTGCCCCGCAGACACACCTAGGCCCTAGACAAAACAAAGCGCTGTATGTACGTGTCACAAGTGCCATAAAATCATAAAACCTTTAAAAAACGCTGCAAATTCTTTCACTGGGGTTTATTATTCAATTTCATTCACTTGGCTTGCATCCATAATTTGAATATCCACTAAGCTTTGGAGTGTGCGTGTTTCACAGGTGATAGAGCGATTATTGAATTTCAGGAGATATGCATAGATCACGTAAATCGGTTCTCAACCAAAATACCTATTTGGATCGAACAGTTGATCATTCAATAGTCGCCCTATCACCTGTGAAACATGCACACTCCAAAGCTTAGTAGAAATTCAAATCATGAATGCAAGCCTAATGGATAAAAATTGAATAATAAACCCAAGTGAAAGAATTTGCAAGGTTTTTTTATTTATGCTTATGGCTAAGATAGCTCCACCAGGCCGCCACAAGTTCTTGTGAACTTATTTGGTTGGTGGACGGGAAGAAATTGTTTCCTTTAATTATTCTATTGCTGCCTTTGTTCAATCGATTTCTTTTCTGTCAATAAATTATAATTCTATTCTATTCTATTCTATGAAACGAACTTTCACATCCTCTGTATGGATAGGCGGGCTGTGCCCTTCTCAAATGAAACCACTGGCTGCATAGGGTTTGGATCTAAATGTGATGAGTTGTTTCAGACAGATATCGCTACAGGATCACAATGAGCGTCGGAGCCAGCGATGGCCAAGCGATTCAATGTGCACTCCCACACGTTACGGTTAACAGACACTGAGAGCAGTCTACCGGTCATTTGATGGAGACGATTCCATCTCCTGCCGTTGTCTCCCAGGTGCATACATAATCTGAGGGTTGAGCCGTTTATGGGGTTGACCTTATTGTTTACACTGACGTCCTCAATAGGCAGGAGGGCATCGATCCGCTGTGATCACTTTGTGTGCTTAGTTAGAGTGGGCGGGCTTGATTGAAGCGTCCTCACGAAGATGCGGCTTCCGTAGGCCCCCTCACTTTCCAACTCCCGTGGGGTCACTCCTGCCACGAAGAGAGTATTATAACCAATAATTCATTGCCAAGGAGATGGCTAGGGGTGGCCTATTGTCGATAGTAGCCAACTATCGATTGTTTCGATGCTATCGACAAGAAACAATCGATTAATCGATTAGAAACAGAACATTTTTAATGCCCTTTTATTAGAAAATTTTAATACGAAATAACAACTTATTTGTCATTGGAATATATTTTTTAGAAAACTACTGTTGAATTAGAATTAAATTAACAATGAAAAAAAAAGGAATGAGCCTAGGTACATGATTTTTCAGTCAGATTTTTTTGAAACACACATAATGTACGCACCTTTTTTGAAACAAACTTCGAGAGTGTTGGAAGAAAACTGAAACTATTTATTTTTTCTGATTCGTGAAGGGGGAGGGGTCACCGGATTTATTTATTTATTCATAAACACGAGCTAAGCCCATTTACAAAGAAAAATGAAATTGCTGTCTCTATAGAAAAAAACGATAGTTTTTTTGAGGTTCATCATTTACTGAAGTATATTTTGTAAGGAACTTTTTCAACTTCAATGGGACACACTGAAAATGTCCAAATTTCAGAGGTGCTCATTCGCCAGCCTCATGATTCTTGAGGACGGAGAGTTGACCAAATAATTGGTGCAGTTTGGGGAAGTATCAACATCGAAACAATTCCAAATTCGGAGGCTCAGCAGGGATGCAAACAATAATAAACCAAAAAACGCAAATGGCGAATCAACCCATCGGGATTCTGTAAGACCTTGTTCGATTCCTCATGGTAGAAATAGGTAAATATTTAGACTTCGACTTCTTTTGAGGTTTTTAGGGATTTTACCTTTGACAGCCCTTAAAGGGCACTTTAAATTGAGTGAGAGAGCTGGCTCAAGAATTTGGCGTCGTACCAACATGGATTTTTCCTGAAAATTTCAGATTTTTTGCTCCAGCCGTTTGGGAGAAAACGTGCGTACGGCGGACGGACGGAAAAATTTGTATTGAAAACGATTCGGATTCTACACCCTTTGAAACGTAAACCATGAAATTTTCAGGGTTAGAATTTTTTTTTTTTTTTTTTCCAGAGCGATTACAATGGTTTATTATTGAATAATAAACCAAAATCTAATGAACAAGTAATCGTCCGGAGCGTTTCCTTAATTCTACCTATCTTGGAGTATGCTTGTGTAGTCTGGTCATCATCGTACGCTTCCCATAGGTATCGGCTTGAGCGGGTACAGAATAGGTTTTTGAGGTACGTGGCCTACAAGCTCGGCATCCCATCCGTATTTGCGACGGAAATGTAATTTGGGTACCCTGGAGAGACGCCGTATTTCCGCAGACCTCACTTTCCTTCACAAGCTTTTGAATAATGAAGTCGACTGCCCATCCCTCCTCTCAAGGATCGACATACATATCCCTCGGATCGCTGCTCGGTCGCCCTCACTTTTCATCGTTCCATTCTCCCCCACGAACTACCACAGAAATCATCCCCTTAATAGAAAACCAAGAAGTGCCAACCTTATGTTATCTTTATTTCTTGACTTTGATTTCTTTCATTCCTACCTCCCATCTCTAAAGAAGATTGTTCAACCTCCCCTGTCAGTTCTAATTATGTAAATTCATTTATATATTTTTCTTCAAATTTTCAATATTTTTTCTCTTCATCAGATGTATTATATTACATGTAGACTGGTGTGATTTTTATTATATTTTGTTCTTGCCCGTAAATAAATAAATAAATTACCTACTGTGAGGAACGAATTTAACGAAAAACCGGCCTGAAAGGGAAACCCACTGGAAACGGAACTTGGGCGCTCCCGCCTAGTTTAAAGGGCAGACCTGCTGAGCTTGCCAACCCGCTCAGCCGTCGATGCCCCACTACTCACAGCAGCGGAAAAAAATACATCCCTCCAGGATTCGGAAAAGGCTCCTCGAGAACAGTTCGGAAAAATCAAGTATTCCTCGTCTAATTTACGAACCGATTGTTTCGGGCAGTGAGCGAATCCTTCATCCCTGCTGAAGCCCCTCCGGACTTGGAAGAACCTCAGCCCTAGCTGCACCAGGCCTAGCCAACCCACAAGCGGCTTTCCTCAGCACGACCTTCAGACCTTCACAAGGTACCGAACTTTTGATACGTGGCATTGTGGCATAAAGATTCAGATTGTACAAATAAAGAAAAGTAGTGTTTAATTTAGCCGAAATTCTAGTCTTTACTGAACTTGTCCTTTCCACGGGTGTTGAGGCAAAACTAAGAGATTTTGGGATACAATTTTAGAAGAGGAAAATTGCAAGATCTCGCCGGGGCGAACACTAAGAAGTTTGGTCCCGGCAACCGTCGTGGAGTTCGAACAGGGGAATTCCAACTCCCCCTTAATAGAACAAAAATTATTCCCGACACCAACTATACCAAAGTTGATAGTGTTGGCAGCTAACCCTAAAGTTCCAAAAACCTTAACTCAAGTAGTTCATTCTAGGTCAAGATGCTTTGTTTCTTAACTAACTGTTTGTATACGTGGTCCATAAATTGAGTGCGGATTTAAAGACGAGATATCAGATATCTTCTTCTTCTTCTTATGTCCTTTCACTCCTTAAGGAGCATAGGGCCTCTACGAAATTGCGCCATCTCGTTCCGTCGCTGGCCATCACCTTCACCTCCTGCCACGTCTTTCCAACTCCTCTTGACTACTTCTCGTTAGACCGTTTCCATGTTATACGAAGGCGGCCCCGCCGGCGGAAGCCTTGAGGATTCCAATCCAATGCCTGCCGCTCCACAGATTCTTTATCTTTCCTCAATGTATGGCCAATCCAGGTCCATTCCCTCCGGCGTATTTCCATTGATACAGGATTTTGACCGGTTCGTTCCCAAAGTCTCTCATTGGAAATGACCTCAGGCCACCATACTCCGAGGAATTCTTCTCAAACATCTATTTATGAATGATTGACAGCTTGTTGGTCAAAACTTTGACACTCTCAATCGTAGAGAAGAACAGACTTGACATTCGTGTTAAATTACAGGCGAGATTTGGTCCTCAACGAAATGTTCCTGTTTTCCCAAATCGGATACAACTGGACGAATGAGCCATTTGCTTTCCTTATACGGCTTTTAAAGTCTTTATCTGTTTCCCCTGTGCGTCTACATTGCTGCCAAGATACTGGAATGAGTTTACAGCCTCCACCTCTTCTTCATTAACCCTTAATCCTTCCTGTACTTGGACGTTAACCCGGATCTTCTTGGTTTTCGCTTCTTTTATACGTAATCCAGCCATGGCAGAGTACTCATAAAGTTTCTCTATTTTGCACTTTATATCGCTGAATCTATGAGCCAACAGGCAGACGTCGTCAGCATACTCCAAATCCTCTAGACGGTCACAAGAACCCCACTGGATACCCCACTGGAGCACTAAGATATGGACTCAACGTAACAGAAAAGTACCTTGCATACTTCTAAAGCAAGGAGCCAAACTCATGAGATTCACAAAAGAATAGCCTATTCAACTCTCTCAGCGAAAAGCCGAACGTCATTAAAAATAACAATTTTAATAGATTATATTGTTTTATTCAGAAGGCATGTCCGTAAATTAACGTTGCAATACGGTGGTGTTGTGTTATATTTATTGTAAATATCCCTCAGTCGAAGAAGATTTAATTACATCGACCTCATAGCTCATTCCGTTAGGGTGTTGCCACTAAAGAGAAATTTCTCCTTTAGCAGCCATGCAGCCAGATGTCAGAACATCATTCGTATGCAATAATTTCCAAAATACTGTGTTCGAGGTTCATGTAGGGATTGATGATGTTGGTCACGACAACCACTTACTAACATTCAAAAAAATATTGGAAAAATATTTCTTGGAGCAATTTGCCACAGTTCCGTCCGGGAAAAGACTGAAGATGCCCTGTTATCCCCTAAATTCGGTGTCCGACAAAAATTGACGTAGCAAATTCTTTTCAGTAATGCTTTTCGATGGGAGTAAGTGCATGGGTGCACCCCACGGGGTCGGGGAACCCCTCGAACAGCCAGACCGCACGCTCAACGCTGAAACGGCGATCCAGGAGTTTTAGTTCGATGAGCAGAACAAAACCATGCATCTGCTAAGGTATTCTCACGAAGAAAAACGTTCACACGTCTCTCGGATTCCCCGAGAAACCACTCAATTGATAAGGACGTCTTCTTGGAAGCTTGCCAATTCCCGAAGTGAGGCTTGAGCCCACCTTCAACGCTTTGGAGAAACACCCCGCTAAGGTAACGCTTTTCTCGCGCGATTTATCAAGGTTGACTGCCATACGGGGAACGTGAAACAGTCGTAATCCCGCTTCCGAGACGTAACGAGAAAACGGGGGAAAACGCAAGGAACTGAGAAGACGCCTTTACAAATTGAAGAGAGCAATGGAGCCCGATTTAGTAGTGAAAGGGGCAAAAGAGCTCTCGCACTTTGCTGCAGCTACTTTATGGAAGTCGAGACGGAAAAATGAATTACCAACTCCGTTCTGGGGCCTAGTCTGAGAATTTCCCCGGGGAGTGTGAGACTATTCAAAAAGAAAAAAGTCATTTCTCCCGGCCTGGTGGAGTCATGAGCACCAAAGTTCGGTGAGCACTTTACTTAACTAATATGTACCATTCTATTTGCGTTTTCGACTTCTTTATTTCAACCGAATCATATATGAGCAATCAACGTTAACCCTGGAATGGAAGAGATATTCAACCCCTTTCATTGGAAAAAGAAGGAGTAATCTTGACCCCACTAAGCCAGAACTTCACTCCAATAAGAAGTTTTGTCAACAAAACGAACTCGTAACCAATGGTTCTCCGGGATGTGAGGAGGGAAAAATTGGCAGCGTGGGATGTGGTCTGGTGTCATATAAATTCACAGCTTTCCAAAAAGTAGTGAACAATTTTTCCAAAATTGGAGAAAATAAATTTCCTTAGCAACGATCGGTTGTGATTGAAAATCGTTATAAAAATACGCGCTACTTTTGTCTCACTTTTGGTTTATTATTCAATAATAAACCATTGTAATCGCTCTTGAAAAAAAAAAAACATTTAACCCCCCTAAAATTTTATGGTTTAATTTCAAATAAATCCGAATTGCAATAAAATTTTCCCGTACGCTTTCTCCCAAACGGCTGAAGCAAAAAAAGCTGAAATTTTCAGGAAAAATCCATGTTGGTCCGGCGACGCCCCAATTCTTGAGCCAACTCTCTCACTTAATTTAAAGTGCCCTTTAAGGGTTGTCAAAGTTTTGTAAAATCCCTAAAAACGTCAAAAAAAAGTCAAGGCGGCCTAAATTTGTTCTCTTTTTGAAGAACACTCCACCTCCCCAGGTCCGTTATTGAATTTCAGGAGATACGCATAGAGCACTTAAAACAGTTCTCAACCAAAATACCTATTTGTATTGATCAGTTGATCATATTCATGTGCCTCCTGAAATTCAATAATCGGTCTATCACCTGTGAAACACGCACACTCCAAAGCTTAGTATAAATTCAAATCATGAACGCAAGCCAATTGAATAATAAACCCCAGTGAAAGAATTTTCAGCGTTTTTGTTGATTCAAATAGAAATTAGTTTCCTAAATCGAATGAGACCTGATTTAAGTGCTCTTAACTGAATGTGGATACAATGTTGGTAGCATAAATCGGGCCATACATCGGGAATGGTTTGAGCTACGGACCTGGGAAGGGGCTCATTCGATTCCTCATGGAATGTTCTTCAAAAAAAGTCCAAATTTAGGTTTTTATGGATTTTACAAAACTTTGACAACCCTTAAAGGGCACTTTAAATTAGGTGAGAGTGCTGGCTAAATAATTGGGGCGTTGTCGGACCAATATTGATTTTTCCTGAAAATTTCAAATTTTTTCCTGCAGCCGTTTGGGAGAAATTGTGCGTACGGCGGACGGACGGAAACATTTTTATTGTAGATTTGGATTCTACACCCTTTGAAACGTTAACCATGAAATTTTCAGGGGGGTTAAAATTTCTTTTTTCAAGAGCGATTCAAATGGTTTACTGTTGAATAATAAACCAAAATCAGCGTCATCCACTCGTAATTTAGACTGATCCGCCATGTCCGCAACTTTTGTTGATCAGTAGAGGTAAAAATCTGTTCCAGTAATAAATTCTAGGTCCCTAGGATAACATTGTAAAAACACAGACAAGGCGAAAAAAGGAAACATTCAAGGTACACCCCGGTATTTCGAACCGACGCTGCATGGGTAGGCCCTATGAAAAAGGTAAAAGACCCCTGGTTTTCAAATTAGGTTCCTTGCTGACAACCAGGAGGGTACTGAAGAGAAGAACACCCCAACTCACGTAGGAGGGGAGACGAAAGGTACAGGAGTCGGGGAACCGGTGTATTTACCGATGTACGGGTCAAAGGAATGAAAGCATTTTTTGTTGGAAACTTATTTATTTCACATGTTCACAATTAATAAACTGTTCCAGATTACGAATGTATAGGCAAATATCTGTGGAAAAGTATTCAAATACATAGGATTTTCACAAAATCCACTTTTCGAACCATGAAAATCAATACGAAGAATGAATTCATCTTCAATATTTTGGGAGTGGTTGCAATAGGTCAATTTTCTTGAAAGTTCGCTAAACGTTGAGGAGGGAGCATACCTCAAATGAGACTCAGAGGTAGATGAGATTGGATGAAAAACGGTCAGCTTCGAAGCCTTTATCAATATTGGGAGATAGTGAGGTTAGAACACGCCGCCTCCTGTTTATCTTACTTACCACCTGGTTTATGGGCGGTCCCCAGCTAAGAGTTATTGCATCCACCCCGCATCTGGAACAGCAGAAGTGGGAGACCCAGGGATAATAAAGAAGAATCTTTTTTCTCCGTTCTATTAAAACCCATTTTATCATATTGTTCGAAAACCTTTAGGAAGGAGAAGTTTCGTTTTCACTTTGGGGAGATGACATTTCTTACCGCCCAATACCCAATCTCATTTCACGTTTTAGGCGATTCTGAACTACTTTTGCTGTGAAGTTCACAGTGTGAACCTCTAGCTGCGTCTGTCGTGTCCCCTAATTCTTGTAACAACCTCGAGTTCTATATTGAGTTATTGTCCTGTGGTGGTTAGTAGGTGGTTCTTTGAATTTCAATTCTTGTCAATCACTGCCAATCGTACTAATGTACGTTTTTTTTTTTTTTGCTAGGAAATTACGGAGATAAATGCCTGGTCCATTAAATTTTGGCCACCCTGTATAGGAAGACAACAACTTTATACACTTTAAGACTCTAGGAAGATCAGTACAGAATTCTGATGCTAACTATTCTTTCACTACCTACTAGAGGAAATTTGAGCAAATTTGCGACTGGATCTCAACGTCGACCAAACACAAGAATTTTCCATCCGTAGTCAAGAGCATCACCTTGTTTTATGAACACAAAGTACAATACTTATAACTTATGAGATAATATTGTAGTTGCATCGCGGGTGAATCAGATAGTTGTATTAGTTAGGTTTATTACGCCACGGGCTGCTTGATACGGGATGTAGCTTCACACGGTTATAAATTGATGCTGCCCTTTACAAGGGAAATTACTCCGGCAGTCGGGAATAATCCGCTCTGTGCCGCAGCCTCATCTGGATTAGAGAACGTGGTAATCTGCGAGAAGACAAACAGAGTGCTCGGCTAATGGTCTCTTGGAAGCTGTGGATATGTGTTTGTGAGGGAGCGAAGCTGTCGTTGATCGAGGTGGTTCCCCTCGCAACTACGAATTAGAGCCGTTCTTGGCTCATTTGTAGGCGTCAACGGTACGGCGATCCCTCGCAAATCAAGTTATGATGATGCGGAATGAAGAAGGAGACGTCATGACTTTAAATTCGTTCAGCTAACGCAAGGTGTAGCTCTGTCTTTCTACGTATAATTCACGCGGTCATCTTATCCAAGCGAAACATCTGAAGCAGAATGTATTATAACCTGTGACATATACCTACTTCAAGCTTGCTAATAGTGAAAAACTAGTTTGCCAGAATAGAGCAACATTATTGACTAAAACTCACATATTATGAGGGGTGAAATTGCGTCCAATCGCCTTAACCCGCCAATTCCTAAGAACGTCCTGGATGAATTTTTTTTTTTTTCAATTTTGTCATTTAATTACCTTCCAATGAGATTCTCAAAATTGAAATTTTGTTGAAAAGTAAAGAACTACAGCAAAAAAAAGGTGGCACCCACAGGTGCCATTGGGAGACAGCTACCATTATGTACTTAAAGTCATACCTGTTGGAAAGTACTTCAGAGTATTTTCTCTTAATTTGAATAGATTGAAGAGATTAGAATTGTGGAAAAATAAAAATAAAAACTTGAAAAATTTAATTCGTAACTAGAGATTGGACTCTTTGTCCCTGAAAGATTGATAGAGTGGATGTAGCGAATATATAGAGTCGGACACCAATAAGGTATTGCTAGTAATGTTTTATTATAATTCTTTTGACCAGAAAAAAATAGCAAAAAAAGATCAATCTGTCCCTATGGAGCTCCTCCTAGTAAATTAGTTTAAAAACTCGGCGCTACGCGCCTCGAATTAGTTGCTGCTACAAGTTAAATGTAGAGCTTTTTGCTTTTATACGCTGCTACAAGTATAGGAAACGTCGCTTTAATGGACGCTAAACGTTCAACGGTTTTGAAACCAAGAAAAATGTTAATATAGCAAAAATCAATGCACGATCCACCACGATAATCCGCATTCTTGTATGTGACAATCAATGTCAATCCAGAAAAACGACTTTATTTTAAAAAATGCTAAAATTATTAAGGTAAATGCAAGTTGTTTAATTAATAATTATTAAGGATGAATTTACTCCTAGTAAATTAGTTTAAAAATAATGAAAATAAATCGTCTGGTAACTTAGATACGATAAGTACATCACTCCTTAACGTCTTGCTTGTAATGATCTTACGACCATTTCTTCAAGATTACAAGTGATTTGTACGATTTTTCCATAAGTTATAAACAATGCCCACCTAGGTTAGCAGTTTTTTGAAATTAAGCGAATGAGACACCCCCTGGGTGTTGCGGGCGTTAATCGCCTAAGCCCTTGGAAGGGACATTTGTACGAGTCCATCACTTCCCATGTTACAAGGCCCTCCACAGGAACCCTAGGGGTCCAGAAATATTTTCTGTGTGCCTTTCCACACTCACAAAACGTTTGGGTACCACTTCTTGGGGCGGTAGCACAGGCAACCTTTGCGAATTTGCAAGCGAAAATCCTACACACAGGATGAGTAGGACATTTTCACCGAGAAATCCAAGAATTTACTTTTCATTCAATCAATGAGCCCCGATACGCAAAAAGCAAGGAGGAATTTCAATCTTGAAGGACAAACTAATATTGTCTTCTTGCACGAACACTGGTGTGTATTATGCCATCTATTTATATCTTCTCAGTCCAAGTAAATTTTTATTACTTTCAACAAATCTTCATTATTCCGAAAAGCTTTTTATATTCAGATTTACTCAAGGTAGTAAAGTTAATTGCAGTTTTTCATTCTAATCGAGGGTGATTATCATAAAAGGTCACCAAACTAATTGGCTAAAGAGCTTAGACTAGGGACCATATACAGGGTGTCTAGTAAAATTATGGGACAAACTCAGGCAATCGATTTTACGTTCAATTTGCAATCGAAAGTGTCTCTTACCATTTTTCGTTTAGAGGCTTCGTTTTCCCGCAATTTAATTTCCAAGATTGTTGTTGCTTTTCAGACCTTGACTCACTAAAACAGCCGTAGCTACCTTAATTTTGGTCTAAACGAGAAAATAAGGTGACCATTGAAAAGAGCAAAAAATTTTCTGTTACCCTAATATAAAATTTTTCAAGCAGAATGCCTGTTGAAACCCGAGACCCGATACGTTCTTTTGGGATTGCCTGAGAGGATTGGGAGTATCACCATTCGATTCAGCGTGAAAAACCATGTAGAATACGAAACTAACTTGACCCGAACCGCCAAGTTTTGAAATCATGAAAAACTCGATTTTGCTTTAAAAAAACACGTTTTCTTTCATTCAAACTCATTTTTCTCCTTAGAAAAATACGTCCAAACATAAAAACAAGTATACAGTTGGAAAGCTGAGTGTCTGGGCAAGTTTTTCCCGAGGAGTGCCCGACGAAAAACCTCCATACAGATAGCGAAAAAAAAAACGAAAGATAAACGATGATTTTTAAGAAATTTTCAAAGTTTGAACTTTGCCATTTTTTCACCAATAAGGTCTGGCTAAAAAAATTAAATTTAAATTAGGGCAATAGGAAATTTCATGCTCTTTCCAATGGTCACCTTATTTTCTCGTTTAGACCAAAATAAGGTAGCTACGGCTGTTTTAGTGAGACAAGGTCTGAAAAGTAAAAAAAATCTTGGAAATTAAATTGCGGAAAAACGAAGCCTCTAAACGAAAAATGCTGACAGACACTTTCGATTGCAAATTAAACGTACAATCGATTCCCTGAATTTTACTAGACACCCTGTATACATCAACAGTGGAACTCAAGGATTGGCACTATCATTGATTAATGTATTTCATGCTTTGCCCAAGGCACCGTGTGCATTTTGTATCCTGCCTAGCCATTATACATGATGCCTAATGTGTGAATCTAGTTCGAAAAATTAAGAAATTTGACACACTGTCTAAAATAACCCCTCATTCTACAGAATACCTAGTCATTGCATAAAATTCCCGTATTACAAACATCGTCTATAACACGTACACTAATTATTTCACACCGACTTGACTAATTTGCTTTTTAATAAATTGAACCCTCCTACACTTTTTTTTGGAAGTTACTAACTTACTTTATTTTTGTTACGGAAATTACAGAAAAAATACCGCTCGACCTAACTTTTATACATATTTTTTTCTTTTGTTTCGTTTCGGCTCTCCCAATTACAAACTTGCAGATTCTTCGAAAAAGTTGAGACCTTCACGTTTCACCTCGAGCTTTTCCAGAGTTTCAAACAAATCGGTCGTTATCCGTCTTCCCCGCTTCTATTGAGTAGTGGCCCCCCTTTTCCTCCGATTTCACTTGTAAATTGACTCGTCTGGTTGCTTAATTGCTTTACAAGAGGAACGACAGAAGGGAAACCAATTTTTCAATCTCGCGGATGAAGTTGTTTGCCTCTCTCCTTTGCTTTTCTCACTAAGCCGATTTGAAGGGGGAACGAAACCAAGGAAGATCGACCTCCCATCTGCCGTCACTGATACTTTCTGCGAAATACGTGGATGATGTAATAAGAGCGAGGGATATGCTACTAAAATTGATTTATTGTGAGAAGCAAATATAAAAATGTTAGGCTGTCTCACGAAGCCCACCCATGGCACAAAACAAAGTTGAAATACATCACGTTCAACACTGGTAGATCTCAAAAGTTTAATAAACTCAAAAGGTGCAAATTTATCCTAGTTAGGTGGACTTCCAGAATCGCCCATTGCAAATGTACTACGCAAAAATGAAGTCGTCGTGTACTACAAGTTCTTATTTCAAGGCTTTTGAGCTCTTAAGAGAGAGAAAAGCATAAAAACTGCAATAATTAACACTTTAAATTTATTCATTCCTAAGAACAATTTCTAACAGTCTAAAAAATGAATTATTAACCACTTTTCCATCACCTTGAATTAACTACTATCAATTACTATTTAAGCCGTCTTTAAGTGAACACTGCCTTACCTAATAGCCCATGCACTTACTTGAAAAAAGTGAACGATTCTGCAGGATTCGTGGGCCATACATTTATGAAACGAATTTTTTTAGTGTTACAAAATTGATTTAGCAGAATCACAGTTTTGTAGTTTCTAGTGAACTTTTCGTTGTTGACAAACAGATACACGTTTCTTCTATTCCAAGACCGAATGCGTGGGGAAAAAAAAAAAAAAAGGTGTACGTCGTTGTATATGTAAGTATAGTAGACATGTCATGTGTATTATGACAAGGGACGTTGTTTTTCGAGTCTTTAATATATAGTAATGTATGACATGTTCAGCGGAGAGGGTTTTCGCATTCCGTTAGCAAGAGACGCTGCGGACCCCATCTCCAGTAGTCAGTTTTCACCTTCAAACGACTGCAACCAGTGGCGAGGCGTGATATTTTTGCTAGATCATCGCCAGTGGCGGCCACAAACCCCGCCTTAAATTTGAACATCGCTTGCTACGGCAACCTTGTCGTTGTGACTTTGAACCGAAATTCAACGGACGCCCTGAGACCTCCTGAAGGTTGCTGGACTCGTTCGAAGTTGCGTGTTCAAGAACGAGCCTTAAAGCGATTTGATTGGTCGATGTTTTGGAGGGAGTAGGAGGAGGGAGCCCTCTGCGGTGGGTTGGTGTATGAGATGCGCAGAATGACAGCGCTTCCACACAAGCGCTAATGTCGCCGTTGAGGCGATAATTGCGCCAACTGCGAACATGAACTTTTTTTTAAAGAGGAAATTGTATATTTAACATCATTATTAACTAATTCTTTAAATTTATTAAATCGTCTGTTCATCGCCGAATCCAGAAGTGACCACAGGCTTCGCCACTGACTACAACCCCCGCGACCGACCGGCTCCTAGGCCACCACCCAATTAGTTAGAACTTGGATTCAGGTTAAATAGTCGATTCGTGTACGAGTTATTAAATGCATTCAAACCAATTCTTAATCGTTTTCATTATAAACCAACCTTTACGACGGTTAAAAAACTGTTAAAACAGTGTGTGTTTATGTGCTCTGATTGTGCAAAAAAAAGCTGGAAAATTTAAAATTCGACAACAAACGAGAGGAATCGGAGGGGGATGCCAAATATAATATATTATGTGTGTGAAAAATTCGGTTGACGCTTTCCAGCCAGCCTACCGGTTTTCATGATTGTTTTCTTGTTCGATCTCAATTTTACTCTAATGGTCCAAAAAAACCTCGGAAATTTAAAATTTGACATCAAACAACAGGAATTGGAAGGGAGTAATGCCAAAAACCTTTGTTTTTTTCCTTGACAAATTTTGTCGACGATGCTCAGGTTATGATATTCAACAATTTTCATTTTTCTCATTATGTAATTTTAGTCTAATTGTGCTACGAACCTCGGAAATTTAGCTTTTAATGAATTGGGTCATCCCCAAACCTTTCAATCGCTGCTCCAGCGAGAATGGTCGACCGATTCAAGTTTTCGATCAATTAGGTAGGATTTTGGTTTAGTATTTGACAATATTCCAGCACTTTCAATTTTAATTATGAAAGGGTGAGAAGGGAGGGGTTAATGTGATAAATCGTTATTTCTCCACTAATTTCATCTGATTTCACTGATTCAAAAACTTCTTTCTATTTTGTAACTTTGTGTTTTGTAAACTTCTTTATTAAATGTATTTTCTGTTTTGCAATGTATAGTTTTGTTATGACTATAAATAAAACATGTTTTCATTCATACATTCTTGTTGAACGTCCGACGCAGTTCTAGTTGGATCTTTCAATTGATTGGAGTGGTTTCTATCGAACAGAAACAGAATAATTGGGCAATTATTCCGAAACTACATTTTTCAATATTTCAACCTTTTAATTTTACCATTTGGGATCGGGAATTCGAAAATGATGTCGAGAACTCAGTACTAACTAAAGCCCATTTGTTATTTTCCACATGTTTCAGGTAAAACTTGCACTTTCCAATAAATGCTCTTGTTGGCAGACAGACACATCTTATTGTGGATTAATCTCTTCCTTAAGTGCTTTGGGCGGCTAGGACTGATTTCTCTTTCCCTGAGGCAAAATGCAAACACTTACAGCATACAGATTGACGTATAACCATATTGTCACTTCATATGCGATGAACATGAACCAAAATATGATATTTTGGTCAAAACAACTTATTCCCATGTAATTTAGTAAGGGATATTTTCACAACAGTAGGGTAGTAATTAAAAATCAGGTAAGAGTAGTGTAATAAGCTTTCTACGAAGAAATTTTCCAGTTGATTTCCATTTAACTTTCCAATTCGACCTTCGCGTTGAGCATTGGTAATCTAGACGCCTTGTCCTCGCAGAAGTCATTTACTTTCCGGGTTCAGGGGAGGAGAGCACGTAGCTGCTCACGTGGTGAGGAAGAATGGGATCGGGTTTATCATTGCTATTCCTTTCAAGGCCTGCTCGTTACTCAACTGAATGAAACATGTTTCACGGCACGATATTTGAAGAATCTGGACGTCTTTCGGCTGCGAAGAATCGTCAGATGGATTCATCGATTTCAGTGGAATTGGATACTGTAATTCGTGCAGTATCAACTAGGATTTTTTATGATTCAGTCCTTTTTTTCAGTTTTGTTTATTGAAACTTCACTCACTCTACATCTACAGTCAAAGTTTCCTTCGTAAACAACGTCAAGTTCAATATGTTGTAATAAACTCATATTCTGGGCTTAGTCAAAATCCTCAGTGTGATTCTCCCATGGTATTAAATAATGTACCATAGTAATTTATAATGAATATTTAAACTAACAACGCTCAATGTTATAGGCCCAACTTGTTGAATAAATAGTCAATTAATTCTTAAATATCTATTTTATTGATGTGATGGTTTCATGTTTCCAGGTTGAAGCTGACTTTTTCCTGTATGATGGACCTGTCAAGTTTTCCTTTGGATAGACAAGTGTGCACCATGGAGGTTGCAAGTTGTAAGTACACTTTAAATAGTCTTGATTTGGGATTGATATTGTTGTAGCAGCATTAAGCTGGACTGTGAATTGACAGTTTTGATCAATTCAGACTCGATGAAGCTAAAGTACAACGGAAAACACAACCGCTGCATACATTCATAATTCATCCATAATATCCAACGATATTAAGGGCATCATTGAGGATACGTCTGGTGAAAAGTAATGAAACTAATACGAATAATAATAATAATTCATGAGCGGTGAATATCTTAATCATGATGATTAGTTTTCTGATTTGTGAGAATATGTATTATTAATAATTAATAATACATATTTATAATTATTATAGGTTTCAGAATAAAAGATTGATTTAGAGCCACGAAATTAATCACACAGGTATTGGATAACTTCAGTCAACGACTGTAGTAGTCATAAACTGGAAAACATATTTTCCGAACATAATTTTGAAAAGTTACAAGTAATTTTATTTAGGTAACGTTTACTATTTTGTACACATAAAATCATCTTCAACTATGGTTGCCAGGATTTCAACCACTACCATTAAATGTGACATAGCATTCTTCAATGAGACGTTAGGTACAACAGAGACGCTATGTAGGATAATTCTGTCGTAATAAAATTTGTAATAATCCAGAATTACCATATCCATGATTACGATATCTAATCTGTGAAGGTTTTCTCTTTACTTACGGCTTCACAAGAGATCTCCTCGTTCTTTTTAGTCTTCTTTTCAATCCAGATTTCTTGTAGATTGCCACTTGACTTATACATATGGATTAAAAAGCTGTGGATTTTCTTGTTGTTTTGGTTTTAACCCTGAAGCTGAAACTGGACAGTGAATCATTTAAGATCCTTGCATTAGACCCCAGTTCATAAGCAGCTGTTCAAAATCGGTTGCGATCGCCCAAGTATTGCGCTGTGCAGACCGACATTGAAGCTTCAGCTGATTTGCTGGCTGATTTTCGCCGACATACTACTGAGCTCCTAATATGGCTGGAAGCGTTTCCATGAACAATTGGACAGGGTTGTGGCAGGAAAGTGATAGAATTGATGACGTACCCTTTTTAAGAGCTGGCAAAATCAGTATGTTATACCCGGACAATAATCTGGAAGCTGAAATACTAAACAAAAGGCGTCCATTACAACAACTACAAGAATGAGGGAGGGAGGGGATGAATAGGGAACCTATTTGTGTATGAAAAACGCATGTGAGGTAGTACATTTCGTATAAATAGGATTAAAAATCGTATTGAGAGTAAAGAACATCGGATTTTACTAGAAATGCAGCATTACAAAATGGATATATCCATTTATAATAATTGAGAATTTTCCAAATCGAATTGAGAATTTTCCAAACCAAATTGAGATTTTTCCAAATCAATTTGAGAATTTTCCAAATCAATTTGAGAATTTTCCAATCAAGGAAACTTTCACTACTAAAAAGAAAGAGGGAGTTTTCCAAACCGAATTGACAATTTTTTTAAGGCAATCCAACACTATTATTGAAAACCAAAGTGGTGAAGCAAAATAAAAGAATAGCACTTTATGGACAAATTAACATTGAAATCAGAATGTCAAAATGAACGGATTTTTGTTTTTGTTGATTTCAATAGACCAGCCAAACGCAGAGTAGCCTCGATTTTTTCTGTTCTTAACAAGACCGTAATTTTTATGAAGTATTCTTCGTTCATTTTGTCTTTTTGATTTCAATGTTAATTAGTTCATGAAGTGCTATGCTTCACTAATTTTATTTTCAATAGAAGTCTTGAATTGCCTTAAAAAATTGTCAATTCGGTTTGGTAAAAAGTTTCTTAGATTGGAAAATTCTCAAATTGATTTGGAAAATTCTCAAATTGGTTTGGAAAAATGTCAAATTGGTTTGGAAAAATCCCAATTTGGTTTGGAAAATCCCAATCTCAATTCGACTTGGAAAATTCTCAATTCGACTTTGAAAAGCTATATATATTACTCACCAACAACTTATTACTGTCAGTTCTGAATCCTGAAGATTAGATGGCAGCAACTTTATGATGCTGTCCAACAATTTATGGAGAGTTTACCGCTAAATATATTTAACCATTTATACCAGGTGATGGTTCACAACAATAATAGCTCAAACCGCCCTTGAGCCTATGTTCTAAACGTCAGAAAACAGTTTCTTATAAAACTACCGACTCTAGTCAAAACATTCCAAAACATGATTGTCAATTAAGATGAGAAACGGGTGGGTGTAGGTAATCGCTGACTTTGATGTGATTGTAAGCTGTCAAATGATTTAAGAAAATGGGCACTTGTACCACAGGTATAATCGTTAGATATCGGTTATCTAACCTTAGTTATTATTTCCGAATATCTGTTAGGAGATTGTATCAGATTACAAGTTCGGGTTTGCTACAACTCAAAGCTGATATGTGGATCTTTAAATCAGTTGAAGAGCTGAGGGTTTTAGTGAACTCGAGGTACCATTCTGGCACAGTTCCCAAATATTGGCACCTGTATATACCGCTGGGGAGGATCACATTTCAAGGTTTGATTCTCCAACTAATTGGCAACAACTTTTGCCCCGTTACAATCTTTTTTACCCCACTACAAATCCGTTTTTACACTTTCTTGTTTGAGCTTATCATATAGTTATAACTCCCTTAATTTACAAAAATTAACTCAAATTCGATGATAATGTTGGAGAGAGTGTTGAAGGGTCTATCCATTTAGTGGGAAATTAATTTCCGTATTTCAAGTTTCACAAGGTAAAAAAGCAGGGCAGAGTTGCAACCGAACCCTGGTTATATTGATTTGAGTTGAACGGACTGAAGATGAAGAAGAAATAACCGGCGTTTAGCTCTCATGGTCGCTGCGGAACAAAACGAATTAGAATTTCCGAGACTATCGTGGGGATTCCAAACACATGTTTACAGATCGTAGACAAAGAGAAAAGCATTCCAAACTGGCTTTTCTTCCTTTAACCTGATGGGAGTTTGCAGAAACTTCCACTGTGTGAACCGGTAGTTGGCGATCCAGTCTGGTGAGTCCAACTCTCGTGTTCGATGTTCCAAATTTTTCATAGCCGCTCGGCCGAACTTTCTGCTGAAAAGTGAAAGTGTACGTAACGGCGGGCCCTTTTCGTGCTTGCTTCAGCGAGCCAACTTTTCCGATCTGGTGAGGCATGTTCCCTAAAATGTATAGTATTTTATTAACCCTTTGCCAGGGAGTATACATTCACCTTTTTCATGGTAGTTATACGCGGTCCACTGAGACTATACCTAACTAAGTATTTCAGTTGAAGTCAATTGACCGTGATATCAATATGGTTTATTAATTTTGTCGTTGGCTCATTCACACTGTTATTGGCCAATATTAGTATTGGCCATGGCATTTGTCATGTAGAACGAGAGCGATGGTTAAAACGGCATTTAGAATACATTTCAAACATTTTATAGCAAGGGAACCTAATTCCTGACTACGTACATACTTATTATTGTAGGAACAGGTATTCGTTGGTAACGGACTAAGTCACTCGCGACGAAGTTGTGGAAACCCAACTCAATCAGTTCATGTTTGTTACTGGTGATGACCTAACCGTCGAAATCGATTTAACTGTGTAACTTTTTACTTTCGTGGAAATATAGACAAGTTCTACCTTACTCAGTTTTTTATTCGTTGGTAGTTGGTGCATCTACACAAAAATAGTACGCATTCAATATCAGCTTCCCATAAAGCGAATTATAACAAGAAAAAAAAATCGTTTGGAACTAAATAAGTCATCAGACTCTAGATTGAAGTAGAAATAGCTTTGATATAGCTAATAATAGCCAACAGATATACCTTAGAGATCATAAACGCTTTGTAACGTGGAGGTGAAGGAAATACTAGTTGCTCCGTCCATGGACTGAGGCGATGAGCCAGCAGGTGTAGCTAACTTTCAATTCATCAATACTTGAAATATCACAAAGAAATATACAATTATTGTATACAGTTCGGCATGGATGAGAAGTTGTTCCGAAACTTCACAAATTTGGACTCTGGCAGTTTACGGATGGATTCTGTGGAATGAGTGGTACGGAGATGAGGAACAATGCGATACCAGCTTGAATGCTATTCGTGGACGTCGTAACCACGCTGAAGAAGGCTGGAATCGCATTCAACGAAGACCAGGGCATGACAAATAAACACTGCAGGTTTAGTGAGTCAGTTAGGTCATTTAAACTCTCCATGTTTTGAAAGGCAGTTACCACTACTGAATAAGATACGGACAGCTGCTTTTTGATGTGCAAATACAGAATTACTGTGTTCTGTGCCATCCAACATTGTATACCTAGTTTCATGTTATCATTTCTTGATAATGCAGAAGTGGTATTGGAAATTGTCTGAGCAGTGACGACTCTACTGTTGGGGACCTTCAAATCGTCTACTTTTGCTCGGAGAGCTTCCTAAACAATTTGACGTAAACTTCCAGCTGAATTAAACTGAGATATGAGTTGGTGAGAGACACTTGATGTTTACCAATGTTTAAGCTACAAAATTAATTATAACGGAGTTTAATTAGGCTCCCTACGTAATTTTCTGGTGACAGTAGGCCTGATTCATCCAAAATTGGAGTACAATGCATACCCTATTACTTACAGTAATTCCCAACGTAATTCCTAACTGGATTTAACGGATTTTTGATTTGGTGAGAGACGAGAAGTGTTTCACGATGTTTGCGAGACAAAATTAATTATAACGGAGTTTAATGAGCTCCCTAAGTAACTTTCTGGTGAAGGGGTGAGAGGCCTGATTTATCTTGAACCTGGAAACAACTATTCACTCTACGGTCAATTACCCAGTAAAGGAAACGACAGAATTAATTCAAGGATTTCCAGATAGTCTAAAGTAAGTATAGTAGTAAGTATACTATTCATTTTATTATAAGTATACTATTCATTTTATTCACACTGAGGATATAAAAGAAGTTAGATGCCGCTGAAGCAATTATTTTGGGGAGCAGTTTGACGATTCTCCGTTCTGTAGGAACCTTGTAACACATAACGGTTATACGAATTGAGGACGGGCAAGAAACAAGTAAGTTCCCGACAACTTAACTAGATGTGGGGAAGTTTATCGCGAGTTTGTGGAACAGAAAGCGTGATCGCTTCTCCCTGCTGTTTCCTTACAATCGATCATAACCGTTTTTCGTGGTAACTGTCTTGAAACTGGGATTAGGTTTGGACGTGGTTGTCTATTGGATCTGGAAAGGACATTCGGTCCTTCGGGATTTTAATTACTCAGGAAATGACGTATTTATTTGACCCTTAACTACTTGCCTGACCTTATCAGACGGGTTGATGTCGAGTTTGGAGATAGCTAGTGCATTTCTGGGTTTCTGCCAAAAAATGGGACTTGACTAAAATTGAATTCAAATCTACAGGTGTGTGAATTTGAGTGTTTTCATCAGAAAATCGGATAATAAAACCGTCCTTCCAGAGCTTCTCATCGAACCAACCCTAACGAAATTTTGACAATAACCACTTGTGGTTTCAATAACTAAGTTGTTGGTATCAACCTCAGAAAGTCGGAAAAAGTTAAATCAGAAAGCTGAAATTAAAAAAAAAATCCGAATACCGAAAACATTCAAATAACAAAAAGTGTTTATGATTGTTATTGATAGACGTCCTATTAAAGAATCGAATGACCCCACTTTGATCGCTAATCCTCGTTCACCTTTCGGTCTTCCTAGAACTTTTACAGAAAAAAAACGCTGCAAATTCTTCCACTGGAGTTTATTATTCAATTGGCTTGGGTTCATGATTTGAATTTCTACTAAGCTTTGGAGTGTGCGTGTTTCACAGGTGATAGAGCGATTATTGAATTTCAGGAGATATGCATAGATACCATGCACAGTGAGCATTGCACACGTAAACGTAAATCTGTTATCAACCAAAATAACCTATTTGGATTGATCAGTTGATCATATTTGTGTGCCTCCTGAAATTCAATAATCGCTCTATCACTTGTGAAACACGCACACTCCAAAGCTTAGTAGAAATTCAAATCATGAACGCAAGCCAATTGAATAATAAACCCCAGTGAAAGAATTTGCAGCGTTTTTTTAATGGTTATCAGAATGCTTCAACCCGTGTATCGGCTGCAAAGCCTTTTAGGAGTTCACTCCAGTATCCACATTACTACATCACTAGGTTACTGATACCAAAAACAAAAACAATAATAAACCAAAATAACGCAAATGCACCATTAATCGGGCCATACATCGGAAATGGTCTGACCTACGGACCTGGGGAGGGGCTCATTCGATTCCTCGTTGAAAGTTCTTCAAAAAGAGTTCAAATTTAGGCCGCCTTGACTTTTTTTGAGATTTTTAGGGATTTAACAAAACTTTGACGACCCTTGAAGGGCACTTTAAATTTAGTGGTCGTCGGACCAACATGGATTTTTCCTGAAAATTCCAGCTTTTTTGCTTCAGCCGTTTGGGAGAAATCTTGCGTACGGCGGACGGACGGAAAATTTTTTATTGCAGATTCGGATTCTACACCTTTTGAAACG
Organism: Creontiades dilutus; assembly: GCA_031894815.1. Taxonomy (NCBI): domain Eukaryota; kingdom Metazoa; phylum Arthropoda; class Insecta; order Hemiptera; family Miridae; genus Creontiades; species Creontiades dilutus. The sequence goes on along the minus strand of JAVIWC010003056.1, from coordinate 281,104 downwards.
TGAACCATGAAATTTTCAGGGGGGTTAGAATTTTTTTTTTCAAGAGCGATTACAATGGTTTATTATTGAATAATAAACCAAAAGAACACAAATCTAAATGCGAAGGTGCATGGACAAAGTAATCATATGGAAATAGAATCAAGTGGTATAGTTGCAATGGAATTTTGTATTCAAGAGTTACTTTTGAATTCGATTTTTTTCGAGACTTACGTTATATATTTTCGGTGCATTATTTTATTGAAGTATTATATATAAAACGTAAAACAGCAAATTTTAAGCGGATGGTCGGTTTTTCTTGGTCGATTAGAAATTTTCATTTGCGATAAAATGGAGAATTATTTCAGAGTTCCTAAAAATGGGTTGACTTAAAAAAAACTTTTGACAATTTTTATATTTACATTTTTTAGCTATTAAAATAGTTTCATTTTAAAAGGAAATTCAGTAAAAACTTGAAAGGAATATGATTGGGTTTCTTCATTTACACCTAATTCACCTGATAATTAGGTGTTCATAAGGCAGTTCAGTGGCAGGTAAAAAATTAATAGTAAAGCGCTGATCAATCCACAAAATTTAAGATATCGAAAAATTAATCATTATTTCTTCAGTTTAATCCCTTATTTTGCTATTATGGAACCATTATTTATATAATGGTGAATTCGTACGTACAATCGTTGTAGTACGTAAGAACGCTTGTTATGGCTTGAAGGTTTTAAAATTATATAACTTAGGTTTGATAAAACTGGACACAATTTGTGGGAGTGTAAACTATGGAGGACGACGTTAATATTTAAAATTTTGCTGACGCAGTCATACAAAATCGAATTGTAAATTGTGTTCTTGGTTACAACAGTCGTTCAAATTCTGGATCTAGCCAGATAAAATTCAATTTCCGAGTTGACAGATATGGCTCCAGCTGGTGTTGACATGCAGTCAAATAGGTCCAAACCAGTGGGGCTACAGCGCTTTATTGATTGTTTACGACCTGTCAATGTTAGCTGAAGAAAGCCGAAAAATTATCTATTAATAACAGGAACCGTTCGCTTCAAGATGTCAGAAGTGCACTACGCGTTCAGTTTCGGTGGAGACACTACGAACCCTTTCAAAATGACTGGGCCTAATATATAGATATCAGTGATTTAGGTAGAAGCAGGCAGGAATAATGAACCTTGGAGCAACAATTGGGATCGTTTTGTCGTGGTTTAATAAAGGATTCCATTTCCCGAAGAAGAACGTTCGATTATAGGTGCACTTAATCAGATCAGGTATGTTAAGCTCAGACGGATTTCTGAAACTAAGTAACAAAAGACAGAATCAGGTCAACCCGTAACTAACGGATTTCCCTCGGTCGCGTCGATGCGCTCATCTAGCTAGGGTCTCCAGGGTTCCCTTTGACGGTGGAGAGGATCGCAGCAGTAGTTGTCGAAATTACATTTGCAAAATTGACAGGTTCAGGTGTTTCAGACGGATAGAAATTAGCGAGCTTCGGGGCCGGCCGGCGGATCGAATGGCGCCTTTCAATCTTTTAGTAAAAGGAACACGTCAGAGTCCGCTCGTTATGGAATTGAAGGGAACTTGAAGATCTCAACTGGGCTTCCAAAGTGGCGAGTTCCATCGAATTCATTAAAGCTGATTGGGAATATCGTCACATCACCTGTGAATGTCAAGAATTTATTAAGGATCGAGGAAACGCTTGAAATGAAATGAAATACGATTGAAGCAGACTGTCACCAGACCTCCAATGATAGTTCGTATTTCAACCAACTTCTTCGTTTCACTCCCTATAAAACACTGGAAAAATATTACGCCTTCATCTTTTAAAGTTTTACTGTTCTCTCATGTAAAAATATCCTGTCGATCTCTCCGTATCTAAACATAATGCCGCCAATTGCTAACATATGAACAGTAAAAAGGAACACTCAACTACCTATAGGTAAACCATACTAATCGCCGATACAAACTTCCTAACTAGTCTAACTTCCATGACAACAAATATTGGGTGAGCAATATAATTTTAATTTTCTCTCTACATCACTGCAGCAATCGATGGAAAAGGGTTACTCCCCAATTAAAAATAATTGAACTCCCTTAACGATGTATTTCTGTAACGATGTGAGGTCACAATGTAAAGGGGCTATCTGTCAATTGACTCCTCATCTGACAGCACAGGTTCGTTCAGGTATTGAAAACGGAATTCACCCAAAATTGGACACTTAGGTAGATATTGTACGTTATCCTCCAAAGCTCTCATCATATTACACAGCTTTAGTGTCGATCAGTACTGTTTGGTATCTTGTTCAAGTTGATCCCACGACAAGCATTTCTAGGACGGTTCGTGGATCTTGAAACTTTTCCATCGTCCAGACTGATTTGTATGTATGATGTAAGGATCGTTTCAGACGTAAACACTAGCTAGTATTGAGATAAAAATTATTTGTATCTCCAAAATAATCGGTTTTACTTTTAATCAAATCGATAACTGCTAAAATGGGAAAATTCAAAAACCAGTTTTTAAATCACGATTGTCATCGTTAACCAACCAAATTTCATGGATCTATTTTTTCCTACTCCAATTTTAGTTCAGTTTCCCAAGAAACGTCTGAATTTGAAATTTTATGAAGGAAGAAAAAGTAAAGGGGGAATATGGAAAAATACGTTTTAACGACATCTTGTCATAACAGCACTTACCCTACCTCAAATTCCATTTTCCGTAACTTAACGTAACTATAATCATTGGTCCATAATTGCAAAGAATTCCAGGAATATTGAATGAAGTACATGAAGGAAATGGAGGGGGTAATTATTAATAGGCCTGCCAAACGTCAAGCCTTAATCAGTTTTCCTGATCCATTTTCGACCAATACTACAGAAGTTTCAAAGTTTATACAGCAAGGAAAGGAATGGAGACAAATCATTGTTTTCTTGATTTCCAACTGATGTTCGTCATTTTAATTCACAAAAAAAAAATATATATATCAAGTTCACCGAATTGTGGCTATTATAGAAGAAGCGCTAGAACAGAAGAAGGTATGTTTAGCCATCTTTCTAGACGTGTCACAAGCATTCGACAAAGTTTGGCACGAAGGCTGGAAGTATAAGCTTAAGAGGATGCTGCTCTATCAGTATGTCGGGTTGCTCGAATCATATTTATCAGATCGTTATTTTTGCATTTAACAGGACGATGAATATTCAGTGCCAATGAATATAAACGCTGGTGTACCCCAAGGAAGTGTATTCGGCCCACTACTGTACCTCCTGTACACCAGTGACTTACCAGAAGTAGATCAAAGCATAACAGCAACATTTGCAGATGACGATGCAGTCCTGGCAGTGGGTGAAAGCAACAATGAATCAATTTCCAAACTTAATAAATCCCTCTCTAACATAAATATCTGGGCATCAAAATGGAGGATCAGGTTGAATGAGGCCAAGTCAGTGCACCTTCACTTTATCAATCGGAAAATCAACTGCATCCCTACTTTCCTCAACAACGTGGCAATTCCCGAATGAAGCCAAATACCTGGGCATGACGCTTGACCCTAAGCTCAGGTGGAAAGAACATGTAAAAAAAAAGAAAAGAAATCTGAACTCGTGTTAAAACTAAGAAGAATGTTCTGGCTAAACGGCCGGAGGTCCACCATGACCATTGGTAACAAGATGCTATTCTACAATCAAGTACTCCAACGTTTCCAGAACACCGTTTTACGATGTATCACGGATGCACCGTGGTATTTCCGAGATGATGCCCTCCAACGTGAACTTCGAGTTGACACCGTGGATGAAGTTATTAAAAAACGAGCTACTGCTCACCTTAACAGACTCAAATATCATGTAAATGAGGAAGCTGTCAAGCTACTGAATGTACAAGATATAACTCGTCGCCTTAAGCGAGTAAAACCACATGAACTTGTGTTGGAAGTGATTGTGAAAGTTAAAGAGACATGGGACTAAGTTGTGTACCTTAACCCTGAAATATATATATTAGTAAAATAAGTCAAATTAATATTGTTAATGAGTTTACTCGGTACAATAAAAGAGTTACAAAAAAAAATTCACAAAAATCAGTTGGAAACCTTATTAAATTGGTGAACATTTTGTCCAAAATCCAGTTATGTAACCGTCGATGACTTTTCAAATTTGTGATCGGTGGGGTTGAACGGAAGCGATCATTCCTAATAAAACATACTTCCTATCAGGTTTCTCTCATTTTTTATATAGATGAATGCTACTTTTATTTTTAGTTGCTAGACGAACGTGGTATTTTCTATGTACCCAACCAAATTTGGTGATTGTTTTCTTTGAAGCTAATTGCGGAGGGTTTTGATGAGGCGATGATGTTCAAACCATTTTCGCCTATCACATTGAAACACTAAGAAATTATGATTGGGTTTGGATGAATAGGTACTCATTAATTCTTGTTCACGAAAACATTTCTAATACAAATTCTCCCAGAGTTGCCAAAACAAATGAAGTACTGCAGTAAAGTAACCTAAGCAGATTTGATTGCAATCCGACATTAGAACAAGAACAAAAGAACAAGTCCATTTCATCCATTAATCACTCGAAACTCACAGCGTCTTGAAAGTTGAGAATCGATCACCTTAATTTTCAAATTCATTTCCTGAGGGAGTTTGACCCGTTCGGCGAAAACTTTCCCATTGAGGGAAACTTGGGGCGTGGCGGCGACAAGGCCCGGCAGTTGTTTACCTGTAGATGTTGAACAAGAAGCAGGTAGGTATCCAATACTGGAGTAAATCACGTCGTTAAGTCGCCCCTTCCCACCTCCCTCATCGCGGCACCAACATCAATTTACCTTCCGTCAAACTTCGGTCGGGGTGGGGTTTAAGAGCTAAAGGCTGTAGCTATTTCCATAAACTCTTCCGCCCGAATTAGATCCCGCCGTGTGAAAGCGGTTCTGCGTGAAGTGGCAATTTTCTTAACCCTGGAGCTCTCCAAGGCGACCCAGACTCTTAGGACTGCAGGAAACATGACTGAAGTTAGGGATTAGAATTTAATTGCCAGTACCTGATTGTTTCGAGGGTTCATTAGTTACCGATGAGTGATTCTGGAATTTACCATTTACAGGATTGCCAGAGAGATAGGGTGATGAATAGTTGTCTAGCTTCTATCAAATGAACATTGCTCTCCAAAGTGCTCACTAAAATCCGAAGTACCACTTGCTTTTTGAGTTTCCGAGCTTGTTGAACAATTTTCGTTTCATATCTGTTTGTCTGATGTCTATCAGTTTGTGTGTCTACGTGGTTCCTCATTGAACCCAAAACTGGACTGTTTTGGTCTGGTTTTGATGAAATATCCATAGATTGAGCAGGTTTTTCTTAAAATTGATTCCCAATGTTTGCTGAACAATTTTGTATTCCTTCGCCTGTGTAAGTAGTAGTTGCTACATATTTTCCGGCTATATTTAGTTCTGCTCCGGTGTTGGTGACATCCATGCATGTTACGCGGGTCAGCCCCTATTTGATACAGTTAACGTATTATATTGATTAATAGTAACCTCTACTCATGCGCAAAAAGTGGATTTCTCGTAACGTTGATTTCTCTTGATCCAGCCATACGATTCCATTCAGATGTGAGAACATGAATAAATCGATGGCAGAACTAAAGTAGTTTGAGATATTCCAAACTCTAAGAGTATTTATTAGTATAATGTTTACTCAAATACAAGATATTTATATGATAGTTTCAACATCTGAGCTGCTTCACCCATTCACAATTCTTCATCTATCCCATCTCAAAATTCCTGATAAATAGCAGCGTATGCTTCTTAGCAAGCGTTACCACCTAGAAACATCAGTTTTCCACAATATATTGGTCCGATTTAGTTTATTGGCAGAATTCAACATTGTAATGTTACAATGTTACAGAATAAACTCCTCACAGGCTCTGTTCTTGATATTTTCTCACTTCATGTTTGTGCTGCCATCGCTTCCCGTCAATTGTTTTTCCCGTTACATTTGTGACTGGCTACCTACCATAAGACGTTGCCATCTACCAGATCAAAAACAAAAGAAAATCCTCACATACGGAGGTTCGTTCTAAGAATCAATATTGTTGGTGCTATGGTGGATAGGCGGTAACATTGGCAGAAGATAACTCACACCACCCTAAAGGTAGGCCGAATAAACGCACGGCGTCAGGTTATACTCGACTGGCACGACCGGCAGGTCATGCAGGTTTTGCATACTACGAACTAAAATTCTATCAGTATGCTAAGGTTCCCATAGGTCGATAGTCTCTTCAAATTCCATTAATTGAATGCATAAATCATTGACAAGGGTCTACGGACCAGATATGGAAATTACATTGTTGAATTTCTTAATAAAGTAGGTATGAAAATAATGGAAAATGCAAGTTTTCCCGTTGGAATCTGTTTAAAAAGTTTGAAATACCAGTTTTTAACCATTTTGACACGGGTTATACAGAAAACAGGAGAGATTTGAAGAATAATCAGCTTTTTAATGTTCGGCGCTCGAACAAGAACTTCAATTCGTAGAATATGGGATCGCCACTATATTTATGGTAAAGTTAAGTCTAGAGATTTTTCAAGTTAGGGTGGCCGATTAGTTTACTTTTCCTAGACATTACCTTCAGATTACGCATCCTATTAGTGCGTTTTTATTAATTACTTAATTTACTTATTTATAATTAATCAATTGTTGTCCTCACTGTTGGTAGCCATTTCAATAGTCGAAAAAATAAAAGAGGAACTTTGAAAGATCGTTATAGCAATCCAGGGACTTTTAGTAAGGTAGCCTACGGATTTTAGACAGGAATGACAATAATCTTCATTCGCCTCTAGCTTGCTATATTCAAAAATCTCTTGAGTACCCCATTGTTATGTAGACGAAGACGAAGAACGTTCTTTTCGTTTGATTTTCATAACATTTCCTGTTGATAGGATCGGTATGTCACCTGCAAATGTAGCTGTGACAGCGTTTGCAGGTTTTTCAGGGTCCCTTGTGAACAGCAGGTACAGGACTGACCCAAGTACATTGTCCTGCTGTACCCCTGCTGCTATTTTCATAGCCCGGCGTATTAATCTTCATGTTTCTTCTGGGAGGTACGACTTGATTAGTAGATAATGCTGCTGTGGGAGATCACTATGGATCTTTGCTAAGAGTCCATCATGCCAAACTTTATCAAAAGCTTGGGAAACATCGAGGAAAAGAGCTGAGCAAATTTTGCTCCCCTCTAGTCATTTTTCTATCAAATTTGTTATCCTGTGGGCTTGGTCAATGGTTGAGTCTTGTTCCCTGAACCCAAGTTGGTGGTTAGGAATTAATTTTCTGTTCTCAATGATAGGCTTTAGCCTCTTCAGAAAGAGTTTTTCAAAGAGCTTGGAGATGATTGGCAATAGCTATTCAATTTCCAATAAACTCGACTTCTTGAAATGGTTATTCCATTGAAATAATATCATCTGGTTGATCAACGTTGCTTATAACGATTTTTTACTATGTTTATTTGTGATTCGAAATTTTTTTGTAGCCAAAGTTCTAGCCTCAGATACAACAAACAGATGAACGCATAACGATTGAGACGGGGTCGCTTGATTAATTAAAGTTGTATCAACAAATATCAATCATGGAAACACCTTTATTATATCGTTTTCGAAATTTAAATTTCATTGGGCCTTTCAAATCTACCCTTTGGGATAGTTAGTTTCCCATGACAGGTGAATTTTCGGACATGTCTTTTCGTATTTTGGACAAATTTCTCCAGAACTCATTCGAACTTTGAAACCAAAAACGCTGCAAATTCTTTCAATGGGGTTTATTATTCAATGATTCATGATTTGAATTTCTACTAAGCTTTGGAGTGTGCATGTTCCACAGAGCGATTATTGAATTTCAGGAGATGTGCATAGAGCACTTAAATCAGTTCTCAACCAAAATACCTATTATGATTGATCAGTTGATCATATTTGTGTGCCTGCTGAAATTCAATAATCGCTCTATCACCTGTGAAACACGCACACTCCAAAGTTTTGTAGAAATTCGAATCATTGAATAATAAAAACCAGTGAAAGAATTCGCAGCGTTTCTTTCAAGAGCGATTACAATGGAAAAATATTGTATTTGAAAATTTTCAATTTCGTAAGACGGAGCATTCATATCAGAATGCTTCAACCCGTGTATCGGCTATAAACCCTTTTAGGAGTTCACTCCAGTATCCACATTCACTATATCACTAGGTTACTGCGATAAAAAAAAACGCTGTTGTTTTTGTTTCGATCGCAGTAACCTAGTGATGTAGTGAATGTGGATGCAAATGTTCGCACCATAAATCGGGCCATACATCAGGAATGGAATGAGGGGCTCATTCGTTTCCTCATGGAATGTTTTGCAAAAAAAGTCCAAATTTAGGCCGCCTTGACTTTTTTTTGAGGTTTTTAGGGATTTTGACAACCCTTAAAGGGCACTTTAAATTAAGTGAGAGAGCTGGCTCAAGAATTGGGGCGTTGTCGGACCAACATGGATTTTTCCTGAAAATTTCAGAGTTTTTGCTCCAGCCGTTTGGGGAAAAATCGTGCGGATCGGAGAATCGACGGAACAATTTTTATTGCAGATTTGGATTCTACACCCTTTGAAACGTGAACCATGAAATTTTCAGGGGGTTACATTTTTTTTTTCAAGAGCGATTACAATGGTTTATTATTGTATAATAAACCAAAAATTGTAGCTACCACCGTATCAAACCCAACGTTTGGGGACGTTTCACTAAAAACACCCTTAATGATTACGTAGATCTTTCACGATCTTTCAGGTTCTCATTCAACTGACCGGCTCTAAAGTCTGCAAACAGTAGACACTGAATAGCTGAGAGCCTCAGACATCCTCCTTTATCCTTTGTTTTCTCCCATAAAAAAATATGAGACCTATTTTCCGAACCATAAAACGGACTTCGAGATACCCGAACTGAACCGCTCTTCGACTCTTGAACTCGACTTTCTTAGGAGCACTTACGGCCGAACACTTTTTCCGGCTCTCTCTGCAAAATAAACTTCACGGTTTTACTCTCATATTACTTCCTGAGCACTTGGGATAAGCCTGGGGTTATAACATCGCGCACTTCCCTCCTCTTCACATTTAGGGGAGAGTCTTGTATTATCTTTGTCCGATATCGGTTTTAATATTGCAGCCTACAAGGTCACCCATCAGTCCTCCTTTGATCTCCACAACGAAAGATCATGTTAACATTCAATAGCGCACTTGAAAGTTTTTCATGATGTTTTGAAAAATGTTGGCCTTCACTGGAAGTTGGATGGAGATCACTAGAAGTTCGTAAATCCCAATTCCAAGATGTTTTCAGCGTCAGTGGGTTCTCCTGCACGTTTTACACTTGGAACACCGCTGTAGGTTGTTTCCTCTTGGAGTGACGCCTTTTTTCCTAAAAAAGTCGTTTCGGTGGACCTAATCAGAGGGTAAAGTTGGTCGCCACATTAAATTTCATGAAAATTATCAGGGGATATATTTTTCATTTTCAATTTTTGATTCTCATTAACGCTATTCAGACATGAAAACCCAACCCAGCCTGAGGAAGCTTAGACAGAAGACGATCCGAGGAGGCCAACAGCGCGGGCAGGGAGATGGGCTAAAGCGAGGAAGTGATCGCTTCAATGTCACACAGCCCCGGTTGAAAAAGGCTAGCAAATCAAATGAGCTCCTGAATGATTTTCGAAAAACGGGTATTTATCCGTTTAACCCAGAGGTGTTTTTGGAATATGCGGCCATCAGACACCGAAAATATCGAACCACCGACCCCGACTTACCCCCAAACCCTCGCCAACCTAAAGTTGACCCAAACCAACCAGCAGCAGCTCTTCACAGGCAAATGGTCTTCTTCAAAAACAGACTCCAGAAATCATGAATACGTCATTCATCTCAGTACCTCTCTCTGCAATACTTCCGATTTTCCGACATGAGACAAACATAAAATCTCCGCACAAAAATGAACTTGTATCTGCAATTGAAAGAACAAAAGAAACTTCGAGCCATTGCTCATAGCCGCGAGAAAAAAGCTCTTCATGCTAAGAAGAAAGCAACTGCCAAAGCACAGAAGAAGCCAACTGGTAAAGAACAAATGAACCCTTTGAATCCAGACAATGAATTATCTCAAAGGGAAGGAGAAGGAACTACGGTCAAACAAATCCTCGAAGTACCATCATACCAAAATTGTCCAACAACGCCTAAGCCGCCTACTGGCGCCATGACACTTGGCGACAGTGACAGCGATATGACTGATGATGATTATGAAATTTGTTTGATTTGCCAGCAGCCCTTTGACGATGATGGACGGGATTATTGCACCTTATGCAACAAAGGGGCAATTACCACGCTCCCCCCGTTTTTTCGAACCTTGGCTACCTGGAATTTGAGAGATTAAAAAAAATCGTTGAGTTATGTTGAATTTATCAGAACAGTTCGTTAAGTGGGTTTGCGTGCAAAGTAATCTTCTGTGATTATGCCTCTCTGCAACCAAATAGGTACTAAGTGCAGAAACTTAGTCTAACTGTCAAAAATTTAAGATGCAATTGAAAATCACGGCAGATATGCGGAAAACCAACGAGTATTCCTTTATACGCAGCACTTGTCCCTACCCCACTTTATCAGAAGGGGTACCATTCAGAAGGGTTATAACATCACTAATCAATTTGTTACTCGGGCACGATTCAACATTAATCGACCAAATTTATATACAGAGTAGATGAGATGTAAGGGTAAATACCATAAAATTTTGGATGCATTTGAAGCAGAATTCTGGAAGATATGGGGGACGAACCGATAAGTACCCCACTTTACCCTACTCTCCCCTACTTCTTGTATTATCTTTGTCCGCTCGGTTTTAATATCGCCGGGACCTCAAAGGCACTTGCGCAGTAACGTGATTTCATTAGATGCAGGAAAATTATTTGCGCTAATGTTGGAAAAGTGCAAATACTAGTTTGTTAAGTGGAAACACCTGGGAAAAAACATCTGCTCAGACCCGAATTTTAATAAATGAACGGAGGAAAACATGATATTACATCCTGGATTTAAATTATATCTGTTTCTATTATTTATTTATTTAGATCAAGTACGAAGAACCCAATTTGAAAAATAAACGATAAAAGAATATAAGATGATCAATTTATATACGTACCTATTCACTGACTGGCGAATTATTAAAGATGTAATTAGTCGTAGCTTGACAGGAAAAAGAATATAATTTGAAAAACAGATGAGTTCAACACCAAAATTTAACGTCGAGCAATTAACTTTTCTGACACGAACATTCAGTAGAAAATGTATCCGTACACTAACTTGGCTTTTCACGAATATTGTAGTTGTACCTCACGACTCTAAAAAAATCGGATACTAATGTTAAGAATGTGTTTCAAGTCAAACAATTTTCAAACTAAACAAACCAGGCCAAATTGTTGTCGAACGTACTCGAGTTTGTTTTCATAAAGGCAAAAAGTGTTCGTAGAGTCCAAAGACACTACAAAACCGAGCTCAAAATGAATTAATAGCTAGTGGACCCTCCTTTTGGTTTATTATTCAATAATAAACCATTGTAATCGCTCTTGAAAAAAAAAAAAAAAAAAAAATAACCCCCTGAAAATTTCATGGTTTACGTTACAAAGATTGTAGAACCCAAATCTACAATGAAAATTTTTCCGTCCGTCCGCCGTACGCCTAATCTGACATTTCAAGAAAAATCAATATTGGTCCTACAACGCCCCAATTCTTTAGCCAGCACTCTCACTTAATTTAAGGGTTGTCAAAGTTTTGTAAAATCCCTAAAAACCTCAAAAAAAGTCAAGGCGGCCTAAATTTGGACTTTTTTTTAAGAACTTTCCATGAGGAATCGAATGAGCCCTTCCCCAGGTCCGTAGCTCAAACCATTCCCGATGTATGGTGCCAACATTAGCGTTATTTTGGTTTGATATCGTTTTTGTTTGGATCGCAGTAACCTAGTGATGTAGTGAACGTCGATACTGGAGTGAACTCCTAAAAGGGTTTATAGCCGATACACAGGTTGAAGTATTCAGATAACCATAAAAAAACGCTGCAAATTCTTTCACCGGGGTTTATTATTCAATTGGCTTGCGTTCATGATTTGAATGTCTACTAAGCTTTGGAGTGTGCGTGTTTCACAGGTGATACAGTATTATTGAATTTTAGGAGGCACACAAATATGATCAACTGATCAATCCAAATAGGTATTTTGTTTGAGAACAGATTTACGTGCTCTATGCATATCTCCTGAAATTCAATAATCGCTCCTTTTTGCTTGATATCTTCCAATGAATAGGACTTCATCTAATCGACGAGTTTCTGAGTCATACTGGATGTTATCTGTATAATATCCAACTGCAGATCGGGATTTCTCAGCTACCACCCGAGTTGAAGCTGAATTAAATTGAGGGAACACTTGGTTGATACGCGAGATGGAATTGCTTTGTTTTGCAGACCATTCTTGTCGCCAGGTCTCAGTCAAGCTGAATCCTCCAACCATAGCAGGTAATGCGGTTCTGGTTGATGGCTTCCTCTGATCCTTTGAAAACGATCATAACTAAAAAGTTTATGGTTGTACGTTACAAGATCATAGCTCAGGAGAAGGTTTCTTTGCGGTAAATGAACTGTCATAATACTGAAGAAGAAACGTCCCTTCAGGATTTGTTCCCCAGTCATGCTGCCTTGAAACCACTGTCTATTCTTTCGATAGGTACATTGCTAATGTCTCAAGCCTGGAATATTGCATATTTACATATGCGTTTTTTAATAGGTATATCGTTGGTATTTGACGTTCTAGATTATTTCCACCCAAACCTGGTTCCAAATTTCAAATTTAAATTTGCATATTTTTGAATTTTTCGGAAGATCTGCATTTCCCTCCCAAAAATGTGCAAAATGCAAGCACATTTTCGAGAAATGATTGAAAATGACGGAAAAAAACATGTTTCCGTTTGAAAACAGTTTCTGCCAGTTTGTGTTCGAAAGTGTAGGTTGAAGTTCAGGTAGCCAAGTTCAGGTAAGGTGGTTCCCATAATAAGCTCTGAACGTCAAGTCCCATGTCCATAGGCCATGAAAACACTCAATGATTCAACACTTAGCTTTCATCATATTACATTTTGAATCTCTTCCCACATTAATTAAGCGTCTGGGATGGGAACCCAGGCTGGACAGCAGCCGTCAACCTCTTCACAACGGCGAGATTCCCATTTCGACTAAGGGGTTTTCACCTAACGATATTGCTGCTATGAATTATCTTCCAAGCGAAGAACGTCGATTTTCATCGTTGAATACTCTTCTTTCAGACAAAAGTTCTAACAGCTGAACATCTTGAGCAGCAAACGATTGTTCAATTTAATGAAGATGATTTTTATTAGACCTATTTTGATTAAATAATGTTGTGTGTAACTTAAGTGATTACCTGCGCAGTATTTGCAAATATTTGACAGATTTTGGGGTCTCTCGCATATATTTGGGCTGATATTTTTGCATATAATTCCGCGCTACACTAATGTTATGAGAAGTCGTAAGCGCACTTTCATGTCAGGACTATAAAGAAGTGACGTTAAGAGAAATGAGAGACCTTGTAGATTTACTATAATCGTTCAATGACATGACGAATTGATAAGAAAATCTTCGATATTCACCACGTCAAATAAAATCGTGGTGTCACTACCCGAATCTCTTGTAGTGGTTAAATCATCAGGAATATGAAGAAGAATCATACGCAGCTTGTAGCGTATTAATCACACACTGTGATCGGGTTCACGAAGATCTCCAACTTAATACAAATGAAATTCAATATAAAATATTGATTTTCATAATAAAATTCAAGCGAGGCAAAGGCCAACTCAGATTGTGTTCAATATACATAATAACGTGATGATGAAATGCGTTATCCATCGTTCCTCTCTTCCAATCCAATTTCCTTTGGGAAACCTTTGAATCGGCGAATATGCGTGCAGTAAATCGTAAAGGAACCCCTACGTCTTTGAGAGGATTCCATCCCTGTCCCGTTATTATTAAATTGTGTATGGTCCCTGAATATGGGATATTCGAGATTTGAATTAAATGAGTGCCTTTTGTACGGTTAACTTGGGCTCATTGAACTGGCGTCCATGAAAAACTATGATGAGAGCCCAAGGAGAAAATCATCACTGATTCTTGATAATTGTAGACAATTTTTACAATAATATGACGTCTTATACAACAGTCTTGTATTTTGTCTAATTATTCTCATTTATGAACCAATGTAATCAAGCATGAAAAAACACATTTTAACCCCTCCTCCCCCCTCAAAATGTGTTGGTTTACTGGTTTACGTTTTAACATACGTAGATTTTGAAAATAGTTTTAAAAAATCCTCCAGTCCGCGGTAATCCGTCCGCCATCCGAATATCTCCCCCGAAACTCGTAGACCAAAATGAAGTAGTTAAGATTTTGGAGTGAAAGTTGCACACACCCACGAATTTCCAATGTCATTATTGTTTTTTTTTCCATTTCTTCAAAGTTCTCAATTTTCTATTCAATTCTCTCTCTCTCTCTCTCTCTCTCTCTCGTTTTTCTCGTTATTAAATATGTTGGTTGGTGTAAAGGAATAACAACGACTGTCCACAGAGGGCCCGAATGAGCTTATAGGTTGACAAAATTATTTTACGAGCCATTATTATGGGAAACGGTGGCATTACGACTCCGAACGATTCACGATTGCGAGCCCTTGGGACGGAAAGAACGATTCCGAGTGGTGAATGAAAGGGTCATAGTGCCAACGTTGCCACTTTGCTCGCCACTATCTGCCAGCGATCTATCTCGGACGGCGAGCCTGCATGGTTTGTAAACATCGTCACGTAGGTAAATAACAGGAACGTGAACATGGACATCGGTTGTTGTCTATTCGTCCTTCGGAAATGAACGCGTTGAGAGTTTTACAGTCAGAGCGCGGGAGCGATCAAATAATTTTCGAGAATTTTAATTATAGTAAAGTGCGAGTTCGTAAAACTGACGGGTGTGTAAGGTTGTTACATAAAGCAGTGCAGTGCCACAATTTTGACGGACGGGACAGTGTATCCCGTTTTGGAGCAAAGGCGGAAGCATGAACATTCTGGAGTCAAGTACTACGAGGAAAGTGCAAGAGGAAGGCTGTAGATTCTTTGACCACCAGACCTAGCAAGGTTATTCGATCAGAAATGCTGAAAGAAAACGCGAATGACGTAGAGCATTCTGACATTAGAGGGGACTGTTCCGCTGAGCTAGCCAAAATTTTTCCCCTGAACGATGCAAGTTTTGCATTCGCTGAGTACCTATGTCTACAACCAATACATTCGGGAAAACTGCACTTATCCTCCTTCTATATGGGCTGACGAACCGTTTTTCAGTCCCAGAACTACAAATGGGGTTGACAATTTTAACCGGAATTTCAACACTCAATTTTATGCTGACCGTCCATCTATCTATTCGGTGATTGAACCCATAAAAGAAATTCAAGCGGAAACAATGACCAAATTCAATAAAAACTTTTTGCCTATTTCAGAATTATACTCCAAGTTCCTATACCTAAAATCACCATTTTACTTACTTATATTTTTCAAATTTTCTTTCAAAAACACATTCTCTTATACTATTTTCAATTATAAACCTTTATAATCGACCAAAAATACATGTTGCTTTACATTTCAAGATTTCAAGAATCTTGAAATTAGAAAAAAAGCTGTCCCTTCCGCTGCTCTAAGCTTTTTTCCGAAACTAGTGGACCACAGTTTACCAAATTTGCCTAAAAATTCCAATATTAATTAGTGATGTGCCAGTTATCTCGGCATCTTGATCAATCACCGAAGAGGTTATATTTGAGGATTCATCTATTTGAAAAATCAAATTTTCATAAACTCTTGATGTAAGACAGAAATCAGTTCCCTGAATCGGGCTATGCAATATTGAAATAGCAAACCGCTGTTTTATAATTTGCAGGTTTTTAAATTATATTATCACTAATTACATACAATAAACCGTTTACTGCCAATGCTCCGTTTTATGGATTGAAAAAAATAACTCTTTTGAACTTGTATACCTTACCTAGTTACGTTGAAAAGAAGACCATAACAACAAAACAGTTAGATTCACATCCATAGATTCCATAAACATGAAAGAAAAACTTTAACACAAGAAATTCAATAATAAAACTATGCAACTGTTACGTAATACAATAATTCACAATTCTAAAATGAATAAACAAAATAATGGAACATGATCAAAAGACTCGAACACTACATCGATGTAATTATTTAATGACAAAAAAGAACGAGCCAAATAGTATTGGCCAACAAAGTTACTCAACTATGAAAAAGAGCATTCAAGAATGAATGCTGAGAACCATGCTGAAAAATCTAGTTCAGTTTCATTAAAATGTGAAAAAAAAGTATAAAAACCTTCGCAGTTGTAAAAAATCAAAGGATTTATTTTATTGCTGATTAATATTTAGACAGTATTTATTTGTTGAAAAAATAAATAATGAATGAACTATTTCTTTGTAAACTGAGTTGCTCTGATTTCTAAGCGATCCAAAATTAATGAAACATTTAAACGGCCGTGCTCTATGACTGGAGCTTTTAGCCGTCCTCGTGAGAATTTTTATCAACCGTTTTGAGATGGCAGTCGAAGAATGTAATTTCGTACAAATGGTAAACCCTTACTTATGAAGATCAAGTAGTCAAATTCTCTTGGATTACCCGTTAAAAGGACCTAAGTGTTTGATGATTGCGGTATGGTTGATTGTGGATGAGTTATTGACGAAATATTCCTGTACAGACTTCGATTTACTGAATTTTGTTGATTACAATACCAACTGTTTTGCTTTCAGTTTCAAAAACCACCGAAGAACTCAAGTTGGAATGGAAAAACTTCAAACCGGTGATTATGGGGAAAGGACTCAAAATGCCACAGTTTGAGATCGACAAAATATCCGCTTCTGATTGTCAGGAGACCTTCCAAATCGGTAAGCGTGACTGTTAATGTATATATTTTGGCACAAAACAAGTTAGAATACTGCCAATAAACTTCACTATCATATTTTCTACATTTCAGCTACTGTTTTTTTTTTCAAATTAAGTAGAATGGAAAATTAATTTTAAAAGAGTTGTGATCAATGGCAAGGATCTTGAGTTGTTTTGGAAATCGCATAATCTCATAACAGCCCAGGAGGATTGTATGAAAAAATACACAAATGAAGAACCTGAACTAGGCATTAATTCACAAAAACTTGAATATTTCTGATTGAAATGAACACTTGGAAACTAAGAGGAATTGTGTCCTTAACAATACATTATGATTAACCGTGATAATTGTCATGTTCACCTCTTCAGAGAGACGTCACGTGATCCTGACGATATCTAGGGCTCGGCGTTCTCTTCGAGGTCTGCTTGCCCCATTTGGAGTAGAAGATGGCGACTGATTTTCCAAGGACCATGGAGAACTGGAGTAAGGTGGATTAGCTACGCTTGTGGGTGATGAGGGAGATGCTTTCGTTTGTTTGAGCATCAATGGGTTCAGAATGATGGGCGGGTTGGGGAGTAGTCCGAATGGACACCTGTTCTGAAACTGTCTCGTGCTATGTGCCGGGAGCTAGATGTCGAAAAGATACGGATGTTTCCCGACCATCTGGGAGCATACTCCGGGTTTACCACTAGAAGTTCTACTTCCTACAAGTGGGGTTCATATTTGGACTGACGATAAATTTTTCTCATCAGAACAAGAATGGGCGTAAGCAGCCATGATGCTGACCCATGATGTAGCTGCCGCTGATGTACAAACATCCTTTCATGCGGAGTATCGTTGGTTGAAGTGCACAGCAGAGAACGAATGCGACGGAGAGCGGAGCCAAGGACGAGACGCCACCGAGTTAACTTTATGTTGAAGCTGGACGTACGATCAATAGTAATAATTATCACAGAACTCCGCTATGCGAACTAACAAGTAAAATAAACCGTATAGGGAAGGAGATAACATAATTTAGATTCACAACAACATGAATCATCCTAAGATTGATCTAACATACTTTAAATGTATATGCACTAGGGTCATTCCATACCCAGAAAGACTCGAAATGTACCGATCCCCTCCGATTTTGTCCCCATACTTGGTGTAGTTACTTCCTTTAACGAATAAAAAAGGCCTGCCAGGTCAGTTCTCCCAGAAATGAACGGTTTTGGAAGCTGTAGAAATATAAATTATTATGATATTTTGACGATTTTTTACGACCTAAACGTGGTTTTATGACTATATCTTCGGTTCTAATCAATCAAATTAAACGTACGTGGTCTGAGTTTCTTCGTTGTAAAGTGAAAAACGCAACGGACCCAGCAGAAAGCCCGGTATGAGCGTCCGTTTTGTTTGCCGGGCGGATAACGTCCGCAAATCTTAGAAACGGGATCTTAAAAAAATCGCTTAGTAGAATTAGGCGTTCGAGGTCTTAAAATGTTTGTTATTACCCACTATTGAATTTCAGGAGATATGCATAAAGCACGTGAATAGGTTCTCAACCAAAATACCTATTTGAATTGATCAGTTGATCATATTTGTGTGCCTCCTGAATTTCAATAATCGCTCTATCACCTGTGAAACACGCCACTCCAAAGCTTAGTAGAAATTCAAATCATGAATCATTGAATAATAAACCCCAGTGAAAGAATTTGCAGCGTTTTTGTAAATCAGGGAAGAAAAGAAAAATGTCCTCTTTGAACATAAATGATGATGATATCCTGTCACTCCTCTATGAACATAAAAGCAGTACACTAGCATATTGCGTGACCTCCAAATTCATTTTTATATTGACGTTCAATTTTTCTGTTGAAGTTCTAGCCCTTAGTGTGCGTTTATACTGCGACGTTTAATGAAGCCGTCATGGAAATCAGAGGAGCCGTTCATAGTGTGATAGGGGAGCGTTCAGCGACGAGCGTCCTGTCACGCGGCACAAAATAAATGTCGCCGCCTGCTAGCGGACGGGCTACTGTCGCCCCCTCCGAACACATTGATCCCATATCATTGTTATTGCAACGGTAGAGAGTTATAGCCAGTTTCGCTTCAGGTGAAACCGAGATTTCCTAGCGGCGTGTTACGTTTTTGATGAACCGCCTCAGCACGCTCAGCACTTCATCGAAGAAACTAAATGACATTCGGAAATAGTTTTAAAACTTGTCTCGGAACTTAAAAATGCTATAAAATACACTATAAAATTTGATAAACTTGTAGCGGTGAACGCTGACGTTGAAGGGCTGGGGGACCGGCCCACACTGGGGCAAAACAAGTTAAAAAACGCTGCAAATTCTTTCACTGGGGTTTATTATTCAATTGGCTTGCGTACATGATTTGAATTTCTACTAAGCTTTTGAGTGCGTGTTTCACAGGATAGAGCGATTATTGAATTTCAGGAGACACACAAATATGATCAACTTGATCCAAATAGGTATTTTGTTTGAGAACAGATTTACGTGTTCCATGCATATCTCCTGAAATTCAATAATCGCTCTATCCTGTGAAACACGCACTCCAATGGTTAGTAGAAATTCAAATCATGTATTCTCCTGGCTTAGTATTCTCCTTTATTAAATATGGCATCATTCTCTGGGGTAGTGCAAATAAATCGTTGATTAAAAAGGCACATGTAATTCAAAATCGCGTTTTGAAAATAATTTTAAATAAACATATAAGATACCCAAAATCCCTCCTTTATATTCAATTAATGTGAAAAATCTATCTCAACTTTTTTTATTTCAATCTTTTCTTCATGTTTTTCGTTCCGGGATTAGTAGTGATCATGTTTCCTCTTCGGCTTGTAGTCGAAACTATTGTTCCTCACGGATAACCTTGCCCACTGTGAAGGCGGAGTTTTTTAAAAGAAATGCTTATGTTCAGGCTTTGAGATTCTTCTACGAAAATGGCATAAATATTTTTACTTTTCGCAATTTGTTGTCATTTAGAAAAGAATTGGAATCTTATTTCCGACCACTGTGACTCCAGTAAAATTATTCTTTATTTATTTCCATTATTTTATACATATACCTAGTATTTTTTGGTTTAATTTATAATTATTTTAGTTTTCATTAATACAAATTGGCACTTTTTTCATTTTTCCTTTTTTAAATCTTTTTATTATCATTTGAACTCCTCTGAAGAGCACAAGTTATAGAACTTATTCTTTGGAGGGCAACGTCATTGACTTCTTTTCATTTTAATCTTAGCAAATTATAATATTACATTGTTAATCATTTTTGTGAATCTTGTGTAAGTAATTTCATTTGTTGCCAATAAACGGATATTTGATTTGATTTGAATATTAAATGAATGAACCGGAATGGCATCGCATTCCCTAGACTTTATTTAGCTTCATGTTTTAAAATTAATAAATAGATTTACTCTGTTCAGAAAAATACAATAATATTGATTTATTAATGAGAGTTTTTGAAAACAAATTTAATTGGTGTGAACAATTATTTTAATTATAAAATGTCATTATATTACAATAATTAGCAAAGCCTCAATGCCGATGAACGAAAAAAAATTTAATTAGGGAAATGGTATATTTCAAGGAAAAAGGAAAGTCCCAATGTTCAATTGAACTCTTATTTAATCTTAAATATATAATTCAACGGAATATTATATAATTGTAGCTATGTAATAATTTAACACTTTGCACGTATCAGCTACTACAATAACAAATCAACGCATGTGAAAATGATAATTTCACCTGGCGTATAATATTTTCCCTTTCTTTGGTAACGAACAGAAGCGAAGCAGGACATGATACCCGGTTCGTTGTCATTCCATACCTTCCCCGTTTAATTAGCTTTACTCTTGTTTCAATTCGTTTGAACTTCATTAGCTGGATCTCCCTACGCTTTATTTCTCCCGAACAATGGAATTCAAGGAAATTCCGTCGGTGATTGTAGTCGGAATTCCTTCTGAAGCGTGTTCGGTTGTTGTTTCTCGATGATGAAACCGTTGAAATCGATGTAATATGTGTACGGGGTGTTTCGCGAGTCCCGCCCAACCGGTTTCACACGTGTTCTGCTCGTACAACTCATTTCAGAGCACTTTTTTCATTCTTTTTAAAATGTCACTTTTTTCACATTTCCTTTTTATGGCGCCCCTCTGAAGCTAGGGTTCGTCAGTAGAAGGTCGCCTATTAGAATTGATCCATTACTTATAGGATTGACAGGAACTGACGAATATTAACCAGTAACATTAACTAATACTCAGTACTGAGTTTTGTTCCAAATTCCATTAACTTCTCCTCTGCGTCCGATAGAAAAACTATTTCTACCCGATCAATGAAATTTCATAGTTAAGAGTGTGGAAGACTTCCAGATTGCCCTAATGAATTGATGATGTTTTATAAAATATGCACATATTTGGGAGTAGTCTATATAGAATGGAACAGTGATCCATCTACCTCTACAACCCGAAAAAATACAGTCACTTATGCTGTACTTATTCACACGATAAATAGATCATATGGAAACAAGGCATTTTATATCATATTTTTCTTACCATAAACCGTTATTGAGCATTGCAAACGCTACCGCTATTATTTCCAAATTTTGTTCACTAATGTTCAATGACAATAATTTATTCATAAAATATCTTGTGTGTATTTTATTTATTTCATCATTTTAATTTTCTAATTACACTTCCAACAATGGACATATCCATGAGTCATTCCATACGCAGACAGTCTCAAAATGTAACGACCCCCTCCGATTTTGTTCATACTTGGTGTAGTTGCTTCCTTTAACGAATAAAAATATGATATTTTGACGATTTTTTATTTTATTTATTTATTCATTTTTTTTTTACCCTACGCCGATATGTCATGGCTCTTCCGCCAAAATACCTTTTGCAGCCCAATATAACAATGCGAATTTCGACCATTTGGTCTCGTCAAATTTGAAAGATTGTCTTATGTCCTCAAGACGGGGACAGTCAAAAAGATGCTCAGAGGTCATCGCTACACTTCTGTTACAGAGAGTGCAGCATGGGTCGTCCCTCAGTCGAAGCCTATGCAAATGAGCGTTCAGGTAGTCGTGCCCTGTCAGTGCTCGGAAGGCAGCTACCGATTCGTGGCGAGGGAGGTCCTGCGGGATGCGTTCGCCTGGATTAAGTAGTGTGGCCCACTGCTTTCCGACAGCCGCTTCCCTGTGGGTCTCCTGCATTTTTCCGTTGATGGAGGCCTTTGTTACGCTTTTTACTGCAAGGAAACTGACCGACACATTTGGCATGTCCATCTGGGAGCCTTCCTTGGCTAGGGCATCAGCCCTCTCATTTCCCCAGATTCCCACATGCGAAGGGATCCACTGCAGTGCCAGAGTAATCCCTCCATCAAGCAGCTGCTCTATGAGTTTTCGGCCCTCGAGAACATCTCGGGAGGCTGTCCAGCCATTAGTGCACAGGCTAACAATTGCAGCTTGGGAGTCGCACAATATAACACACTTTTGGCAGTTTGCGGTAGTTAGCGTTTTGAGGGCAAGCAGGACTGCCCGGATCTCTCCGTCGAAATTGCTAGCAAGAACCCCAACCGGAGCAGCAATGGAATTTGCTGATGAATACACACCAGCACCTCCATTGCGCCTCGCTCCAGCAGCAATTTTGTATGACCTAAGCATAATTTTTTGACTATATCTTCGGTTCTAATCGATCAAATTAAACGTACGCGGTCTGATTTTCTTCGTGATGAAGAAAAGAACGCAACGGACCCATCAGAAAGCCCGGTGTGAGCGTCCGTTTCGTTTGTCGGGCGGATAACGTCCGCAAATCATAAAAACGGGATCTTAAAAAAGTCGATTAGTAGAATTAAGCGTTGGAGGTCTTAAAAGGTTTGTAATTACTTGTTTTACAATGCCCCCAACGGGTTTTGTGAGTTATTTTCATTTGACGGAGTTATAACGATTTTAAGGGCTATGCACCGCCATTATTTCACTTTATTTCGCCTTTTATCGATATAAAGCTGAATTATCTCGAAAACCGTTCGAGATATCGAAAATTGTCATAGAAGAAAAAATGTAGCTCTTAAAATTGCCATTCGGATGTAACCTTCCACTTGTCCATAGCTCCAACCGTTTACGAGCTACGAGCAAAACAAAGTCTGCCCATTTACGGGTATGGGTAAGAAGGTAGCAGTGGCAAAAGGAGTTTCATAGTCAGTACCGCTCTAATTCTACCCATGAGGTACAACACCAGTTTGACCCGTAAAACTTGTACTTTTCATCTTAAAAACGGAAGGGTCCCTCTCCCGGAGCGGCGTGCCCGGCCTCTTTCTGAAGATGCTAACTTTTTTTCTGACCCCCACCCCGTGACCCCTTGCTGTTCCAATAAACCTTCGCGATTAGCAAAGTACAAGTTTTACTTTTTTTTTGGCATATAAAAAATTTTTATTACGTATTGAAAATAATAAATGAAAATCCGCTCTTGTTTATTACCAGTCAGCGAAATACCGAATTCGCCGGAAAATTCATCATCTATTGAACTGCGATAACAAAAGAACCATTGTTGCGATTCCGTACTCATTTCCCTCAAGGGATCCCTTAAAAGATGCCTTGACGTGAGTATTAATTTCAATTTGCCTACCGATTCCGGAAGGGATCCCGTTGAAAGAACGACCTTTGCGAGTGAAAGATTGCACTCTAAATCGCTTTAAATTGACAAGGCGGAGCCAATGACAATCTGCCAAGAGCAGTGCACTTCTTGGGTTGACTTCAATCGTTTTCCATCACTCCACCTTCAAGACTGAACTCGGGCCTTGAGGGATCCCGGTTAACGTTGGGTCTTTAGTATAAGAACCGCCGTTCCCTCCTCATTTCTCTTTCCTTTGTCTTCTTCTCCCCTACCTGAAATTCCTTTTCTTCCTCCCTCATCTTCAACTCTATCTTAATATCCTTCCACTATTTACGTTCTTCTTGCCTTTTCGCATTTTATTCTATTTTTTCGCTCAATACCCAACTTTTTTGTATAACTCGCGAGAGGGGAGGACCCATTTTTTCCCTCTTAATACAGAGACCCACTTCATCGTGGATAGATAAGAGAAATATCGCGGGTGGCAAAAATTCGACTCTCCGAGATGCCAAAAGAGTTTGCTACGTATGAATGCCGCCCCGCTATATTTATCTTGTGTGATCGCAGGAATCCTCATTTTAATTCCCTCCCTTATAAATCCCGCACGTTGCTGAGGTAAGGGTTGAAGTTAGAAGCTTTGCTTATCACTCGTGAACTCTTTCAAACTTCACAAACTGCTGTTAAACGACAATCCCAAGCCAAAATAGGTGTTAAAAGTTGTGGTAATTCGTAGGTAATTAGTTCACCTTTAGGGCCCCTTCAGAGAGAGAACTTTCGTGTGACACGGGATCTAGATGAGTCAAAGTTGTGATCGTTCCACCATATTTTTCAGTTCAATGAATCGAATGAAACCACCCGCTCATCCGTTCACGTTCTCCAAGAACAGGAATTTTGGGAAGAAAGCATAGAGCAAATGAGAACACATACGATGAAAATCCATAACCCTTTGTCAACCCTGACTACCTGGATAACTAATGCAACTAATGGAATTCCAATAAATTGAGTTTATTATAGCTAGTAATACATAAGTTGGTGTTTCATTTGATTGCATTCTCTATTGTGTTTTACAATCCTCCCCACATATTGCAGAATCATGCCTTTTGTCTGATTCACCCTTAAGGTAAAAACAATCGTAATACTGTGGTCGGATTTGATCTCGCCTGTTACGCATGAACAAAAAAGTCAATATCCACAAAGGCAGTCAATCCAACGAGAATCCCACTTTGACTGGAAACCGTTCGACTATCTCGGAATAAAACGGTAAAAGCCGGAGGGAATGGAATTGGAACCGTCTACATAACCGGAGAAGTCAGGTCAACGTCAAAAATGACAGATGAATTCCCCGAAGCCTCAAAATCCAATTATTCTATGAAATGGAATCTTCGCAAGTCCCCGTTGGTTGAACGGATACCCACAAATAGTATGAACATTCGATATCGAGGACGTAGAACAATACTTATTGAATGAAAGTGTTTATAGCTTGTGAATATGAACAATGGTTATATTTCTGAACTTAACCAATCCAGAAATGACTGCGAAGTTGGGTGAAATAGAACTTCATGTCGAAGTCTTCATAACTTATTGAAACATAGACCGTCAGATTTTGAGAAATAACCAAATCCGAGCATATATCACCTAAGGGGTATAGAGGAGAAGCATTCTGAAGTTAGAAAGATGTCACAGCATCAGCACTGAATAGGAAAGATCAGCCGAACCTATCAGAGCTTAAAAACATTGGTTCACAGATGAGAATGCGTCATCCGAGCTTACTGTCATTCGTGCTATAAAGTGAACCGATCCGAGCTCAAAATACTCAAATAACATTTATTAAACATATTCTTCAATTAATAATGGTATCATATTGTAGGGCATAGCTGCGTAGTTAGGTCAAGTTCAAAGTTTGAAAAATCGGCTGATTGAAATTGTTCTCAGTAAAAATTGAAGGTTCCCGCCTGCTAAACCTATTCAATATTTTAAAGTAAAAACTTATGAACGAATATCATATCTAATTCCTGCATTCGCGAATATGTATAAAAATGGCTTATGGAAGGAACAAATATCTCATTTTCACAGAACAAGGAATTATGCCTAGGTATCCTACTCCTAAAAGTTCATACTGAATTCTTTAAAAGAAATGAATGTGTCTGTAGTCTGCTATTAACAAGAATGAAAATGAGTTGTACATGAGTTGTATATGAGTCTTTTCATAATTTGTCAAATTTTAAGTATGATATTGAATATTTTCTTCAAAAATAAGTTTCCTTTGTAGTCACGAATTCCCTCTCTCTCCCACCTGGGAATTCATTTTTCGGGAGGTTCATAAGTCTAAATGTTTATTTTTGTATGCATACTGTTCCAGTAGTGTGAAAGTTTCGAATAATATTTATTATTTAAATATTATATTTATTTTTCACATGAATAATATTTGGGTTTGTTAAGCTCTAAAAATCAATAAACCGGCTAAGAAAACTACTTTCAAATCTGTATTCAAGTATTTTTTCAAGGAACAAGTCTGTTCTCATCTGGGTTACCAAACCAGTTGGAAAATCAATTCATCATAACTTAGTGGAGATGGAGTCTATATAACAACGATCATAACCATGCAAAAACGCTGCGAATTCCTTCACTGGGGTTTATTATTCAATTGGCTTGCGTTCATGATTTGAATTTGAATTTTTTTGAATTTGAATTTCATAGTGTGCTGCAAGGAACAATGAAGAAGCTTTTAGTGTTCAAAAGAACGCAAGCACAATTGAATAATAAACCCCAGTTGAATAAACAACGTGGAGCAATTATTCGAGTACAAATCACAACCACTTGTTTTGAGGTTTTTAGGGATTTTACAAAACTTTGACACACTTTAAATTGAGTGAGAGAGCTGGCTCAAGGAATTCGGGCACGTCGGACCAAGATGGATTTTTCCTGTTTCGATCTTTTGCTCCAGTCGTTTGGGATATATCGTTCGTAAGGCGTACGGCGTAAGGTGGACGGACGGAAAAATGTTTATTGCAGATTCGGATTCTACACTTTTTGAAGTAAACCATGAAATTTTCAGGGGGGTTAAAATTTTTTACAAGAGCGATTACAATGGTTTAGTATTGAATAATAAACCAAAAGTCAGGTGACCATAAAAGTTTAATATTGATGTGATAGACCCTGTGAAAATGTGTGTTGTGAGGTTACTGTTTTAATTTTTGGTTCGATTCTCTACGACCGTATCCGATTCTGAGGCCCCACCAGAAAGCAAAAGCTCTTAAGAATTTATTTTCTGTTGGTGTGTTCTGGAGTCTAGTTCATTTCTGTAGTAATTTTGGAAAACCAAAATGTTTTTACTTTCCATTTTACTTTTTCTAAAGTGTAATTTTTACTAATGTAAATGTTTAATGCCAAAAAAAAACAATAATAATAACAAAATCTACTGCTCATACTCAGTCAGTGTTCTGTTTAGTTTGTTCAAACGCCATCTCAGAAATAAAATATATCCCTAATCAAACCTTTTAGTAATGTGTAGATTAGTTAGGTAGAACGGAATCTGTGATAAAGCTGGTGTCTAAGCGTTTTGATGTTGAAATGTCCATGTCTGGATGGAAAAAAAATTGAAAGCGCGTTCGAACTAACAACCTCCTGAACTGTATGTAGTAAAATGCCATCACCACAAGGCTATGGAGACCTGTTCATTTAGACGTAAAATTAGTCTTTTACACGTTTTTAACTGGCAGGTTCAACTGATCTTCTTTTATGAATCACTTCCCTGAATCGAATTGGACCATTCGGGTTGTTGTACGATTATCCGTCCGCTCACTATTTGAAAAACATCATTTCCGGGTAATGAAAATCGGTCGGGTCGACGGGTCGAGCAGTATAACCTTGCTGCAGAAATCGATCAACTGAGTTAGACCGCGTTGCTGGTGGCCACTCAAGTATTAGGGCAAGGGTTTTATAACGCACGCCGATATTGCCAAGAGAACACTTGAAAAAACAACGTATGGATATGTCGATAATATACGACGAACCTGCCTAAAAAGATAGATAAGCGATTTACATAGAAGGGATTTATTAATATATTATACAGCAACTAGGTTCAAATACTTTGCCCGGGTTTAAAATAAGGTTTTTGTAAAAGCGTAAAAAACTTTATTTTAATGCAGTAAACGGAATCTTTTTGTTATAAAGCAACGTGATAAACAACATTTTTCGTAGTTCCATTTGGAGTGTGCACGAAAAGATTTTCCTCTTTGCCCACTCTGGAACAGGCCACATACAACTGTCCATGAGTGTTAATTGTCACCATGATGGAGTTCACTCAATAACTGATGTCGAGTCCGGGGGGACGACCCCAAAACCAAAAGGTGTGCTCGTTCCGACTGTTGTAAAAGTCGATCGTTTGTAGGCTCGAAGGTGTCATCTTCTTTAAACTTGATAATGGGAGCCTGTTAACCAGTGTATATATTAAGCCAACAAACAAACAGTTGTACTTGCACAATGACAGCTGCCATTCCCCGCATACGAAACGGTCAGTCCCCCGATCATTATCTGCCAGAGGCCACCGAATATGCAGTGACCAGGAACCTGGGAAAATACTTGTGTGGTGTTGAAGAGAAATTAAGAGAAAGGGGATGTCCACGACGGTTAATTGAGAAGAGGATGATCCAAGCTCATGTCCATTATCGAGAAACGCCACTGCCAACTACTGAACGAGTTCCTCTGGTGACAACATTCTTTTTTGTATCCAAAAAATGAATGGAATACTTTGGGAGCTTCATCCAATCCTGGACTCAAGTGCGCTGACCCAAGATGTATTCAAGGAATTACCAATACTGACATACAGGCAGGGACAAAATTTGGGTGGCATATTATCTCTCTCCCAAGATGCAAGCTGTGCGAGATTGCCATAGAAGACATCGATTTTACTTCCCCTAACACCACTCATTCGTACAGATGCCACGGCGCTGCTGATTTCCAATAGCGTATGTGCGTTTACCAATTGATTTGTAGAAAATGCACGGAACAATCAAGAAGCTTTTATGTTGGAAAAGCCGCACAATTGAACCTGCGAATAAACAACCGCAGAGCATCGATACAACAATCACAACCACGGAGAGTAAAACTACACACACTATCACACGGACCCTCAAGCACTTTTAATGAATGTTTCGGCGTTAAAGTTTTAAAGAGGATGACACAGCCTACAAACGATGGACTTTTACAACAGTCGGAACGAGCACACCTTTTGGTTTTGGGGTCAAATCGTCCCCCCGGACTCAACATCACTGATTGAGTTAAGTCCATCATGGTGACAATTAACACGAGAACAAGATGCAAGCCCGTTCCTAAAACTCAAAAATCACTTTTCTTCTAATTTTTGACAAAGATTCCTTCGAAATATCAAACAAAATCTTTCGCCTTCATATCTGTTAAATTTGCAGTGTTTTTTGAGGTGGTTGGTCGGATAGGGACGAGTTTTCCTATGGAATCATTCACCGCGTGAAGAAGCTCACCTAAATTGTTTTGCAACCCACCAACTTCCCCGAGTTCCACGTACTGCCTACGACCATCCCCTCCTGTAATTGAAGGTTTTCACCCACCCCACGGCTGTTTTACACATGAAATCTGCTCTCATACAAATTCATGAGTTTGAACCAGGGCGGGCCTTCAAGCTCGTACACAACTCGACAATAATTTGAAATAGGAGGGCGGTATGTGCAACGCACATTATGATTGCCGTGTTAGCTGGGACAACCTTTAGTTTTTGCTTGAAAGGCGATCCATAAACGCCAGCCTGATAAAGTTTTTCGGCAGAGAGTTTCTGTTACGTTTTGAGTTTTCCAACTGCCACAGAGCGCCCCCTTACTTAGAAATCTATGAAATTGTGTGTACAAATATTATATAGGTACAAATAGTTTTGGTTCTTAGACGGGGCTGAAGACTTTTTTTTTTACCAAAAAAGAACCAAAAGCAGACATTTTGGACAAACAGAAAAATGTAGTACCAAGCGCCATTAGAGAAAAGGAACTGTACTACATAAAAGAAGGAACTTCCGAAAAATCAAATTTGGTAAATAGATTGGATAATAAAAACTTGAGGCTATGGCACAAACGCTGCAAATTCTTTCACTGGGGTTTATTATTCAATTGGCTTGCGTTCATGATTTGAATTTATACTAAGCTTTGGAGAGTGCGTGTTTCACAAGTGATAGAGCGATTATTGAATTTCAGGAGATATGCATAGAGCACGTGAATTTGTTCTCAACCAAAATACCTACTTGGATTGATCAGTTGATCATATTTGTGTGCCACCTGAAATTCAATAATCGCTCTATCACCTGTGAAATGCACATGCACACTCCAAAGCTTAGTAAAGTAAATTCAAATCATTAACGCAAGCCAATTGAATAATAAACCCCAGTGAAAGAATTTGCAGCGTTTTTTCAAGAGCATGGCTTTTCTAGCTGGTCCTTGTGACGCAAAGATCTTATGCAACTTGTCCCATACTTCCTTCGAAGTGTTGCAATCTTTAATTTGTCGCAATTCGGATGGACTCATGGCCAAAATTACGTCAGACATCGATTTACCGTCTGTTGTGTCCCATGCAGAATCTTCAACTTTGGTTTTCAAAATTTTTCCATTGACATAACCCCTAAAATCGTTTTTTTGTGAGGATGGCCTTCATTTGGATCTTCCAAGTGTCAAATTTATCCTTTGTCAATGGTTCGATTCTTGCCATCGACGTCATCTTCTGACTTTGCAATGGACCAATAATTCTTACTGAATTCGTCTTATCACTAGCGTGCTCAGACCTATTGTTGTTATTCCGCAGTCCCGCTTTTATTTTATCCGTTCGAGAGTAAAAGTGTTGGATAGAGAAGAAGAAACAAGAGGCCAATGGCGACGAACTCGATACAGCGGCTGGAAGTTTATCCCCGTTTCAGAAAATGCACTCACCTACGAAGTAGCTTGTTTCTTAGTTTCTTCTCGTCCGGTTCCCTTTTATTGAAAACTATTCAACCGATAGGGGCGATTTTCATTGTATTTTACTCCGTTCGTTTTTCTTAAATGAAGAGTTCTCCTAACAACTTTCTCGGAACGGTTTTAGTGCTTAAAAAAGTGTGAAGAGTACAAAAGAACTTTAGGACGATGAGTTGAGTTGAACACGAGCTGTTTCCTTAAAGTCCTTTGAAAAACGAAAGAAATACACAAATCCCACGGGCTGTGAAAAAGGTATATGTAAGCTAAGGACCATTCAATACTATACAATAGAACATTATTTATAAATTGAACACATATTGGTATGTAATGCACTACACAGATTTTGTCCAGTTTTTATTTGATCCCACTTATTAACGTAATTATAAATACTCATAACTGTTTTTAAAAAACGACACCGAATCCTTAGTAGAACCAAAAAAAAGGGTGAAAATCTTTAAGAATTATGATGTTTGTAAATAGCTTATATATTAAAACTACTCGTAAAAGATAATGGGGAACGAAAATTAACATTTGACCAATTTTAACCTACATGATATCTTTATTTTTTGACACTAAATTCTCTGTTTGGAAAAGGACATGGGAATCCACTACGTAGCTGTTGAACTTATCTCACCTGTTGATGAAAAGTCAAATAAAGATCCATGAATAGGTGCCGGGTTGCGGACATTTAGAAAATTCAAACATGTAATTGTCTCTAAGAAGAAGGTTTAATTCTTTTGGAAAAAGGTTTAATTCGACTGGAAAATTCCGTAGAAATGGAGCTCTTTTTACGCTATCTAGAGAGGACAATACCAAATATGGAAGCTCGAGGCTCCGAGTTTAGATCATTTACCACAGACTACGTCTAATATACATGGATCAGTGAATTACGTAGAAGAGTGATTCTTATATAGAAAAGAGCGGGACAGTAGACCTCTATGGTGCTACAGCCAGATCATTTAAACGATTAATTTTACACATTTAAGTACCGAAGATGAAAAATTGCCTATGCAACCTACAAATATGGGATTTTAGCTCAGAGGAGGGGAGCTAGTAAACAGATATGAAAGCTACGCTACGACTGGAGGGGGGGGGGAGGCAAAAAAACGGTTTACGTGAGCGCATTCTGTTTTCATAAATGGTACTTACTAAGCCTAACCAACTCCCTGGAAAAATCTGTAGATTCAACCAGAGCACCAGAGAGGCTAGTGCTTACCAAGGTGGCAGGTACACGAATGACCCCCTCGGGTGGACGTAAAAGTGGTGATGCCGGGATAACAAAGGGCGCAAGGAGCCCACCCGAAGGTTAGTTGAAGGAGTGTTGAGCGGGTGGGAAGGGGGGAACTGTCGGGTCGGTCGCTAAGAACTGGATTGTACTCCAGTTAATCATTTAAATGATAAAATATACCTGTGTATAGTAATTTCCCGCGTTTTTATATGCAAGGTCTCATGAATTTTTCCATTAACTAATGTCGGCGAAAGTTAGGACCGTGGGACTTCCAAAATAAATTCCTGCCGGAAGACCGGTGGTTGGGGAGGTTATTTTTCTCTCCTCTCTCTTTCGAACGGAGGCCGCTCTGTGTAGGGCGGGAAGCGAAAGATGCCAGACCGTTGGGTGATAAGATAAAGCTAAATTACCTTCTCAAAACTTTTCTATCGTATATCCACTGCAACAACCTCCCTCCTGTAGCCGACCTAGTTTGTGGCTTACGACACGAGCGAGAATCTATATAAATGTAAATGAATACGAGAGATTTTACCTACGACGGGAATAACGTTCAGGGTCGCAAAGAATTGTTATAGCGGCTAAACTGAGTCATACAGAGCCCTAGTTCAAATTGGAGTAGCGATACCCTTGGTTAATTTAACTAGGAGAACCGCCTATGATGTTTTTTTTCTTTTTCTATAGAGGTTGGTGGAAAATCCATTACTGGACTGACAGTGAGGGAGTATACATCAAAAGATGTGTTCCCGTCACCCTTTGTGTCGGGGTCTCCATCGTGGCATACAGACTAAAAAACTCCGTTCCTCTCTTCTTTTAGGACTGTCCCGGGACTGCTTTTGGCATTACTTCGGGACAGTCCCCTTTTTAACCTCGTGAGGGTTCCTCCTGGTCTTCACTACTTCTACCCTGGCTCATTCCCAGCTTATGTTCACTTCCTTCGCTTTGAGCACTTTAGTGATATACTGACTGTACTCCGGTTCTCCGCAGATTGTATCATATTTTTTATTACTGTTTCTGGGCTGAAATCACCTATGAATCCAACCAATTCCTGCCTTAGCTTCTGCCATTTTGGGCATCTAAAGAATGTGTGCTCTACATCATCGTCCCCCATTCAGCAGTACACACACCTATCATCGGAAGTCTTCCCTATTTTCTTTAGGAACGACCGATTATAACCATGCCCCGTCAGGAACTGGATTAAATAGTAATTAACGTCGCCCTGTTTCCTTTTCGTCCAGTTTTGCACTTCCCCGATCAAACGTGCTGTCCACCTTCCCCGGGTTTCAGCTGCCCATTTCTGCTGCCAGTTTTGCAGGGTCTCTGCTCTCTCCTCTTTTTTTTACTGCTCTGGCCGCATGTTCTTGCTTTCTGGCATGAACCCGCTTCCTCTCATCAGCCAACAGGTCGATTGGTACAACACCCGCAATAACCTGGGTTGATGGTCCAGACACAGTCCGATAGGCACTGCAGATGCGCAACGCTTATGATGGTAACACACGTTTTATTCCTGTGCCATTAAGTGTCCAAAATTTAATTTAGTTTCAAAAAAAATATGAAAATCCAATTGGTTTTCGATGAACTTCGAATGGTACAATTATAACTCAGGAATCCTAGACCTCATCCACCCTCTTACGGAGTCAATTTTTTCAACCCCCCCCCCCCCTCACAAATTGAGTATTTATTTATACATATATACCGGCAGTCAACCGCCCAATTACATAGAAATTATTTAATTACGTAACACTTTCCTACTACGTTTCCGAAGGAAACTATAGGTATCGACCAACCATTTCATAACAACCAACCTACGAAAAACAATGAAAAAACAATGATCCCAGGAGAAACAATTCACACGGAAATAAACTAGAAAAACAATGATAATTATAAGAAGAACATTAACAACATCGAAGAGCGTTTTTAATGGAATAGATTGGTTCGTGAAATAAATCGAAATTACTTGACATTCCAAATCTGTTAAACGACCTTTGGGCTCTATGGATAGGGTTATTGAACAGGTAGTTTGTTGTTGACTTGGGGGCGTAGAATAAAACGTTATTTCTGGTATTGTAAGACGGGGAATAAAAATTTATCATCTGAAGTAAAGCGAGGGAATCTATTTAGTTGTGAAATAACTTATATAAAAGAATAAGATCAGCGGCTTGGCGGCGTCTTTCCAGACTGGCAATTCCATTTTGCCTTAGAACATCAATATAATGGAAATCCGACCAGTCAGCACCCTGCTTAAAAGCTAGATAACGTGCGAACCTACGCTGGATTTTCTCGATACATTCAATGGCATTAGCACAGAAGGGGAACCACACTACCGAGCAATACTCGAGTACGGAACGTACCAGTGCATTAAACAAGATTTTAAGAGCTTCAATATCATTAAAATCTCTGGTATGGCGCTTCATAAAACCCAGGGAGTAAAGAGGAAAGGGCGGTAAACAGTTTCATTTTCTTGTTCATTGCAGTGATTCATTAATTTTTCAAAATTAAGTCTGATTTAGTTTCATTTTGAAACATTTGTTTTTATTCTCAGATATACCTAATATTTTTTACTACGTAATGAACTACATATTTTAGTTCTTCATTACCCTAACGTGCAGAGGTGCAATGATATCAGCCGATCTTACTATGCGATTTTTGCTCTGTCCAATCATATTCACATGCTCATTCGTGTTGACGTTCTCTTTTTCTGTCCAAGTTCCAACCATCGGGGAGCTCAAACGGGTGTCCTTAAAGCGGTCCTAATGGGCTTATCCGGTTCCTTGACGACATTGTATCAATAACGACGATTCACATGCTCATTCGACGTTCTCTTTTTCTGTCCAAGTTCCAACCATCAGGGAGCTCAAACGAGTGTCCTTAAAGCGGTCAATCAATAACGACCATAAAAAGAGTAATTTAACTCCTACAGTTATCGGCAATCAGATTTTTGAAGTTGACCAACAATTTAAAAAAAAATGTATTGGCATTCTATTTAAAATACAGCCATGCGGCGGTAATAACAATAGTATAAAATTTAAAACTTGAAACCACAACTATTTATAAAATTAAATAACTCATCATAAATTAATTTTTTTGTAAAATAAATACATAATTGAATGGCGTTGGAATCGCATGCGATAAATTATCAAAAAATAATTGTCTCTGTTGGCAAAAATATGGACATCCCATTACTAGATGTTCTACATCGCATTCTTAATGGTCGCAAAACGAACACTCCGGGGATGTACGAACGTTGATCTTGTGCAAGTACGCTGAGCACACCGCTACTCCTGTTCTCATACGTGTATGACTGCATACTTTCCGGTCTCCGGTAGCTTGAGAAATCCATACTCAGTCGAGTAGGCAGCGTTTGCTGGTGGGATTTATACCATGTGATCGAATTGTTTCCACGGACATCTGGCGCCGAATCTTAGTAAAATGCATCTTTATTGCTGCGTAAATGTCTTCTTTTGGAAGGACGATGCGCGTATAAGGGCCTAGCACTGCCCCTCGTTTCGCAAAATCGTCTGCTTTATCATTGCCAGCTATTCCATTGTGTCCCTTAACCCATATCACCACAACTCGAATGTCTAGAGTCTTGCATCCGTACAACAGTTCGATCATTTCTGCGACGACGACCTCGTTTGCCTTGGACAGCACCTGGTTTTCCAGCAATTTTACTATACTTAGAGATTCGGTGCATATTTTAACTGTATCGCCCGCGGCAGAGCTCTCCAAAACGTATTTCAAACACATTTTGATGGCCACAACCTCCCCAGTAAATGAACTCGAATATCGTGGTAACTTGTACATTCTTCCCATTCTATTGCATGTATCCCGAAAACCTGCTCCAGCTCCTTCACTCCCTTTAGATCCATTCGTGAAGAATTACCTATTCAGATACCGAGAATTCATTCCTAACTAGACCCGAAACTTGAATTCAGGCCCAAGTTTCATTTACTTCTGTTCATTAGTATTGGAGAAAAGCTCTGGACTGCACACGGAAAACCGACTGGTTTATTCGATTTTTGTTTAAATTTGATTTTCGCATTCTACACATCTTCGAAGGTAAAACAACAAATTGTGAGGGGGGGGGGGGGGGGGTTTATAGGTTTTATTTTCTTGGTCGAAGGAGAGGTTCATTATTGAAAATATAATACACCAGAGGAAACCTGAAGATTGAGGGTAATTATTTTCCGCTCGAATCTAATGAGTCGATTAATGAAAATAAACTACCAAGAATCATTTCGAGAGATTTGCGAATAATTAGAAGACTCGAGTAATTCGCAACTTTTTTCCGCCTCGGGTGGGGGAAGGGGATCAAAAGAACGAATCATCGCGGTGAACCGGTATTTACACTTTTCTCATTTCGTCTTCCCGAAAGTTTCATAAAGTGTTTCGATGAAGGATTTTCCGAGGAATAAAAAGTTTACTGGTGGAAATAAGAACGAATGAGATCGCCTCCCGCTACTTCAAAATATCACAAAGAAACAGCTAACATTGTTCTCCTTGGTGTTTGATGCCTCGAGCAGCTACGAGGGTGAAAGAGAGGGGGATAAAAAAGAGAGAGATGGAGCGTTTTTTTTTTAATCTGCACAAGAATTAGGGCTCTTAAGCAAATTATTTACTCACAAACGCAGGTACTACATTTTAACCATCCAGAGACAACGTGCGGGTCAAAATGACCCCGAGGCTTAGAACCCTCATTGGTTGTAAGGGGGCATACGGAGGTACTTGGGAATTGAGGACCTGTCAAACCCTAGTAGTGTACCCTGTCAAAATTGTTGACATCTATTTCAGAGGTGAGTGAAGTCGTCATCAATGAAAATAATAATAGAAAATGCGGGTCAACAAGAACTGTCTGTTGTATGATTTGTTAGTATTATTATTTCCCGTTTTTCTTCGTCTTTTTTTCTGGTTTGAAATCATCATTTTCATGTTGTCGGAATGAATATGACTTGGCGTTCTCCCATTTTCATTTTTCCGTTTTTTTCTTCAAATCAATTGGACCGCGTTATGCAAATACCTCCTACTCGACAGCAAAGCTTTTCTTGGGAAATCGCAAAAAAAGATTTAGACCGACTATTACGTTTTTGGTCGATCTTAACGTGACTTTGTACGAGTAGTAACGTAAAATTTGGTGTGCTCATGGCGTCGAAAAAAAAACCCATCTAGCAGTTTTGTCGCTTAATACGAGTAGCTCTTTGCAAAACCAAAG
This sequence comes from Creontiades dilutus, assembly GCA_031894815.1. Classification (NCBI taxonomy): domain Eukaryota; kingdom Metazoa; phylum Arthropoda; class Insecta; order Hemiptera; family Miridae; genus Creontiades; species Creontiades dilutus. The sequence continues at coordinate 244,096 of JAVIWC010003056.1, read as the reverse complement.
AGTGCCTAAAGCTAATTACGCAAGAGCCAAACAATCGCCCATTTGTCGCTTATTAAGTTATTGCATATCAATATTCAACTAAATTATGAAAACAAAGGCGACTAAAGCCAGCCTCTCGCATCGTTTTACACATTGTATAAAGGTAATGATATCATTGTTTTATTCCATAATTCTTTTTAAAACAATTTACTTCCCTTATGCACTTCGTCTAAGTACCAACTTTTTCCAGTGGCCACACAATGGGGATGGAATATTCAACTTAGGTAGTTCTTTGTTCAACTCCCATTTTGAATAAATAAATTACTGCAACATTAAAATTTCTTATAGTAAAATATGGACACTGGAGAATTTTGAATATGGTCAGTAATTAACAATTCATCAACAATGGCCTGACAAATTTGATAAGTGTTTCATTGTTGTTCTTCTTCTTACTCTTCTTCTATTTCAAAATGTAGACTAGGCTTTCATGACGAAATAATTGAAGAATCTTTGTTCCAACTTGGACTATAGTACTATACTAGTTCGAATTTATACAAATATTTGGAAATTACTGTCTTTAGCTCACAAAAATCAATATTTGATCAATTACAGGAAACTACAGCTGTCTGGTGGCCGAATTCTACTTGAGCCGATCCGTGGGGTTCCATTTGGTTCAAAGCTACTTGCCAACTATTCTCATCGTCGTCATTTCATGGGTGTCGTTTTGGATGGACGTCGATTCCGTTCCAGGCCGTACGACTCTGGGAGTCACCACGCTTCTAGCAGTGTCTTCTCAATCTGCAGGTAAACATTTCTTGAAGAATAATTCTCCTTTCATGCGTGCTGATACAATGTTCAGCAAGATTTCGAATCGCAAGCACCTCACCTATTCCCAGAACTTGGCTAGTTCTAACCACAAGTGTATATGGATATAATGGGTGTAAATTGTCCGTTTTTTATAATAGACATACCAAAGAAACATCACAGTGTACTTAAAGAAGATTGTAGCTTCAGCAGGGCTTCAAAGGATTTGCCACTTGACCAAATGTATATACCGTTTAACCAGCTACCAATGCCATCTAACCAGGTGCACTTTATAAAGCTACATGGTTGACTTTGTGAATGGCATACTGATCAAAATTATTGAGCCATTTCTGGCCTCCTGGAGGAAAACTAGTGATCTCTATTACCACATACTATACAGAACCACTTTCGCTCATTCAGACTTGAAGTCATCCGGTATTTATTTACAAACAATTTAAAAAAATAAATTGTTAGGTAAATAAATGCTTTAAATATATATTTACCAAGAAAATCACATTATATTCGTAATAAAAATTTATTAATAGAACTTTGATGTGAAAAACTTGAGTATATTTATCAGGCAAGGTGTTCGACAGAACCTACTAGAGGAAGTAGAAAGTAGGTAATAGACAACCATATGGGTGCCAATAGTTCTTCCTGTACAGGTCTCAATATTTTTCAGAAATTCTGGAAATTCATAGTTTGGTATGAACCTACCGAAAATAGGTTTAGTACTCAAATTATTAATAACAAATCGCCATAAATCACTGATCCTATACAAGGTGATTCCCTCGTAGTGTACGAAATTTTTTTGGGTAAAACCAGACCGAAAATGGAGCAAAACGCCGCCAACTGTTCTATCTCAACCCGTTTCGGAGATATGATTTTTTAAAGATTTTTTCGAGGAAACCACGTTTTTTTCCATAAAAGCTGTGTTATGTGCACTTTGCTCCAATGTTTTTCAATTTTTCAGTACACTTTCGGCTTCAGCATTAAATTTCCAATAAGATGGTAGTACAGGTCACCATAAAAGTCACTAATGAATGAACAGCTCAAACTTTAACTTATGTAGGAAAGTTACATTTCCTTATTTTTCATTATCGCTCATCTATTTACTAAAAGACCACCCACAAAACTGCAAATTCCATAAAAAGTAGCTTTCGAATGATATAGCCACATTTATTATTTTGGTCCAATTTCTCAGAGAAATTCACATTTTAAATCCGAAAAACATGGTGTATTATTTTGGTATGAAAATCAGGTACCTACTTTGTATATACATTATAGGTACATTATGATATTCCCATTATTAAAATATGTATTTTATACAAAATAAACTCTTCAGCGGAAGAGAAAAGTTGAGTATTGTTGATGAAACATCATCAACATCATGATGAAAAATCATATCTCCGGAATGGGTTGAGATAGAACACTGCGGTTGGCGGAGTTTTGATCCATTTTCGGTCTAGTTTTACCCAAAACATTTTCGTACAGTACGAGGGAATCACCCCGTATACATACACATATCGTCGCTTAAGAACTTTCTCCATCTAAGCTTCTCTCATTTAGGAGCACGAGTCAGCCATGGTCTGAAATGGGCTTGTTATACATTATTCTCTCAAGCTTAGATCGTCACACATCCTCTCGAATCAATGTTTTTAATAGGCCGTCCTTGTTAAAGTGAAGCCTCGCTTACAGGACCCACCTTTTTACAGATTAAAAACTAATCCGATTTGGCGGACTGGTTGCTGGAAAACTCCATTAAACGTTTTATTTTTTACTTCAACGGCTCAAACTTCCCAGAAATCATTTAAGCTAATTTTTTTTCAAACACAAGGTATTTTACGTGAGTTATTTATGATTTACGAACGAATTGGACAACGAGTGCATCTAGTTGCTGTAATGAAAAGCGATGTTACAATATTTGCATCCAACGGACGGGCTGTTTAGAGTGTGGGATGGAGCTAATCAGAATCACGACATCAAAGGACGTCATTGTGCTGAGAGTTGATGCGATGACCCTCTTCATTCTAACTAGGTCATAAATTAATATGATTATGATGATCACTGCGGGAACTGGGGATTTGCATTTGTGTTGAAAGCAATGAATTCAAATCATCCCGTTTTGTGATCATGAGCCTACAAGGGTTTTATTGTTTATTATCTTGCAACTTACCTTCACAACGTAGATACAGTCGAGTGTGGAAAACACTGTAGGTCAGGGGTCTCCAACCTTTTTTCAAGGTAGGCCAAATTGAAATTTTTCCTCAAATTTTTCGCTGGCCGGAGATTGTATCAGAAAAAAAGAGATTTACAGGCAGAGAGAGATAAATGAAATTTAATGGTTATTCTTGGCATTGTTTGTAGCTCAAAATATTTACATAGTCTGACCCGAATTCAGTCGTACCTATCAACAGACTCGCCTGAAAATGTTCATCACTTAAGTTGGCCCTTCATTTAGATTTAGTGAATTTCATCCTCAAAAAGGTTTGTTCGCACATATAGGTTTGGAAAAGCTTTTTCTGGGAGCGCAGCGTAGAATTTTCGGATATCCACAAAATGGAAGCTGTCTCTCCAGATTGCAGTTCAACGACATTGAGTTGAAGGGCAGGAGTTAAGTCTTCAACAGTTACAGTGAAAGGGTTTTGAAAAATACTGATGTTCGAAGATGCTTTCTCAAAATCTTGAAAACGGGTGTCAAACTGGTCTCGCAAGCACGTGATAAGATTTAGCGCAAATTCGCTCAGAAACTCATCATTTTTTCGGATTTAAGGTTGTTGCAGTTTAGGAAAAGAACCAGTTTCATTTTAAAAGCTTTGATATGGTCGATTTCCCATCAAGACGGCTAAATGGGTCGATCTGCAAGAACTCACTTCAAAACTTGGAAAAGAGGCTAAAGATTTCTACAAAGGGTTGCCATGCATTGACCAACCTGAAGATAGTGAAGGACCCCCAATTGGCTCCTGGTACCAGGGAAAAGTGACGTCACTCCATTGAATTCGATGATTATTCTTGTATAACTTTTGTAAAAATGATATTAAACAGATTTTTCTTGTTTCACGTGTATTTAGCACACTTACTTAATAAACAATGATTTTCCCGTATTGCTTCCGAGTCTACCAAGGTAGCGGAAGCATTGTTTTCACTTTCGGAATGTGAAAATTTTTTTGTCTCCAAAATCAAAAATTCCACTCGCATTTTGCGTTTTAGACCTTTCTGAACAATTTTGGTTCCGTGTCTGTCTGCGTGTCTGTCTGTCAGCAAATCCTTGTTACGGGCAAAACTACACGAAGCTATAGTCCGATTTTGATGAAATTTTCAGGACCGATTGTGCGGGTTGGGGTGTAGATGGTCCCCTATAGGTTTCATGACCCCCGGATCAATAGTAGCGCATGCGCATGCGCAAACGTGAAATCCTTGCCACAAGCATAACTCCGGGAGATCTTGACCGATTTCGATGAAATTTTCAGGGATTGTTCGGTTTGATGTTTAGATGGTCCCCTATGAGTTTCATGACCCCCGGATCAATAGTAGCCTCTGCGCATCCGCAAACGTGAAATCCTTGTTACAAGCATAACTCCGGGAGTTCATGACTGATTTCGATGAAATTTTCAGGGATTGTTCGGACTGATGTAAAGATGGTCCTCGTGAGTAATAAAGAGAATTCAATATTTTCTTTCGCCTAATTGAACGAAGTTCTTTAGTCAATAATAATTTTCAATGATCTATACAGTCATGTTATGGATACGAGGAAGCTATGTGCCACACCCACTTGGCAGACGTTTTTTGTTTTCCGTTGATTTGTGTTTCAAGTTCGAAAAGTTTAAATTTCAAATAACTTGAATTAAGAATCCCAGGACTGAGGGCGTTTTTCCCTTGTGCCTTCAATTGTCGGCTGCCTCTATTCTATCGGGAGAGTTACCAAGTTCTAATTTGTCGAGGTGAAATAGCAGCATCATAACACTTAACAAAATCGATAAAACTCCATTCCATTTCACTCTAGCCCATTTGTTGAAAAAAATTGAATGTCAACTCCAAAACCCATCTCATACGTCAGTAAAATTGTCCCAGCTCCTATCGCTGGAGATATTCAAAACTCGAATGTACATGAACAACTCGGCGAAATCCAAACTGTACTGCTTGAGATAAATACATATGTAAACCGCTCGTGCGAATTCGTAATTTTCGTCCACTGAATTTTTTAATAGTTTTTTACACTTGTACGGAGACCCCTCGGATGTTTTGCTCGCCGCGATTTGCATGAGACTTTATATGCGGGACCCGTTTAAACTTCTACACCGCCGTTCGGCTAATCCCATAATACGAAGCCGGACGGGGGAAGATTTACCGTCACTGAAACAACTGAAGTTTAAAGTTCAGGTCGTTCCGATGGTACCGTCCATAAGTGAATAATTAATCTTTCACGTGAGCTGGAGGGTTTACAAAATAACGTGCGACCTCGCCTCACCTAAATTCGCAGTAATAAGAACTTCCTGGCTGCCCAATGAAAACCGACTCTCATAAACTGGGCGACCGGAAAACCGAAAAGAAAATCTTGAAGATTGCGATTATTTATGAAGCAAAACAACAGGAATTAACGAGGTAAAAGTTGGAGTTGAACCTGAACCAAGAAGTCAGATCTCCGAACCCCCAACCCCCTCCCTCGCTCACATAAAAGATTCTCAGCTAATACCCATTACTGGATTGCAATGAGAAATAGAATAGAAGTTTACAACGCTCAAAACGTTGCCAACAAACTTAGAAATGAATGTCAGGTGACACCAATTTTGGAGTCTGGCGTCATACTGTCCACTGCGAGATTTATATTGTGCAGCTTGAAAAGGATCCGTCGTGTTGAACTGTTTTAAACCCAACATAATAAATAGAATCTAGTTGAGTAGTTATGGATCATTTCAATTTGATCGTCCAATTAATGTCCTATATAACATAATGATGGTTAGAAGTGTGTGCAATAAAATTAGGCATAAGGAGCATACACGGCTCCAATCGATAGCTTCGGCAGGCATCATAGGATACATTTTTCACAATTCCCGCTTCAAAAGCTCCCATTTGAAATTGCAGCATCTTGAATTCAGTTCTCAGTTCCAGGTGTTCTATCCAAATTTCACTGAAAAGAAAAGCACTTATAATAACCAATTTTGAAGTCTGGTTCAAGGGTCCAAGATTACATTCTACACAGAGATTTATAGGGTGAAACTGGTGAGGATCTAACGTCTTGTATTCGAGGCACTGAAGCTCACATTGCTGATGGAAAATCTCATCATAATCAGCTCGAAAGAATGTGAGCGTCTGATGAGCCAGGCATTTGTATCTTTTAGCCAATTGTCGTAGGAAATCAAACTAAAGCTATGGCTGTTGGAACATTAAATGTTGTCGAAAATGTTTCTTTATGAAAATCCGTTTCTGAAAATCTAATATGATTCTTGGATTTGAACACAAACACACTCATGTACTGTGCAACATCGAGGCACAATATGTATCTGCTGGCTTCCTGTTTCACAGAAGTGTCAGAAATCGATCAGTCCCACATATATCGCGAAGGGTGGAGTGTTGATTCGGTGAAGCAATGCAATGATTTGGTAAAGCAATGGGTTTGATTTGAAGTGGTGAAGCAATGTATGACTACTTGAAATTTAACGGCCATGAAAGTATCCTCAGTGTTCTAAAACCCGTTTTCAACTGTGATGAGAGTACCTTTTTTTGAACCCAAAATGAAATCGTGAAATTGCGGTGAAATGGAATAAAGATGTTTACCAAGTTGCCAACTGTGTTGAAAAATAATGCTTGAAAAACTAATAAGTATAACAAAGACATATTTTATTTCAAGGGCGTTTGAATGAAAAGACTGTTTTTAGAGAAAATTCAAGTCACCTTTGCATTGAAATTCATTTGATAATGATTTTTTTCTCCTTTCGTACGAAAAGCCAGGTACCTAGCTAATCAAAAAAAATTTACTTGATAAAAGAGGTATCCTTGGAGTTTTATTGAAGTGTCTGTTTCTGGACCGGGGGAGTACTGATACTGGCGCCATCCAAATTTCACCGTGTCTGATATCGGAGAAAAAATATCCAGAAAAACAAAAAACATCGTCAGTTTTCAAGAAGTTGGGGCACCTGATTATGCTCGCCTGATAAGTGTTTGATGATATCACGCCTCGCAGTATAAAGGAACCAGAGAATTTCCTCTTTTAGTGTCTGATACTGTTGCCTTCACCCTACATAGTACAATAGTTGTACTATTATTGTACAATTGTACAATGTTCACAAAAAAGTAGGTTTGCATCTTTTGTTGGTTTTTGACCAGCATATATAGATAAATAGTATCATTCTCTGTAAATTTCATCAAAAGCGGTTGAAAATAGTAGGTTTGTTTCAAGAACAAATACAGACTATCACGAAACGGAAGTTGCTTTTGTTGGTTTTTGAAGAAAAAATGTGCATCTCCCTAAACTGAATATATAGATAAATAAATATCTGAAGTATTTATTTCGATGATGTTTGGTTTTGAAACAAGTACCTACGATCTCGTGGTACCTAGATGAAATTTCCAATTTCTTATCAATTTTCAATTTTCGATTCCTCATTGGAAGGTTGCATTTGTAATTTTTATATTGAGCCATTTATGGTTGCAGGAATACAGAGTGGTTTGCCGCAAGTTAGCTACGTGAAAGCGATCGATGTTTGGATGGGAACGTGCACAGGTAACTACTTTGAAAGATAATCTAGTTTAATTTTCATCTCCCATAATTATCGTACCATTTCATCAAACTCACTACGCTGTAGCAGACAATGTGATCCCTCCTGGGTCAAGATTTTGTAAAACGATTAACAACCAAAAAGCGATTTAAAAAATCATCACATTTATTCTCGAACAAAATTCGCACCAGTCACTTGCAGCATAAATTCTTGTATTGGTTCCATAAATCTGTACTGAGTGAACTGATTAGTTTGTACGCTGGTCATGGTGGACACAATGAAAATGTTTGGGCCAACTTCTATTTGAAGTGCAAATCAGACAAATGGATTGTGTTAAACAAGAGGTACAACAAAAATATGTGTTTCAGGATTTTGAGTACCACTCCTTGAGCGTGAAGTTAGCACTGTCAAGACAAATTCACACGTGGCAATAACGTCCAATCTTGGAGGTTATTGAGGATTTAGTCCAGATTCACCTTTCTACATTGGCCTCTACTGTCAACTATGAACTTATGCTGACGATGAATAACAGAATTAAGAATTTGTCCAGCTGTTTGAGTACCACTTCTTAACATTTTCACAAGGTGTGCAGTTAGTACAATCAAGGAGACCAAAAACCCTAACATTTGCATCAGTCGTCTAGTACGAATTAATGCCGTAGAATAAAACCATATTTCATAATTAGTGCAGCTTTTTGCGTACCACTTCTTGCCACTTTCACTAGGTATGAAGTTAGCAACATTAAGTAGACAAAAAACCCTGAAGTTGGCCTCTTTGAGAAAGTATGAATTAGCGCTGACGAATAAAATCATATTTCAGAATTTGTGCATCTGTTTTGAGTACCATTTTTGGCACTTTCAACAAATGTTGAGTAGCCCCACATGGTTGATAGGATATTTTCTAAATGGTAACAATCGTCCGCATTAACAAGAAGAATGAAGAAGCTAAAACTATTATCTTATTGTCAAAATGTTCTTGAACTAGATGGTGCACACTTCACAACTTAGTGGCTGCCAAAAATGTCACTGAAACTGCTGATTCATCGCGAATTTAAAAATTTGTGCTGCAAGTGGTGTGGTCAACATCTGACCTTTCTAATATAAATACTGAATAAAGGAGTCTTTCGCTAAGAATAATATACATACATGTTTGGAGAACGTGTAAATAAATTGAATCTCCCGAAGTAGTAGTTGACGGAATATAATTTTTTAATTGTTTGTGATTAAAAATGTTTTTAAGGCAACTAACAAAAACAGGTTAACCGCCTGGCAAAACGCGCTCATTCTATCACTGAATATCCTTGAATATTTGAAACAGGTACGACGATTATAATTTTTCCGAAAAATAAAAACGTTGTTTAGTCAGTGATAACCATATCATTAATATGGAAGTGATTCATTCGGCAGTTCCCAGAAAAGATACAGAGAGTGAAGTTAAAACTGCGCATTCATGATCAAATGAGGCACTTTATAGTCGAAAAAACTTGACCCTCCTTATGCATGAGCCACTTATTGCTAACAAGGAAGATTTATCCAACCCTATTCATGAGGGGCCATATTCGGGGATCCACCGCTAACTCATCTCTCTCCACGTAACACCCTTACGCTCAGATGTTAACAATATTCTTTTTGTGATGGTTTGGCACGATTATTCATTGTAACGTCCTCAGATCAAAAAGAGGGAACTTATTTTGGTCAAATAATTTGAATATTTGGTTTTACTGTATTGAGAGAGTGGCTAACATGAAACATTCAGGTGGACCTCTCCCACATGCAGAACGGGGTGAGGTGATCGCTTTGAGATGTTGAGCATTTCTTTGAGATAGATCCATAATTCAACACGCTGACCTGCTCAGATTACAATTGATTTTGGTCGCCCTAGATTCTGAAATCTCAAAGTTCCTTATTGAGACATGAACGTTATCATATGTTGACGATGCATTATTAAATAGGCAGATATTTTATCAAAGATTTTGTGTGTGGAAACCGTCTGCATGAGAATCAAAAAATCTACGTATTCCAGCTATATTGGAAGTAGGCGGTTCTTCGTAGTCTCATACATGAGTTCAACTTAGAATAAATTAAACCAAAAAGGGGAACCTAAGGCAACGATGTTTTATGTTAAAGACATAGCTTCGTTCTAAAAATGTGTGCATCTTATTGTGGGTATTTTGAAAATTCAGTAATTTATGTAATAAATTTGATGTTTGTGGTGAAAAACTGCCAAAATATTCGAAATCAGCACCAGGAATCTATTCGAAATCACAAATTTTTTCGTTTATTTCAAAATAAGTCATGTTTTGCAGAGAATGGTTGATGCAGAAAATGGTTTTTACAAAACAAAAACCGTATCTTTATCCCGTATAGAGGAATTATATATCGATTCGACATTTTCAGGATTTGTGTTCTGCGCTTTGCTGGAGTTCACGTTCGTCAATTATAAATGGCGAAAATTCACCAAACCAACGGTTCAGGCTCACCGGGTGAACGGTGAGGTGGCGATGTTTGATCTCCAAAGCGACCAGGTAGGCGCTAACGACCCTCTAAATTAGGTTTATTGTTGGGGCCGAAAAACCCGCATGTGGGACCTTTGTGAATGTTCGTTGGACGTACCCGCTCTCCTTTTGAGCTTAATCGACGTCATACATGAGATGTGAAATAACAACGTTGCAAAAGGGTTATACTTCCAATCCATTTTCTACACGATTGATCGTGTATTTTTTTGAAGATCTCGACTAACTCTGAATGGTAACTTCCTTTGACTTTTCAATCTCTATTCAATAGTGAAATCTGGAGTTAACTTAACGCCAAAAATGAGCTGAAGCTTACTTTGTTTATTGGCTTCAGAATTTTTCTGTACTGTCGCCCACTCAAAGAAAACATTGTACACATTGGTTAAATAAACATAGTTGTATTACTAGAGATGAAGCTCAAAGTAACAAATTCTGCTTAGTAAGTGTAAATAAAGATTCCTTATTTTAAGCAATAATCACAGTTGAATTTTGCTAACCATGATAAATTTCACAATATCGTCGTTATCTCTTACTACTATTGTATTAAACCAACAGGTACTTTGCAAAAAAAGTACTTGAATTTAATCAAAATAAGCTAAAAACTGATGATAGCACTTGAAAAAATTGTTAAAATTTTTTCGTTGTTGGAACATTACTGAGAAATAGTTATTATGCAATAAAAAGTGTAAATAACATCATCATTCTCCACAACATGCTTTTGGAAATACCAACACATCTTAACATAAATGTACTCGTAATTTAATAATTTAGGCACATTTGCTCGAAAGATCAAGCTGCATAACTGGAACTTTTCGCGATACCAACTGTTTGGAAATGGCGTAAAAGAATTGATTAGGAACTTCTGGGGGGAAGCGCATCAATTTTGCACATTACGCTAAACAAAAATAAATGCAGGCCCTGTTTCCAGTTATCTTCAAAACAAGTTCAGAAATATAGAGCACTGCCATATTCGATTAAGTGTATTCCGTAACACAGATTATTACTGGAATTTATCGGCACCCTCCCTTTTTTACGAGGAAAACTCGAGTATCAAGTTTTTTTTAGATAATGAAATACTCCCCCTTCTCCTTTTTCTACTGTTCCTGATACAAGAAATATTTTCACGGTTTTTCAACAATAAACGGTTTCCCATTTCCCCAGTTTTCATTATGTTCCGTTATGAATTATGTACTTTTTTTCTGTTCGATAGAACCAGAAGGGATTAGTGTTCGAGAAGAAGGATCCGAAACACGCCACCCTCGCTCGCAGAATCGACGAATACGCCCGATTCTGCTTTCCGATCTTATTTGCCATCTTCAACTTGATTTACTGGCCCTACTACATGCTGTAAGATGGGAACCTGCTCACACACGCTGTAAACAACCTAGTGGAGTTTTATCTGAGGGACTCAAGTCACCTTCGCACAGTGGGGCCAAATGCCTGAAATCGTGGCGGAAACTATGAAGGTTTGGAAGGGTGTTTATAACATACTGAAGGGTAGAAATGAAATGTTCCATTTTTCAGTTTTTTAATTGAAGAATTATTTCACTATTGTACTCAAAGTTAAAGAGAAATTCACGGAAGTGTAGTCCTTAATATTCTGATGTAATTACGTAGCATTGGAATCACCATCATCGACATTACTGCGGCAAAATGGTTTAGTTTCAGGAGAAACCAACATTTTGATGACTTTGGAGTCTAGTTTCCGGGTAGTGAGATATTAGTTCCGAAAGGACGAAACCGGTGGATCTCAGTTGATCAACAAATGGTGCAGAAATGACATCGGGTTTGCAGTCGGTCTTTGGCGCACTGCACATTCTGTGGCACGTTTGTGGTATGATAACACAAAATTCAGTTTACTGACCCACACCCATTTACCTGTGGCGCACCCATGAGTATGGGGCAAGCTGTCCAAAAATCTGTAAGCTGATTCTGGGTATCTAAAGCGGTACATTCACGGTGCTGCAGCACGAAATGGGGGAAACCAAAAGTGTTTGTCCTTTCTGACTGATGGTTCCACTCAACTGCTTCACAATTAGGCAAGATCAAGTAGTTTGGTACGCTTTAGTCATCTGGTGATGTCACTTGCGTCAAGGAGATGGACAGCTTCCTCGTTGACGTGACATCTTGGCCGTTGGAGGTGACTCACAGCTCGTCGTTTTATAGCCGCGCTAACTGTTTGGGCCTGAAGTTCATGATGGAGACGTTCACTTTGAAAGTACCATGGTGCATCCACAAATTCGTAGCACATTATTTTGGAACCGTTGGATGATATCTCGATTTGAGTGAGCTGCCTAGCCCCACAAATGGGCTCCATAGGTCCAAACAGGTTTTAGGACCTGGTTGTACAGGGTTAGCTTGTTCTTTATCGACAGCTTCGAACGTCTCCCCATCAGCCAGTACATTTTCCTGAATTTGAGTTGGAGTTATCCCTTCTTTTTCTTAACTTGGGCTCTCCACCTGAGATTGGAATAGAGCGTCATTCCGAGGTATTTAGCTTCGTTAGCATACGGAATAACCTTGCCTTTTAGATAAACCGGAACATAGTCAATTTTTTTGTTGGTGAAGTCGACGTGTACCGATTTATTTTCATTGATTCTGATTCTCCATTTCGCATTAGTGTGAATGAGGTTCATTTGTTGTTTTATTCAGAGCTACTGTACATACCTCACTCGAACGAAAAATTGTAAATTCCAATTCTTGCAAAATAATCTATCAACCTCAATTTCCGTCGTGTTTCCATACTTTCAATCAATCCTACTCCAGGTCCACGTAAATGTGGACTATCACATCCATAAAAATCCAAGCAGACGGTAAGGATATTAAAATGTTGTAATTCCGCCTCGTTTTGATGCATCTGACCCCACTGTTGCCCAGAATGTGAACTCTACAAAGGTATTGTATTCAAAGTTTGCTCTTGCGTTTATTGATATCTGTGATAACGGCTTTAGAATGTGACGAATGAAAATGTCATTACCACCACCAAAATCGACGCACTGGCGTGACCTTCATTTCAAGTCCTTCGATTCACATAGTGCTGTGTAGATGGCAAAACTATTGTCATAATGATGTACATAACTTGTCTATTACCGATCAGTTCAAAAATATTTTTGCCGAATCAGCTAAGATCCATGTGATGTCCGTAGTTGTGTTTCTTTCATTATTGAATTTATTGCTAGTATAACGAACAAGCATTTTTTATATAATTTACCCACTATATTTCGCCAATTCCGTAGAATTGAAGTTTCTGAACTCAAAGATCGATGGCGATGGAATTTGGACAGAGTAAATGTCCATAGAACTTGTCCATCTTTATCAAAAGGGTGTTTTTATTATTTTTTCTTCCAAGTATTGAAGCAAATGCAACATTTTTTCGAGGACATTGCTAAATATTTAAGAAAAAAATTGGTGTTTTTAACTGATTCCATGCTTAAAAACACAAAAGTTGCAAATAAATAGTTGAGGCGTTGGTACTCAATTTTTATGTAATCTTAGGTATTTGTAACAAATGTTCAGCAGTATTAAATCAGTGGACTTGGCGCATGAAAAATTTATGTATTGTTAATATAAATGTGACTATATTAAGTATGTAAGTAGTTTTCAACCAATCAGATCATCGTATAAGTTAGTTTTAAAAATTACAATGTAGCCTATTAGTCATAAGTCAATATATACGCGTTAAAGAGTCAAACCTTTTGTACATAATATTTTAAGGGATCTAACAGTTGATCATGTGACAAAAATAATATTATAGGAAATAAATTGAGTGCAATACCCAGCGCTTTTCACAATTCAAACTTCATTTGGTACTGTTGAAATAAGATGCGAAACACTGATTTACAAAGTTTGAGTTTGGAGAAAGCCGATGCAGTTTATCTGAAACATTATGTATGACATGGAGGATAAGGTTATAAAGACACATGTTTGCTACCCCCACTCAGAGCCTTGTTTCAGCGTTATTAAATTATAAATTTTATTCGTGATTGTTCTTCTACAACTTGATCTTTCAAATAGTGGAAAATTCTGTCATAATTGGTCAAACAGGAATGAGGATTAATTTGAAGTTCGTGCATGCGCTTTCGCATCAATCCACTGACTTCTATTGACAGCTATTTCGGATGGTAAGGAACATTGGATCATGCCATGTATTCATTACATTTTCTGCAAAATTGGATCATTAAAAAGGAAGAAAATTCGTAGTAAGACATGTGGGTGAATGGTAAAATATGACCCAAGCATTTTCTGAGAATTTCGTTGATAATAAATCACAGCATTTGAATAAATTCTAGTGACAATAGGGTTTGGTTCGGTAATGACTAAGCCAACTGTGATAAAGTTTTGATTCTATCTTGATGTATAAATGATGTCCTGCAACAGGTTCATAAAACAGCAAGGGTAGATTTTAGAGCTCATGCTTCGTAGACCTTTTCTTCAACGGCCGGCATCTAAAATAGGTAGCAGGGTTACCACTGCGTTTTCAAAAAAGGCAGTTTCCCAACATTTTTGCACATTTGACCACATTTTCGGAATCTGCATTAAATTTCCTATAAGATGAAGTTACTTTGATTTCCTGGGGCATCTTCCAATGGCGTTTTCAAAGGGAAAGGCAAAAAAACTAGAACCATAGTTATTCATCAAAGCTGGAGTACTCCTGCCATTGCTGAGAATGGTGGGTTATTCCCATTGCTTGATGGGGTAAGCTCTCTGATTGACTGGGGCAGGTAGATGAAAGGAAGATGACGCTGTATGGAACTTTTCAGTGGCATGGGCCTGGAGGTATTTTATGGGAACCCTAAGGTAGCAGACTAACTAAAGGTAGGGGCCAAGAAATGGATTGCGGCTACTGTATGGAACTTTTCAGTGAAATTTTATGGGAGTCCCCAAAGGTAGGGGCCAAGAAATGGAAAGGCTGGGAGTCCCCAAGGGGTGACGTAATCCCGTAACCACTTAGCGCACCCTCTAACCGTTCTTTCAGTCTTCTCGAGGTCAAGTTCGTTGTGTGTCGTTTTTCTGGCTGTGCTCTGACATTCTATCAAAATCCCTTACATTTTTTCAATCGCCAGTTTATCGGCGCCCTCTCTCCTCCACAATGGGTATTTGTGCCGTTTTCGGGTGCAGTAACCACCAAAGAGAAAAAGAGGAGCTCGGGATTCACCTCTTTCGGTTCCCCTTGAAGAAACGCCTACGAGAGAAATGGATTTTTTTGTGTAAAAGGACTGATTCTTTTACAGTATTGAATGCTCGTATATGCTCAACACACTTTGATGATGATGATTACGAACGGGATTTGAAAAGTAAGCTGCTAAAAATACCACCCACCCGGAAAAAACTCGAACCTCATGCAGTGTCTCACTTATTTCGACTGAAACCTTCAACTGATTTGTCTTTTTCTGCTCAGGATCGAGAGGGGTCAATCCAGGATATTGGACGCCAACAAAGAGCAAAAAACGAGCTCTTCGGCGTCAAGCCGATGAAATTATTGAAACATCAGCCATTTCCTACAATTTAAATTCCGACGATCATTTAGAAACAGAACCTGGTACTATTGTCGTGTGTTACCTACGCGCGAATTCTTGTTTTCGTGTTACCTACCAGCCCAGGCGATACCTAACTTTCTCAGAACTTCAGGTTTTCAACGATATAGAAAAACAATTGTTTCTTCAATTGAATCGTTTGTAGAAAATACGTTTGAATGTGGAAACCTTGGGTTTTTAAGTACATAGAAATCGACTTGCTACTACTAGAATGTTTTTCACTCAAAATCGACTTGCTACAATAAAATTAAAATAGAAATAGTTTGTCTTTATCTTATCTTTTATTGATGAACCGACTGGTAAATCTCTGGGGGGCCTTGCTCTTAATAGGCCAATAGGCACTTTTGGAACGGTAGAATAACAGGTCCCTTAGTTTCGAGCGAATATTATTTCATCAATTGCAATTTCAACTGTTGTTAAACACCTTTGTTTGTCGGGAGTAGTAACTCGATAGAGTCATCATTCGATTCTGTGAAAAGAGGTGCTTAAATTTCGATGGCGAATTCACGTTCACTGTATAAACACATTTTAAACGTACTTTTCTTACAACATTTTCATGTGAAAAACAATTTTTTCTTATACCGTTGGAAAATTGCGTTTCTGTGGAAGATTTTCCTGAAAAGCGGGAGTTACAAAACCTGTTTATTGTAAGCAGAAGAAAACACGAAAAAAAAAACAGTTTTTAAAAATAAATTCTCAAAATTAGATATTCGGGCTAATTTGTCACGTTTATTTGAAATTCTCTTATTTTGCTTTAAGGAGATAGGAACATCAAGGTTGTTTCCAATGGTACCCTCAACATTGATTTTAGAGAGCAGTTTAAGGAATTTATGGCCCTTTTAGCGAATTGAGATCGGAAACAGGAATAACATCTTAAAAGTGAAATAACTCGATAGCGAAGCCCTGAGAAAGAAAAAGTCATACATTTATGTTGTGTGGGAAATTAGTTCTAGAATCGACCCTTGAAGTTAGATGAACTTGTTGATGTAAACGAGTGCCAAAACTCTTCACAATTTTAAGAAAAATGAAAAAAAAAACACATTATAAATGAGAGAGAAAAAACATTATAAATTGATCAATCAGTGGAAATTAATACAATTCATTGCTTTTCATATTTATGTTATAATAACTTCGACACTCGCAAGGTTTAATTAAAAAACTGCCTAGTTCAGTTTTGGTTTCAACACAACGTTGAAAAATCGATGACTACTTCAGGGGTGACATTGATTGAAAATTTGTCGCTAACCCTTCTGAATACAGGAAATTCCATAAAAATTGGGCGTCTATTGACAGATAGCTGTTCCTACAAAGTTACCCTAGAAAATTTTTAATTAAAGATTCAGGTAAATCGTATTTCAAATGTCCACTGAATTCTCGCTCGACAATTAGGTTATGTCAAATTATAAATTGGAAGCTATACCTGCAGTATAGAGGTGAGATTTTGCCAAGTCTTTATTTTGGCATAGTCCCAAAGGAGAGAAATTTGTGAACATCATTTTTGAAACTGTTGAAGATGAGCTTTTCACCTTCCCATGGGTTTTGCGGGCTTATAGCCTCAGCTCGTTGAAGGGGCAACTAGTCCGATACATAAAATTCTTCTGAACAGCTATGTATAGTACACATTGTATATATTATCACATAATATAGGTCCAAACATCCACAATGACGTTAAAAATCACGTTTTTGATGTATCTATCAATAGAATCCGAACTTTTCTAGGATATCACAAAATCGCGTCTATCCATCGCAAAACTTCTCTCGGTTATAATTATTATTTTTGTATTAGTTTAAATGCTGGAAGTAAATGTGCCAAACTCCAAAATAATGAATAAATGCCATGTTATTCATCCGTTGGTTTAAAACTGTATAATGACATTGAATAAATAAATACATATAGTATTAGCCATGCATGTTCACCATTAGCTGGATGTCATTCGTATTCGAAGTGTCAATTTAATTCTCGAGTTAGTACTTAACTTTGAACTATCAAAATCATGTTGATGGTTATTTTTACGGACAACCATCCGGTTCACCATAAATGTTTGTGTACAATTTCTACAATTACCTCATTTGTAATAAGTTATTTAAGAACCCGCAATAACCGAAGTACTCTGACCGCCAAATTCGTCGAATCTCATTAGTTTTTAAGCTATGAAAACTCTTATTTATAGGGATAGTCTTACATTTTATTTTTGATTCTGGGACCACCTTCTAACGTTTGTAGAAGCGGCCCTGAAGGGAAGAAAGTTGTATGTTTGTCCGAATGCTGTAAGAAATATACGTTTCTGTAACAAAATTTTTGAATTAATTAATTCACCTATTGTAAAATCGAGTTAAGGTTGAAATTGTAGTTTACCTATGATCGAATGTGATCAATACTTGATATGATCTAATTCACTCAGGTTGATAAGTGTATTACTTTTCTCGGACGAATAGGAAATGGTGAATTTAAATTCAGGATTACATTCGTTTGACAAGTTTTACTGTAATAAATGTGTTATGCTCTAATGTTATGTTCATAATAACAGTTGTTATTACTTGGTGTAATAAAACTTGTCAAATGAATGTAATCCTGAGTTTGAATTCACATTTCTCATTAGTTAGTGAGCAATATTCAGATGATACTTTAGGCTTATTGTTTTGGTAATAGAGCCCCTAGCCTCGACGTTGACTTAATTGTGGTTAGTGTATTCTGTTTTGTTAATTTGAATCTTCGAATCAGATCTTCGTTGAAAAGATCTCAAAGTTTGAAGATGATCGACGACTTGTTTGCGGAATTATGCTGAACACCGCAGAGGATACTTTGTGCAGGGCACCACCACAGTTGATCACCATATGTCCAGACAGGTTTAAGGACTTGCTCCTACAAAATTAGGTTATTGTGGATAGACTGTTTATAGCGTCTTCCCATCAGCCAGTACAGTTCATGAATTTGATGACTAGCTCACACTTTTCCTTTCAATGAGTGACTTTCACCTCGGACTTGAGTCGAGCGTCATCTCATCATATTTAGCTTCATTATCATAAGGAATCGCCTTGTTGTCCTAGGAAAGCAGGCACGTAGGTAGTTTATCCTCTTCAGGATGACAGATACAGTTCTACTGGTGAAATCGATAAAAGATTATCATACTGTTCTTTCTCAACTACTCTCTAAATTTGAGTGTGACCAGACCACCAGGCCACCATTTTAACTCACAAAATATCAGTATATTCCAGTAAAATCGACCCAAGGATCTGTGGATAGACACAGACAGACAGACACTGAACGAAAATGGTTCAGAATGCTCAAAAGGGCAAAATGAGCGCAGAAATGTCGATCTTGGCAATGACAATCCCCATTCGAGCGCTGCCCATTCGACAGATACCACCGATTTGTCTAATTCTTTGTTGTTCGATTAATAACTTTAGTCTCCTCTTGGAATATATTTCAGATCTATAAAATTCAAGTATGCAAGCGGGTGAATGGAGAGGGTAATAGTAATAAATCGTAATCTTCACTGTTTCCTTTTTCTAACAAACCTCTCTTGAGTAATAAACAACAGACATTTCGAATATTACGTATGTATTGACAAGGATTCTTATCAGTGCTAAAATTTCCAGTCAATTTTCCTGATTTTCAGTTTGATTACGAATTTTTCAAAAGTCTTCACAATTATATCTATAAGTATGATAATATAAAAACCGTACACCCTATAGTAATAAGTTTCTTCTCGTACCGTAACACTTTTCATAAAATAAATTGTCAATTTACGGAACTCGCTCTGACTAAAAAAATACTTTATGCATAAATTTTTAATCTTCCACCTTGAAAACGTTTCATGAAAGTTGTGTAATTTGAAATATTTACGCCTGCATTGTTTTTAAAAGCTGGGTCCTTTGAGGTTTAACTTTGGGTGCGGATGAAACCGGCATCATTTCATACAGTTGTTACCGAACAGTCCCAATGGGTAGATCATTTTATCTAAAACGGTGTACAACTAATCATGATCGCTACTTCAATTTTCGGAATGCTTCTATTTTTTTCCCTTCTTGGGTTGAGTCTCCTGTTACTACACTACGAACCGGTTTAAATAAATCACTACGACTATTGAAAAAACTTGGTAATGAACGATTATTTATTGCTAAATGGTAAGCGCAGCTACAAAGAACCATAAAAGAACGAATACCTAGAAAAAGGATAAGATGAAAAATGCAATCTATTATTCAACTGACAACCAAGGCGTTTTCAGCAATGGCGTTAAAATGTGTTGTAGCCACGAGTCTATGTTGTGTTCAGGTACAGGTACAGAGAGGTACATAGGTACGTGAATAACCACGCGACAGAAGTGCCCTAACAACCAAATGAAATTTGTCAGATTTTTCCATTAATTGGAATTAATTCCAATTAGTGAAAAATCTGACAAATTTCATCAAAAGGTTCCTAAAAATTATTTGAAAATTATTTAATGAGGAATGATTTAGATTGATGAGTGATGTCCCATCGGAACCCTAAGAAAATATGTAAAAGCACAAGGAAGATGGGAAATTCAACGCTCTTTCGAATGGTATCGTCAAATTTTGATTCATCACGTTATTTTATCGAGTAATGAGCGATTTAGAGTAGTAATTCAAAAACTTATAGGTGAAATAACTCAGCAACGAAGCGTCAAAAAAAATTAATAATAATAAAATAAAAAAATAATTCGCACAACGTACTTTTTGTTGGAAATTAGTTTCGGAATTGACCTTTAAAGTTTGGCGTTCCTTAACGTTTGACAACCTGTACTTCGCTATTTCACCCCAGTCGTGGAATAGGGGAATAACTCAAAAACTGATTTTTGGGATATCGCGTTCAAAGTTTAACTCCTTCAAAAATGCCCATATATCCATAGAATGTGGAGTTAAGACACGACTGATCTCTCGTGTAAGAAGATCACCTAGCCTAGTTTTCACTTTTGACAGATTAACTAGACCTTTCCAGCTTTCAAATCCAATACCGGTGACAACTCAAAAACTTTTTTTTTTATTGTTCTCTTATGTAACTACGGTTACACTTGTTTGTCGACTTTGGCTTCGAATTTTCAACTCGTATGTGCATCCTGGTTTGTGTGGACAGGGACATGTGTAACGAGCGTTGGCCATATTTCATATTAACCCTTGGAGTATATTTCCTCTCTTGAGAACACAACGGCGTGCAGTCTTTTTCCAGCCGGATTAGACTCACACGTGAATTGTGGGAGGCAAACACCATACGTAGCCCGACCCAGAGCCAGTTTCGTTCCCTCCCTATCACAACACACGAGCGAAAACAAACCTCCTTTCAACGGTCTCGTTGATTGATGACTATCCCGCTGGGTATCCGATCAAAAGGAGATAACCCGCAGACAGCACAATGCTCTTGTTTGCCGTTTAATGCTCCTGATGGAAGAATAAAAAAGTTTAAACAACCGCCAGAAAATGCGCTTCAATGGAATCCCTTGCCGTGACCTCAGAGGTTTTCAAACTTCATCGGTCACGCCTCTGATAGCTGGATTGGGACACCTTCCCTCGCTTGGCAAACTACGAATACTGTAAATGTACCACCTAGAACCTAGTACGTAATACCGAGTCTACCTGCAGGTAGTTTTGTTCTCACTTTCGACAGATGAGCATTTTTATACAGTGTGTCCAGCGTATGATCCGAAAAACTTCGCACGCGTAATCTACTACTAGTTTCCAACAAAAAGTGCCTCTTCGAGTTATTCTTCGTTGTCGAGTTATTTCACTTTTAAGATTTTACGTCACTAAAACAGCCGTAACTCTGGCGTTTTCGAATTATTTGCAAATCTAAGTATGCCATTGGAAAGAGCATTGAATTTCCCGTCGTTTCCGTCTTTAACCTTCATCCGATCGCGTAATTTGTTCAATAAAAAAACGTGTAAAATAGCTGAGCCGATGAAAAGTCAGGAGTCGGCTGAAATTCTAATTGCACATATTTCCGGTAATGACAAAACTCGTTCATCGTGTTTTCGGGCGTCAGTACGTCTCCAAAGCTGACGAAGGTGGACAACTCGGCACCTTGCCGCCCCGCGATCGCCGCCGTTAATTCATTTGTTGAGCTCCGACAAAAAAATTTAAGTACTTTTCGATTTTTTTTTCAGCATTGTTATTGATAGATAATGAAGTAGTTCTGTGTTTTTGAGTAAGATATTTAAAAAGACCTGTAATTTAACTTATTATCCTATTGTGATTGAGTATTGCCTACTCACTAATTTTGGTTTGTGTCATGTTGTAGGCCCAACAATAGAATATAATTTCAATGTAACACCTTACATTGAAATTATATTTTGTTGTTGGGCATAAAACATGTCAAGTGAGGAACATGATATTACTTTCCTTACCCACGTAACGTAACAGTAACCTCGTATAATAAGACTGGTAGGGATATTTTTTCTTGCCTACATTTTTTTATGTGTCAATGAGTCTGAAGAAGGTACTAGTATGCAATACCAGTTTTATAATAACGTAAAATAAGTCGTGTAAATTCCTTCCTACGTAGTTTTTTTAGTTTTTAAAAACGTCAAATAAGTTTTTTGAAAAGTGATAAAACTTCCTTCCTACCTATTTTTTTGTTTTCAAAATTTAATAAATGTTATAATATTTTAATGAAGTTTTTCTTCATAAACTCTAACCACAATCGTCCGTGGTGTTAAAAGAGCGAAAACAACTTGTTAATGAGGAAAGACAACTTGTTGTTGAGAAAAAATATGAGGAACGGCATAGTGCCGCCTCGCGAGCGCTGCCGTGGCACAAGGGTACGCGATCGGATGAAGGTTAACAGTAATTTGTTTAAGAAAAATAAAGGGTGAAAATGAGCCTGAAAAGTAAATTTGGCCAAATTTTGAAAAAACATTTTTTTAAATGAATCATTAGTACCTCTTAATTTCTATGATACGTTTGAGCCTGTAAGCCTAAAAAATGAGCGAAAGCCTCAGCTTTCCAATGGCATAATTATTTTTTATTTTTTAGAGGGAATGTTTTTGAGAAAATTGAGATTTTATGTAAAAAAAACGTGTGTTTTCAAGCACATTTCGGTTTTCTTTAATTCGCAGGAATCGTTCAAAATATCTCCCGTTCTCGCGGATGCAGAGGGTCGCTCGTCTAAGAATGGAGTCGACCGTTCAATGAAGGTCACGGTGGTTCTGGCGGATCAGATCCCCGCATGATTAGCTTTATTGGTTGATATAAAAATTTCAACATTCCACCGATTCGGAGGTGTTTTTGATTTCAGGTCTTGTTACGCATTTGTTATTGCAGCTCCAGGACAATGAAATATTTTATTATCTGGAAGATATGCTCCTGGAATATAGGAGGGGTCTATGGTTCCAAATGGATGGGTGCCCAGCTCACAAGGTCGTACCGTCACAGAGTGGACGATCTCCAACTTTGAGAATCGGTAACAAATATCTTCGTTTCAACATCCCCAGACTCCATAATTCGGTCCACTAATTGGTCTTTCGACTCAATTCTGACCTCGTACACCTTGGATTTCAAGTTTTCCCAAGAAAAGGAAATCTTTTCCCGGGAAAACTTGAAATCCAAGGGTGTGAGGTTAGGACTGCGTGGTAGCCACCGGATTGGTCCATTTTGGCTGATCCACCTGGAAGTGAACCACAAGCCCGTCAGCTCAAAAAAATTAGAGGAGTATGGATGATATTGTTTGAGAGCATAACTGTTGAATCAAGTATTTTTCGAAATATTCATCACCTCCCCCCCATGATTCATAAAAAATAACAATAATAATAATCATAATTATTCGTAATAATAAATTATAATGATTCATTAAAAAAATTGTTTTTTTTTCAAAATTTGACAAAATTTACTTTTCATTCTCATTTTTCACCCTTTAGTTTTCTTTTAAAATTTACTATCAAAGACTGAAACGATGGGAAATTCAATGATCTTTCTAACGGTATTCTTAGGTTTGCAAATACTTCGTGTACCCCGGAGTTACGGCCGTTTTATTGACGTAAGGTCGAAAACACGAAAAAAATCTTAAAAGAGAAATAGCTCGAAAACGAAGTATCTAAAAAAATCTCCAAGAGGCACTTTTTGTTGGAAACTAGTAGTAGATTACGTGTGCGAAGTTTTTCGGATCATACGCTGGACATCCTGTATAAGCTAATTTCATCCTCAAACGATTCCAGGCGATTTTGATCATGTTCTGAGCAGAAGTTTTTGATATTCAGAATTTTGAAATGTCAGCCCTTCGATTTCACCCTTGAGGACTAAGATCGATGACGACAACTTGAACCCAACTAAACCCCCAATTGTTATTTTTGACCCGAATTTCATTAACTTTGGTTTATTAATTTCGGAGAGAAGCCCCCAACGTCGGACGTTCTAGGTAATTTTTTTTAATTCGAATAATAAATCAAAAGTGATCTTACTGATGAAGGGCGTAAAACGAGACTAGAACGCTAATAATTAACAAAAATGACAATGTAATTGCCTAGAACTTTTCAATATGGTACGTAAAGCACTTTGTAGATGGGACACATTTCTATCCCTCGAGTTAATTTTTCTTAGAAACAACATATTATGTAGTGGAAGATGTTTAATGTTCTTCAATTCGTCTCAGTTCTGCTAAACCTATTTAACGTCCAGCGCATAAATCTCATTGCCGCTGCAAAGTTAAACATATGACCGAGCAAGATAAAAACATTGTACCTACTTCAACCTTTGCAAATTTCAAGAAAGTCGGTGAGCAAGAATTATGAGGTAGTCGTCAGTCTTCGTTTATTTTCCTGAGCACGTGATATGAGAAATTAGTCATCCACGTATGTTCCAGTCTCGACCCCGCAACTCTTTGGAAAACCGTCGCTTCTCTAGACATCGTTCTCTATTCGTTTAACCAATATTTACAGCAATCGTCAGTTGTCAAATAAAAAAATCATTTTCAGCGAGTAGGTTGTTATCGAGCTCAACGTGTTTTGAAATAGCCATTTCGCAATCCATAAGGCCGAACTTGACTCGGCGAACGTGTCTTTTAGTGGAAATGCGGTCGGAGCCCCATAACAATTTGTAGGGTTTCCATTGGTTGAAGAAAGAAGTTCCCATATGAGATATTTTTGTTGAAAACGTAGTTAGAGAAACAAATACATAATGTAGATAGGCGAGGTACTGTAATATTCCATTTTTCAAAGAATAAACCACTCGCACCCTTCAAATTGAAATAAGCCACATCGATAAATGTTTCAAGTCTCGGTCTTCCCAGACTTAGTTTCCTAGTCAATTTGAAGTGAACAAAGTTTCTCCAATTAAGCCTACGTTGTAAGATGTAGGGTGTAAGCTTGTTTCAATGTTTTATGGAGCAGAAATGCCGGTGGACATATACTGGGAGATATCAACGCCTATAAAAGGTTAGTCGACATGTTTATTTAGTTATACAGGGTGTCCCAGGAGTTATGCACATTCCGACTCCTACGTGTTCTATACCTCACTTCCGACCAAAAATGCCTCGTAGCAATTTCTCGCCAGAGGCCACGTTTCCGAGCTATTCGCGATTTAAGATTTTTTGTGTGTTTTCGATCTTATGTCATTAAAACTGTCATAACTCCCTCAATTTTGGAGATAGCTCAAATTTGATGACACCGTTGGAAAGAGCGTTAAATTTTCATCTATTTGATGTCAGAAAACTTTTTTTAAATTGCATTGAAGATGTGCGATTGCTGCGCGAAACGGCAGTTTAGTCATGATCTTGAAATCGCCTGTTTTTCATCTCGCCTAGAAACCCCATGAATGCTTGATGCAGAATTGTGCAGGCCTGGTAAAACGTGCGCCAAAATGTCAGCTTTCTAACGGTGTAGTCGTCCTGGTTTTTAAAAATAAAAACGTGTGGTTTGTCTTGACGAAAAAAGGTTGGTGGCGGGATATACTTACGTAACTTTTCTCGCTGAATCGAATGGTGACAACGCCAGACCTCTCAAGTGACGATTTAAGTTAGTTTTGTCGGATGCATAAACCCGTTCGTTTACGAACAGCGTCTACGGCATTTCTATGCTGTCCGGTCAAAGGCAGGATAATCGAAGAGCTGAGAGACGGCTATTGTTTGTGTTAATTTACGATTGATTGCGATGAGTTGCATTAATCTTTTTGCTGACACTATGGACCCTTATCAAACCAGGCTTCCGTATCATTACCAACCCTTTCGTTCTTTCGCTGTATTTCCTTCAGCGAGGTTTTCCCTATTGCATATTCACATTCATCATGGTGCGCTGTAGCTATTGAACATAGGGCAGTAATAACCAAAACCTTAGTGACAAAAAACAATTAGTAGATTAAAAAAAAACAGAAAGTTTACTAGATAAAGAAGGATCAGTGACATAAACAATTTTATCTACCAATATTTTTTCCTCATACTAGGTATATGACGTATTCGCTAGGGTGTGAGTTGTACACAGGGGGAGTGTGACTCCCTTGCTGCTTCAGAAGCATTACCATTGGCAAAACAGTACACAAAAATCATGTCAACGTACTTTATTGTGGTATAGCTACTCAACTGAAAGCAAATCATCGCAATCAATCGTAAATGAACACAAACAATAGCTGTCTCTCTGATCTTAAATTATCTGACTTTGGGTGGGCAGCTCGTAAATTCCGTAGAAGCTGATCACAAACGAACGTTTTCATTCATTAAATTCATTTTCATATTTAATTTTTAAATACTTTTTTTGGTTTATATCTTAACAATTTTGTTAAAACTCTACTATTTGATTGAACTCGATTTAAACCCCATTATCTTACCATTGTCCAACAACTGGATAACATGTTTGAGTCAATAAACATTTTACTAAAACTGAATTTGGTCAGAAACAACAAATTATTAACATTGCAACACCCAATGCTACGGCCAGACCAGATTGGGGTCGATAATACACGGCGCACAAAGCAACCCCTCCTTCAAGACCGGAGGGTCGTGCGGGTCATTGCATATCCTGGCTCCTGACCAAGCCAATGCCTCCTCCGTAGCTTTCCCAATTTTCAAACATTAGGTCTTTTTCAGTGATACAGGGTGTCCCAGGAGTTATGCACAATCCGACTACTACGTGTTCTACAACTCATTTCCGACTGCGATGAGTTGCATTCATCTTCGAGACTTATTGGAAAAACCTTAATTTTAACAGAAAACACATGTTTTTCTGCAGTTAAACACAATTTCCTTAACTAAAAATATTTTTAAAAACCAAAACGACTACACCGTTGGAAAGCTGACATTTCGGCGCACGTTTTACCAGGCCTGCACAATTCTGCGTCAAGCATTCATGGGGTTTCTAGGCGAGATGAAAAACAGGCGATTTTAAGATTTTGACAAAACTGTCATTTCGCGCAGCAATCGCACACCTTCAATGCAATCAAAAAAAAGTTTTCTGACGTCAAATGATTAGAAAATTTATCGCTATTTCCAACGGTGTCATCAAATTTGTGCTATCTCCAACATTGAGGGAGTTATGACAGTTTTAGTGACATAACATCGAAAACACACAAAAAATCTTAAATCGCGAATAGCTCGGAAACGAGGCCTCTGGCAAAAAATTGCTAAGAGGTATTTCTGTTCGGAAATGAGTTGTAGAACACGTAGGAGTCGGAATGTGCATAACTCCTGGACACCCTGTATAAGGGCAAGCAAAATTTGAAATCAACAATACATTTGTGGCTGCACGACATATATAACGCTATAGCTAAAACGCCTGGGTCATCAGTTGACATTAATTCATTCAATCGACATGATAAATATAAAACATTCTATAGCAGAGTCCAATAAAATCCGAAACTACATCTTACAAAACACCAAATTCTTTTTTTTCATAAAACAATCGAAACCGTGCACTGAACACAATACATTGGCCTCCCTAGGCGTTCGGAGAAGAGGGCGGTGGAGGAGATAGTTCCTGCTGGCGAATGGGACAAAAAACAATGCAGGATTCCTCGTGCGGTGTCCTGGGGCCGATATAAACCGACAGTTTTTTTTTTTTTGTCAACTTAACCCGGTAATAAAATTAATTTCTTCCGAATTTCTGCTGTTTTCACAGCTCATTTTGTTAATTGAGGCACAATGAATCCATAATCAAAAAGAAATCGAATATTGCCCCTTCTCCGCTAGCAATCTCTTCTGACAAAGAAGACCAATTCAATTTTTTTCATATTCCAATCTGCTGTCGAGAATAAAATCATGTCCGGTAAAGCAGCACCAATGCAGATGGGTCGCTGATCACGAGAAGCACCTCCCCTATCCTGAAAACCTCATCACCAATCTTGAGAAATTTCCTCGAGTACAATCCAAGCTTTTTCGTGGCTGCACGACAAATTTATAACGCTATAGCTAAAACGCCTGGGTCATCAGTTGACTGGTAGATCATCACTTTCCAGACATTAATTCTGGATTCATGATCGCCCCTTCACCAGATTCCCCGCAGTGCAAATCTTTTTCTTCTTACAAAACACCAATTCTATTTTTTTCATATTCCACTGTCGAGAATAAAATCCTTAATTTCTTCTTCTCTCAATAAATTCAGTTAATTGGAATTATTCTTCCAGTTTACCTCCAGTTTAACCCCCCCCCCCCCTTCCCACTGATATATATATACATTTTTATTTTTTTTTTTGTAACTTCCCTCAGTATATTATATTTTCTTAATTTCTGCTGTTTTCCGCTCTTTTGAATGTATTGTTGATTGTAAATTTAGCTTGGCCGTATATAAATGAATAAATCTAAAAATAAATAAATAAATTGACATTGACTGCCGTCTATCAAGTATTGATGATGATGAAGAAGAAAAACTGTTTATTATGAAGAAAAAAACAAATCAACATTGTGTGTTATAGGTCAATATTGGCGGTGAGCGATACATTGGATAGCGTGAAAGTAAAGTGAAGCATTACGGACACGATGAATTTTAAATATCAGTCTGCTCTGTTTTTGTTTTATTATTTTCAATAACGATTGTAATACTTCAAACGTTATCATGAGTTTCAAGTAATATTCTGATATTGGTCCGAAAACGAGAAGAAAATCCTAGAAGAAAGACGCCTAAACAACAAGCTCGTTTCTCGCAATATTCCCCAAAATCGGATGAAAACATTGAAGTTAGGTTTGCAATAACGATTACACATTTGATACTTACTTCAATCATTTCATTTGAGAGAACGAAGAACTAGGGAGTGGGAAATTTATGTTTGACATTATTATTATTGTTCGCAAATGGGCAGACTAGAGTATTAGATGGAGAGCGGTGAAACTCGTAGGGGACAATCCGTAGCCAAACAAGCTCATTCCCTGAAAATTTCAGAACCGACACGCGGCAGATGGGCCTGCGTAAACACAAAAGGAAAGTTACTAATATAAAGAATGGATTAACATGTAAAATGCGAGTGGAAATTTTGATTTTGGAGAACAAAAATTGTTTCTCTGACAGCAACGCATTCCGCTTGCCGTTGGTACACTCGAACACAATACTTGCATTTCCTTGTTCTGTATGTATCCCCTTGTTTCTAAGTATATTCACATCACTTCGTTTTCCCTAACTCATTAACCTCTAGGGCAACTCGTGCCGTTTTCTCGTCATTGCGACTAATTTCCCGATGCACATCGCCCGTAGACGAGGATAAATTAATTCAATGGACCGCACTGGGGCGTGGAAGCGTTCAATCACGGGATCCGCTCGGACAAACCGTTTCATTCCGATGAATCGCTTCTATCAATTTGCCCAATGCAGCGGGTAGTTCTCGCCGCTATTGGATTGGAAGAATAATTCCATCTCGTTCTCCGGTAACGGCGAAATTACACAGTTACACAGTTGAATTCCTGGATTGTTCACCCGATGCCCTGAACTTGATCAGGAAATTCTAATAATTTCCTAATAACTGGGTACTTAGTCGGTGAGTAATTCTTTCATCATGCAAACCAAATTTTGAATACTACATTATAATCTTCGGAAGTTTTCTAGAGGAAACTAAAATCTGAAACTGATTATTTACCATGCAAGAGATTCGAAAATCCGAAGTTGCTCGAGAATTATATTCTCTTATCATGTTCCTATATCTAATACGTAAATCATTGGCTTAAAATAATGAAAACGCTACACTTATCTTATCATTTCTGTATTATAAAACCCTCCTACGAGGATCACCGTACTACCAGAACTGTGTCCAACCAGAGGAAATGCTTTCTAGGGTAGACTCGAAAACACAGGTAGATGCCCACGAATAGAACAACTAAAATTCAAATTGATCAAATGGAAATCCCGTGAACTCAAACTGTACGATACAGTGGCGTAACAGAGGGGCCCGCAGGGCCTGCAATGCGTGGGGGCCCGGGAACGAGGAGGGTAAAAGCGTACTATTCTGAATAAACAATGAGGTGTTTTAGTTTCAAACTCTTAGTTGCATTCACTTATGTTGACATTATTTATTTAATGGGTAAACCAAAGAGAAACACTGTGGAGTCTTACATAATTAATTATAGGCGTATAGGAAGAGGAAGCTGTCAAAAATGTTTCAAAACCCATTCCAAATAATACAAATGCGGGTTTTTGTTGTAGAGAGCCGACCGAGCACGGCGGTGATGTTATGCCTGCTAGCTGCTGCCAACGTAAGAAATATATTTCGCTGTTATTTCTTGCTTTTGGTTTATTATTCAATAATAAACCATTGTAATCGCTATTGAAAAAATGATTTCTAAAAACCATGAAAATTTCATGGCTTACGTTTCAAAGGGTGTAGAATCCAAATTTGCAATACAAATTTTTCCGTCCGTCCGCCGTACGCCGTACGTACGTTTTCTCCCAAACGGCTGGAGCAAAAAATCTTAAATTTTCAGGAAGAATCCATATTCTTTCACTGGGGTTTATTATTCAATTGGCTTGCGTTCATAATTTGAATTTCTACTAAGCACATTCCAAAGTGCGTGTTTCACAGGTGATAGAGCGATTATTGAATTTCAGGAGATATGCATAGAGCACGTAAATCGGTTCTCAACCAAAATACCTATTTGGATTGATCAGTTGATCAAATTTGTGGGCCTCCTGAAATTCAATAATCGCTCCATCACCTGTGAAACACGCACACTCCAAAGCTTAGTAGAAATTCAAATTATAAATGCAAGCCAAATGAATGGAATTGAATAATAAACCCCAGTGAAATAATTTGCAGCGTTTTTTTTTTATGGTTTTATGGCACTTGTGACACGTACATACAGCGTTTTGTTTTGTCTTGGGCGTAGGTGTGTCTGCGGGGCAGAACGTTTTTCTAGTGTCCAAGTGTGTACACCATATTCATATTACAAAACTTTCACAACCCTTAAAGGGCACTTTAAATTAAGTGAGAGAGCTGGCTAAAGAATTGGGGAGTTGTCGGACCAATATGGATTTTTCCTCAAAATTTCAAATTTGTTGCTCCAGCCGTATGGGAGAAATCGTGCGTACGGCGGACGGACGGAAAAATTTGTATTGCAGATTTGGATTCTACACCCTTTGAAACGTAAACCATGAAATTTTCAGGGGGGGTTAGACATTTTTTTTTCAAGAGCGATTAACATGGTTTATTATTGAATAATAAACCAAAATAGGAGGACATTCCACTTTATTGCGGTTTGTCCAATAATTGAAGAGTTCAGGCTGCGTTGGATGGAAGCAACGGAAATTGGTAGACAAACGTTCTTGTTATATCTTGATGGACTGAATTGGAATTCGTTATATTGTTACGCCAGAGAGGCGATGAAATACTGCAAGATGCTGACAGAGGAATTCAATTAAAAGGTGATTATTAGAATTCATTGCTCAAAATAATTCATTTGGAATGTGCATCTTTTTTTGTAGAAGTTTCTTTTTGTTTGTCTATTTGCTTGAATTGTTGTTTCCTTTTACATAACATTAGATTATATTGGTTAATCTATCCCCGGCATAACCATGTCCCATTGCCTAAATGTGTATGTTGTTGCAGTTATTTTATTTCTGTAATTTTGAGGAAAATGTGCACTCTATTGATTGATTGATTGATTGAAGTTAAATCCAACCTTTTCCAAGTCCAATCCGACATTTTCAAAGCCAAATTCAACATTTCCACTAACCAACACCATTCACCATTCAACATTTTAGGGAAATTACGAAAAATACGCATGAGCACTGTTACGGACTAAGTCACTCGCGACGAAGTTGTGGAAACCCATTTCAAATAAAACGGCGTAATATAGAACGTTGTCTATATTTCCACGAAAGTAAAGAGTTACACTGTTAAATCGATTTCGACGGTTCGGTCATCATCACTAACAAACATGGACCGAAAGTACATCACAGAAAGCATATCTTGAAAGGATCGAGTGAGAGGAGATTGAATCCTATTGGCTCAAGGAAGGGGCGGGGAGGACCAACCAATGCCACTCAAGGCTTACAAAGTCAAAGGGGCACAAACAGTATCATTATGGAGAGACGGAGCCAAACTTATTGCAAGAAAGAACCCAATAATGGTGAAATATTTTGAGGAATGACATCATTTAAACATTTTCCTGACCTATCACTTTTAACAATTTCGAATTTTTCTAGCACATCCAACACACCTCCCTTTGGGCAAAAGTGAGTTGCCTGTTTGTCAGATCAAAACTGAAGCTATGGTTGGATTCATTCAGATGACTTGCAAAGGCAGAATCACCTTTGTTTCAGGGACAACAATATTTCACCAATATTGGGTTCTTTCTTGCAATAAGTTTGGCTCCGCCTCTCCATAATGATACTGCTTGTGCCCCTTTGACTTTGTAAGCCTTGAGTGGCATTGGTTGGTCCTCCCCGCCCCTTCCTTGAGCCAATAGGATTCAATCTCCTCTCACTCGATCCTATATAAGATATGCTTTCTGTGATGTACTTTCAGTTCATGTTTGTTAGTGATGATGAGTTAAACGTCGAAATCGATTTATCAGTGTAACTCTTTACTTTCGTGGAAATATAGACAACGTTCTATCTTACTACGTTTTACACGAGCACTAAATTTAGTAATAAATGCTAGTCTGTGGTTGGGAACTGGGCTGAAAACAATACTTAAATAAATAATAAATAAACTTCCTGTAATAATTTGCAGTTTACACACCTGAAACACTAACCAACAGGTTTCAAGATTTCAGTAGTGGTTTGGAAAAAAATTTTTTGGTCAGTTACAAGAGGTCTTTATTGAAAGTAATAAAAACCATAAATTCAGAACACTTTCCACCAATAGTTCACGCGGAAAGGTCGTAATCATTTGACCTTGACCAGGGAAATGGTATTTCACAATATAATCGATAGTTTACATTAATATTTTAATCTCAATTTCATGTTACAATACAGTTGTCTCTTATTCCAATAATGTTGAGTAATACTGTTCAGCTAACTGATTCACAGAAACTCACGTGAGATCACATTTATCACAAAATTCTCACGATCAACTCACAGTTCGGTTTTCATCGATTTGGTATAAGTGGGGATTCGGCGGTTCTCTTCCAGGGGCAGTGAACTCCAAAAAAGTTCTCCAGAATCATCGGTTAGAGTTTTGATTCTGTTCATTGGCTCGTCCGGTCCGGATATTTCCAGGTACGTCAGATGCGGCAGGCCAGACTGCACTGTTGGCCATCCAGAGACGGGATCTCTGTGAAATCAGAGCAATATCATGTCAAGTGTAACATCAATGTTGAATTAGCACCGGAATGCTTCGGATTACATGAGATCGAAAGAATTCAAACACACTACACCAGATTGTAAAGTATTTAGGTAGTTACTTCCTATATTTTCTACCGTATCAGACTAATTTCATTCAAGGAACGCCTAAAACTGGTTTACTTGTCTTGAACTCAATCCTTTCTGATTCAGGAAGTTGATGGTGATGGTGGGAAAACGCGAGCGACCTCCTATTTCAAGATGCTAATGTGTTAAAGGTTAGAGATGGGTATCCCTGATTAACGAATACTTTTACGATTACATTTGCGATTACAAAAGTATTCGTAAAAGTAATCGAATAACGCGGGTAATCAATTACTTTAGTATTCGCGCGATGCGATTACTTTTTCGAATACTTTTTTAATCGGCAAAAGTATTCGAATACAATTGTAATCGATTACAATTGTATTTGATTACTTTTGTATTGGAATACTTTTGCCGATTACAATGGTCAATGCCGTTCATATCTATTTTTGATGTTCGTCGCAGACGGTCATCTGCCTGAATTTAATTAATCAAAATTGACTTTTATAATAAACATGAAAAAAATCTGCATATTACACAAAGTCAGAAGGGCATAAATGAACAATAAAATAGACAATAATTTTATGGAAAATTACATTTTTAGATTAGTAGAAATTAACATTTGAAATCAAACGATGTTTCCATATTTTAACTTCTTGTTTTAAATGAGTAGGTACTTTTGGTTCCAATTTTATGTGATCACAAGTAGGAACCATTATTATTGGATATTCAATTTGTTGAATATGTTATTGTTATTCGTTCAATATGTTATCTCAACCGACTGACTATGGAAAAGGATATTATTGAACGTAGTTCACAACTGATTTTAGCGAATTTGCTAGAAAAAAATACGATATTTTAACGAAAGTAAATCTCTCTCTCTCTCTCTCTCTCTCTCTCTCTCTCTCTCTCTCTCTCTCTCTCTCTCTCTCTCTCTCTCTCTCTCTCTCTCTCTCTCTCTCTCTCTCTCTCTCTCTCTCTCTCTCTCTCTCTCTCTCTCTCTCTCTCTCTCTCTCTCTCTCTCTCTCTCTCTCTCTCTCTCTCTCTCTCTCTCTCTCTCTCTCTCTCTCTCTCTCTCTCTCTCTCTCTCTCTCTCTCTCTCGCACCCACTCTCTGGTTTGCAGACGTCTTCTCCATTTAAACGGTGAAAATCACCACTACTGGCACCACTTTGGATTAAACTAAAACTACTTTCTAATAAAATAAAATAATTGGATAGATCAAGTCTTCTCACTCTGTTATGAATTTCATCAACACGTTAATCATAGTTTTCGACATCTCATCTTCACGAGCGTCCCCCGTTCTCTTCAATATGACGGGGTCAGTTTTGAATATGTACAGTAAATCGTCCATATGAACCGCACCACCTAGAATTGCGAAATTTATTAGTATAATGAATGATAGCACGCATTATTTGGAGCAATCATAGGTTGGTTTTATTGAATTTTGGAAAAAAAGACATAAATTTAAAAGAAAAATGTAATTGATTAGGTAATTAGGTAATTATTTGCTAAAACAAAATTGGTGTGTTAGGAAGAAAGGTAGGCACACAAGCATTGAGACCCACACCCAGCCTATTATAATTAGGTGCCTTATTGTAATACGAACGTTGTAATATAAATTGGACTTGTGTTAATAACCTACTGAGATGGTGTAATAACCTCGATAAAGTTAATTTGTATACAGGATGGTATACATAATGTATGCAACAATGTTGCATACAAGATGTCTACTCACCTTTGTAAATGTCGCTGTGGTTGAACGTGTCACTTATCCGTTCCCCACCTGTATGTGTGAATATGTAAGAGTACACTGGTGACTTGTAATACTTGGCGTGCATTTTTGCCGTTTCCCTGATCCCAATGCTCAGAGCTCGTTCGGTAAACAACTAAAATGAAAACAATTGTATAAAATGAGATAGGTAGCAAAGTTTCGTTGTTGGAAATAATGAAGCTAAATGATACAAGTTAATAAGTGAGTAACAATACATGGTGTTCCGCCTAAAGGTAGACACCCGGCCAGGGGTGGATTTTGCCGCTTATTTGTGACAAAAACTGTCACTCAGAAATAATTTTCTAGAAGTTTCGTTTCCAAGTTATTCACGGTTTAAGATTGTTTTCATGTTTTCGACTTTCCGTCACAAAAACAGTTATAACTGTCTAATTTTGCTATGAATCTCAAATCTGAGGATACCGTTTGAAAGAACATTAAATTGCCCATCTTTCTGATGCTAAGCCAAAAATTTTTGTTTCGGTTTAATGGGTAGAATATTAACTTAAAGTAAATAATGTGTCAAATCCGGGAAATTGGGTTTTTCAATAACTTGTAAAACCTAATTCTCTTATATCAGCCTTTTTTATACAGTTACTTAAAAAGTTGGTCAGAAAGCTCAGGTTTTCAACGGTATCCTCAAGTTTGAATTTACTCAGACCAGTATGAGAGAAAATCATGTTTTCGCGTCGGAAAATGTGTTTTTATAGGCGTAATTAAGGGTTTTGGGAATGTGTGCAGGGATTAGTTGTTGAACCCACTCCTAACCAGGTTTCCACCCTTAAGTGGGACACCCTTTATAGGTTATTATATATTTATTTAAAAACTGATAAAAATTACTAAATTACCAAGTCAACGGGTACGGCAAGATTTGAATTGGTAAGATCATGAAATTATGATGTCACAGTAAGTATTTTGCCTATTGTAATGATCCTTCGATTGTTAAGAGTTAGAGAAACACTGAGTTGGAATTTTCTTCTCATTGACGTAACATCGTAAATGCAAGGGATGAGCCTGTTCTTTTATAAGGTACGATATCAGTTGTTAAGACGTGGTTTCCAGGGAACAAGAGGCAGTAAAAATAAGAGAACAATAAAACAAGAAAATCGAGAAAATAGTCGAGAGCAGTAAGATAAGTTGAAACCCAATAGATAAGCAGGGTTCAAGAAGTTGCGCCTTTCCAACTTAAACAAAAGAGCCCCATTCTCCCTAAATTTTATTACATCAAGCTACCCACCAACATTTAGAGATGAGCCACATTTTCTCGTAAGTAAAAGTTATTTTCAATTTTATTTCACGGTTACTAAATTTTCGAACTTCTTGACAAACTAAATTTTTGTACTTACCTGTGTAAGTTCCTTCGGAGTTGCCTGGATGGATTTTCCATTGAAATAGAACTCTTTGATCGCCTGTCCAACTTTATGTTTATCAGCCTTACTCACTCCGTAGAACAATAGAATGGGCAACAAATCATCCCAATTAGACTCAAGTTCTTCTATGGCCGACGAATTCATGAATATCTCTGAAATTAATTGGTAACACTAACACTTGATACCACTGGTACCTGCATTCATCGGTCGTAATGACAAAACATGAACGTATAATTAATCCAGGGGTCTCCAACCTTCTTTCAAGGTGGGCCAAATTGAAATTTTTCCTCGAATGCGCACTGAACAGTTTATAAGAAAAAAGAGAGATTTACAGGCAGAGAGGAATAAATGAAATTTATTGAGAATGCTTAGCAGGTAATATTGCAACATAAAAAGTAAACACTTTAATATTTGTTGGCAATGTTTGTTGCTCAAAACATTCACAAAATCTGGCACAAATGTTTTCGTTTCTATCAGCAGGATCGTCTCCAAATCCCAATTTTCAAGTTGGTCCAGTATTTAGATTTTGTGAACATTCTGCGGTCCAAGTTTCGGAAGTTCGGAAAAGCTTTTTCTTGGAGCGCAGCGTAGAACTTTCAGATATCCTCATCCTGGAAGCTGTCTTTGTAGATGTCATTTGATTGCGGTTAAATGGCTTCCAGTTGAGGACCAGGAGTCAACTCTTCAACTTTTGTAGTGAAAGAGTTTAGAAAAATCTTAATGTTCGAAGATGCTTCCACCAAATCTTGAAAACGACTCTCAAACTGGTTTCGCAGGCACCTGATAAAATTTACCGCAGATTTACTCAAAAATCTTTTCATCATTTTCGGATTAAGGTTGTTGTAGGCTGGGAAATGGACCAGATTTTTCATTCACTCGAAGAAATGATTGTTGAGGAAGTTCAAAGATGAAAATGCTCGGCTGGCATTATGTGGCCCGGGGTCCGTAGGTAGGAGACCCCTCAATTAATCAATAAACTCATCATCATTTCTTAATTCGATAAATTTTAAGCATACTCACGTACCAGCTGAAGCAAATAGCGCGTCATCATCGGTGTATGTGACTAGGAATGGAACATCACTCGCATGACCTGATCTTATGATGTCTTCTGGCCATCTGTCCAAGAAGGAAGTGTCCTGATGGTTTCTCAACTACAGGCGAGCTGGCCATTATGTCGTAGCCGAGGTACTCCTGAAGAGTTAAAGTTAAAAGAACGTCGATTGAGTTCACAATCTCTTCATAACGCACATTGTTTGATGGTTAGCATTTTCAAAAGCAAGAATCTCACATCATTTACAAATATCAAAAGAACTAAAATGCCTCCACATACACAGCAGTTAACTAAATTGCACCGACAAGTAGGTAGGTACCTATTTCATATTATTATCTAAGCATAACTACACACAAAGGCATTTCCACTGTGTTTTTGAAAGTCATTCTAAGTTATTCACACCTGTTTGTGCATTTTTCCTGACTTGAAATTTTTGAAGATGTGCATCAATCTTTCGGTCTTCATTCAATCACTGGGATGAAATGATTATATATTAAAGGCAGAACGTGGGTATGTATCCACACAGAATAGAACAAATAATGAACATTCCAAAGCAAAGACTGCCATCTCTCTGCAGAAGATTATATCGTCGGCTTACAAGTCCACTTCGGGACATTTCTGGGTTGTTTAAGTTCCTGGTATTATGGCACACGGTCCCGTTCGGGGAGAAAGTGTCTTTCGGTTTTTGACAAAATGTACGAAATGGAGAAAATGGAATGGAAAAACTCTGGTAGATGACTTCAGAAATTATTAATATTATTCGTTGGTCGTAGAATTCTGCAGATGTCATCCTCCGATTCAGCGTGACAAATTACGTAGAACGCGACATTTTAATGATGAAGTTGTGGGGAACCGTTTTTTCTTTAGATCCATCGATTTTTGTTCGAAACACCACGTTTTTTTGCATCCAAAAACCGTTTTCTCTTCTTTTTATTACTTTTATCAAGTTTTCAGCTGTACCATTTGAAAACTGACACATTTTAGAAGTTCTTTCTGTACCTACAAATGACTGTTTGTTTTATAGAAGGAATAATCAGATGGAAAAACCTAAAATCCGAAGATTTTCGTTGAAAACATCAAGTTTTTTTCGCTCTGAAAATCCGTTTTCTATTCTTCTTATTTATCAGTTTTTTGGCTATACCATTTGAAATCTCTTGTTGTTGTTTACTGTTCCAATTTTTCATTGGAATGATTTGTATTCGGTTTCCTCTGAACCTACTAAAGTTTTAAACCTAATAACCATTCCTATGACAACATCAGAAAGTAAGAGGAGATTTTTATCTTTGAAAAGGATCAAAACGGTTTTGCGCTATTCCATGTCTGAGGACAGATTGGTGTCGCTTTCTATGTTACCAATTGAGAGAGATTTGGTAGGGTAAATTTACGATTTTAACGAGAAAGTTATAGAGGTTTTTGCATTTTTTTTTATAGAGGGAAAGATCATATTGTAACCTCAATTTTTCATTATCTTACAAAGTTTGTATTCTGACCTCTTTCCTCGGTCTTTTCTCGGTCTCTTTGATTGGACATCAAGGAAATACGCAATTTAACGCTCTTACCAACGGTTTCTTCAGATTTGAGAATATTCAAAGAATGAAGGAGTTACAGCAAGTTTTGGAAGATAAGGTCGAAAACACGAAAAAAAAAAAAAAAAAAACGTTAAACCGTCAATAATTCGAAAACGAAGCCTCTAAAAAACACTAGCACGCACATTTTGTTGCAAATCACTTGTGGAATTGTTCCCTGAAATTTTAATTATTCAAGTCGAGACACCCCCTCCAATTTGCTTGAATTGGGGATATATCTATATCTATTTGAAAACTGGAACGTGATTCCTTGCGAAATTCTTGTTGATTGAATTTAAATCGTTGAAAAATATATATACAGTTTTTTACGTTGATCTTGATGATCTTTTCAAAATTTGAGCAATGTCAAACGTGTGCCTTCTACTGAAGACGAACATTGAATAAAATACCTAATTCATTTGCATATCTGCCTTGAGGTAGGTCGTAGCAAATGATTCCTGAAAGTGAAATTCAACTTGATGGAGCTCTAGTGTAATGATCAGTCGCAAGTGATGAAGGAAAATTCAAATATCATCTTTTTATATAATCACCTGTCCACTTGAAAATTATTTTTACCTGACAAATGAAAAAAAAATGATTGTATACAAAATTGAAATTTGATTGATGAAAAATTGTTGAATAACAAATATTAAATTCTTGAAATTGGGTGAGTATCTATGCCGACATACACACATAAGGACTTGCATGTAGAGCAGAGTTCAGGTTATATTTCAAGTTTCTGTATTTGACCAGGGTTTTTCATGTAACTTTGAGGAATGGCTCATCAGATATTTTTGACTGCAGATAAGCAATGAAGCTTCTGATATTAGTTTTGATTGGACCAGCAACAGTCACGCTATTTGTTTACTGAGAGAACACTTGCCACGAACAGATCGGCTTGCCTTGTGACCAATTCGGCGGGTTTTTCCCTCAGGCATTCCACAATCATTTCGGGGTCGTGCGTGGGACAACCGAGAGCATTTGACACTCTCAGAGCTTTGACTCGCGGGTGTGGGTCCACGGCCCACGGGTTCAGTGCAACTCCGCTTAAGGCCACTGCCTTATGGAACAGTCCTGGAAAGGTAAATAAGCATAATTATTACAGTGACTTTATCAACAACGACTCATTTTGATAGGTAAGTGGTGTATATTTGTGTTCATACGAAGCAAATTAATTACATCGAATGTGACTGTGAAAGAGAGTGTGCAGTCTCAGCTGGTGGTACTGCTTCCTTGAGATGATAAAATAAGGAAGGATTTACCTCTTTTTCGTAAATCATTCATATATTCGCACTAGACGTAGTCTGTGGTGCATCATCTCAAACTAGTTACCTCGATCCTCCATACCTCGTAATTGCAGCATTCAAGAGGAAAATACTTGAGCGACCGCTCAACCCCAGGTTGAACGGGCTCTGCAGTGCGACTCTCCTGGTCGACCGTCTACTTGACCGTAGACTCCCGCTCCTCATTACCCAAAGATGAGGTTTTTCAAATGACGTGCGAACGGATGATCGTAAAGTAATCCGAGTGGTCTCGCTCGATTCAGGGAACTGATTCCTATCTTAATTCAACAAAACAACTGCCCTCTAGCATGGAAAGTTTTGAAAGTTTTGAATTTTTGAAAATAATGAACCAAAAAGTTTGGCATGATGGGTGTACCACATAGCTTTCCACCCTAATTATTTGGAATGTTGTTTATTGAAGGAGGTTTACGGGACAGAAACGCTGCGGGACGTGTTCCAGCACATATCAACCCCTTCAAAGAGTAAGTTGACAAGTATTGCAGGTCTGTCGCGCTAACCTATATAGAATAGAATGATGATACGAGCGAGTTGAAAATAGGGATGAGACATCGAGACAAACCATCGATATTGATATCGATTTCGATGTTTGAGATCGGCATCGATACGTCCTCCAATATCGGGTGAGAACATCGATATTTTCGATATCGGTGTCCTTACCAGCTAACAGTATCCTTATTACACGCTATTACCGTTCGCTTCCAGCTAGTACTCTGAGGCTTGTGTGATACCTCATTTTTAATTAAAAATTTTTCAAAACTGAAGAATCTCATAATTTTTTTCCGATTTTGCCTATTTAAGTACCTCGTTTTATCATCTTCAAACTGCTCTAGTTTGAACGGATTGAGACATCTCCAATCCGATTTCACCATCGTGTTCAGTGGGAAAAACCTTTACTAAAGAGGGTGCTTGGGGGTTTTCGGGTAATTTTCTCCCAATTGAAATGCTCAAATGCTCTTCAAACTTGGCCTTTTGAAAGCCAACATAGATTTCACGTAAATTTGTGCTTTTAATCCCAATTCAATCGAGATTCGTCGTCTGGAATGTGTTTTAGGTGTCTTGCGGCAGTGGACTTACAATGCTTTGAAACGGATTTTGGTGCAAACATTTTTTTAACATTCTCATTTTAAAATATTTTAGACCGAGAACAATAGTTTCTCTGTCTTCGAAAATACTCTAATACTGTAGCAGTTGAAAGAATTTTTAATATTTCTTTTTTTCACGTTAGGTAGCAAGCAAACTACATGGAATTTCTTCCCGTGAGTGAAGAGTAAACCAAGCAGATGTTATCGAAGCCAAAACATCGATATATCGATATTAGCGAATGTATGGCATCGATGGCAAAACATCGTAATATCGAAGCAAAACATCTATATTTCGAGAATATCGATGTCGATGTCCCATCCTTATTTGAAAACGACGAGAGATTATTAAACTGTGCTTTCCTGACTACTTTAAAAATTGCAACGCCATCGAAAGAATGGAACCTGAGAAAATGATCCGATGTGGATTTTAAGTTTGCAACAGGGCCGAGAGATCAATCGATTTGTAAGTAATGAAACTCAAAGGGGTCATCTACATCCTATCTCCAACTTTCCCTGAAATTTTGATCAAATTCGGAAGAAAATTGTAAGAATTAGGGAATGTGCAGATCTATGTCAACCATGCAAGTAAATTGACATTGACAGTCTTCAATCAAGTACTGATGATGGAGAAGAAGAAAAACTGTTTATTATGAGAAGAAAAATCAAAATCAACAATTTTTCGATTAAAAAAGAAATCACATATGTCAACTAACATGCATTTCAAATCAGTGTGATGTAAGGCAATGGTGGTCTAAACATTGGATAGTGTGGCAGTATTTTGATTTGAAAAAGAGATAACGGACCTACAAAGTATTGTTCAGTGCGTTACTCTACCTTGGCTTCGGCTTGAAAGTAAATGAAAGTGCACGCTAGCACCCCCTGCGGAACATCCGACCAACGTCACTTTGTTGGGATCCCCACCGAAAGCTGCGATATTTGCATTGACCCATTTCAAGGCCAGAAGTTGATCCTTCAACCCCATATTTCCAGGTAACGCATCATCTTGTAAACTTAGGAATCCTGCAACCAACAGTCATTTACAGCACACAATAGTTACTTTGATTCGGGGTGTAGGTTATAAGTATAAATGTATTGTAAGTCTTATTTTTGGGGCACCAAAACTCTACGACCACACCATTGTCGATCGCTTGGTGAATTGGTTAGGAAGATCTTGTTGTGTACCGTTGGAGGAGTTAAGGTTTTAGTACCAAATTATTCAACCGATAACTTCTGAAGCTTTGAAATTTCAAATACTCATCCCACGTTTCGAAGTGGTTTGGTATGATAACCCCAAACTTAGTTATGGTTCACAGAAAAGTAAAACATAGAAATGGAAATGTTTCAACTTGTCCTACATATCCATAGTGTATAATAATTCACGATCTTTCCCTGAAATCTTCGCACAGAAACAACTGCTATGATGAGGCTCAACATGAGCGAAGGTACATAGGAACTTTACACGAACGAAAAAAGGAATGAGCTGATATTGTATCCCCCCTCACCAACCCTACTTCGATCATCATAGACCGAAACAGTCCGTAACATTATAGTTGAGACCAGTCTACTCATGTGCTGTGTGTGTGTCTAATGTAGGGAACATCAAGAGTCAATTACAACAAGAAAGAAATGAAATATTCACAGGCACGTTCAGTAGAAGGTCTATGGGGTCCCCAAGCAAATGCCTTTATAAAACTCCAGCCAGAAAGGATATCAGAAACTTGGAAGAGACCACAAACCACTATACAGGCGTGGTTAAAGAAAATAAAAAAGTATAGTAAATATAGGATGTGTATTGAGGCTCAAGTAAATAAGTTCAACTAACAAAGGATGAAGGGGATCGACCCCTCCCAGAGGGCACAGTTGGACTTAATCATGGCACGAGCTATTTATAACGTTTATTATGTATCAATGGAATATATCATGATACCTACTTCACTAACCAAATACGTAATTAATAGAATGCGTAGGTGATAACAAGTATAGGAACCCATTCAATCGAAAGCTTGAATTTCAAGGAGCACAATGTGAAGATGATTCACTCAATTGTGTTAACATTCCCACACAAGTTGATACAATAGTCAACAAATGTCCGTTGAGAAGAAGGGAAATTCATTCCGTGTTATAACTTTCACAAATATTAATTCTATTCTACAATTGTTACACGATATAGTTGTTCATTGAACAACAACAAATCTCACAGAGTGTTCAAAGTGTTTT
The DNA here is from genome assembly GCA_031894815.1 of Creontiades dilutus. Lineage (NCBI taxonomy): Eukaryota > Metazoa > Arthropoda > Insecta > Hemiptera > Miridae > Creontiades > Creontiades dilutus. Next base: position 200,472 of record JAVIWC010003056.1, on the reverse strand, counting down.
AGGTGATGGGCCCATTGCACCCTAAACAAGTTTTGCGTTACTTCAAAGGAACTAAGGAGTTGAACCTGGTGTTCAGTAGAAAAGGTCAATCAGTTGAAGGGTTACTCAGACGCAAACTGGGGGGAGGTGCAAGATTGACAGTAGATCTTGTGCCAGATTTGGTTTTTAAGGCGTTATTTCACGAGGCCAGTGGGCAGTCTAGTTGACTGGCGCCAGTTAGCTGGGGCGAACTGGAAGCTAGCTGACTCCTACCAGTACCCATTCAGACGCAGCCAATTCAACTGGTTCCAGTTGACCAAAAATCATGGAGGCGATCACGCGTTCAATTAAGTGAGTATTTGCGCGATTTGGGCCGTGAGAATTATCAGAAGTGCTTTAAGAAGTGCTCTATACACATAGTGTGGACGAGCAATTGGATTTTGAGGAGAAATTCGTCTGGGACCTCATGTCATCAACTCACTTTTCGGTGGCATATCGAACTTTTGAATCGTGAAACAAAACGTAAAACAAAAGGCATGTGCAGCTGGAGGGCCAACTGAACTGGAACGCTTCCTATGATTCACACAATTCGAGTGAGTCACGACACCTCGGATTATATGTGGTGGGGGAAATTGGACTGGCCTGAAACCTACTGATGAGGTCAGTCGACTGGAGCAACTTTTTTCCACTGGGCTGGACACCAGTGGAGGCCAACGTGAGCTGGACCCAGTCAACTGGAACGTCTACTGGCGTCATGTAAATGTTGCTTAACTATGCTGGAACTGCTGTAAGATGGGAAGCTCGGAAACAAAGAACCGTTGCATAACCAACAGCAGAGAGTGAATACATGGATTCAAAAGAAGCGATTCATCTGAAAAATCTTTCAAATCTCATTCGGATCCATCATGAGAGCATGGAATTTCCAAATGACAACCAGGCGGCTCAAAGCTGAGCAGATGTAAGCTCCAAATCAAAACATATAGGTCTGCAGGAACATTTCATCAGAGAAGCTGTTGAAAACGGAGACGCCAAAATTCACCACTCTCGTACAGAAGAAATGGCAGCAGACATTCTCGCGAAGCTGTAAACCTGTAAACTGCAGGATTTTAGACGTCGACTAAGATTCGAAAAGGATCCAGTCGTCAATCTTGTGAGGAGGAGTGAAGAAGATGGTTCACTCGATTGCACTAACATTCTGAACATATGCTGATATGCTGATCAACAAGACTTGTGTCGTTGAGAAGAAGAAAAATTCATTCCGAGTTCAAATTTCCACAAATATTAATTATTCAAAAAATGTTAGGAGAATGTAATATGACATGTGGTTAACAATAAACCGACGAAGGGCGATCCCCACGAGTTGTTAAAGGTCTCCCCCGGTCACAACAGAAGAGATGGGAAATCCCTCAAGGGGCTCAGAACACCCGTATAAATAAGCCCGGACTAGTCCAAGAGGATTCATTCGGATTCTCTACCTTGATTCTGTCACTCTGTCATAAACTCTCGTCTCTTTCAAAATTTAGACTTAAATTCGCAGGTGTCGTAGCTGCTCTGGTTGCTACACCCATTTCTTGAGGTCATAGCTGTTTAACTCCTCGGAAACTGCACTCAGGGAATTACTTGCTCCTTGATGTGCCGTAGCTGAGACCTAAAATGAATTTGGATGGTCTTGCTCTACGCTCCCTTCGACACCCTCCTGGGAAGTGCCTAAATCATCCTCATATTCAAATACCTATTTATTATCCAAATTTAACTATTTCAAATTAGTTCTCCTGTTCAAAATTTCGCAAATTAACACCACATTTTCATCCGTTCAAATTTGATGTCATCTTCCAATTCAACCAATAACATAGGTACTTGTCAATTGATGAAAAAATGAAACATATTACACGGCTATTCAAACTACTTTACAATCATCCGCAGTTCACGTCAAAGCGTCTTTCAGCTCACCTAAGATTCCCAGGCGATAATTCATGGTGACCAACACAACGTCTTTTTCGTCAAGGAGATATTCCGGGCCATGCCGGTGACTGAACCCCTCTTGGAAGCTTCCCCCGTGTATGAGGAAGACGACATCAAGTTTTGACAATTCCGTCGAAACCTGAGAGATTAAATACCACATCACTTGAATTTATAGCTATTTGTAAATAGTTATTACAACAGCACGATTAAACGGGAAGTCATGAAATAATATCTGTTGGAACAACAACAAAATGGTAACACCTTGAAAAGTCCTGGCTCCTTAACAAGGCGCATGTCTTTTTGGATTGGAGGAGAAAATATGCACTTTGGAATCCAAAACATCGGTACCTAAATCAGATTAGGTACATGAAAAACTCGAGATAAGTTAGACCGTTTGATGACAGAACAAATTAATAAGAAGCCATCGATTATCAATTAATCAATAGCGATTTGCGTATGAATTATTTGACTATGATCGGCTACTATTAGACAATGATCGATTGATCTCGAAAAAGTTGATAGGTACGAATTTTACTAAAGTTGATGTTACAGCACCTGGTGAATAGAAAGATTGTTTTGAGTATTATTCTACTTTAAGATACTATTTTAACTTTTACACCGTGTTTTTCCATTTTCAGTGATTTTTAGCGTTTTTTTTTTTAATTTCTACAATACAATTTAAAATTCTTGGCTTTTCAGCGAAAGAATGAAGTTTTAATCTCAATTTGAGAACCGCTTCGCTCATTTTTTTGGAATATGAACTAAAGGCCTGTGAAGAAGGAAATCTGATAAAAAATGTATATTTTCTTTGTAATGACTTTTGTCTACCGAGCACCTCCAGTGCGAGCGTCTACCCGGGTACGCGGATGTCTTCCCCAGCCCGCTGCTCCCGGGAAGACGGAGCCCGTTTTGTTGACTCATCGCATTCCAAAGTTGGTAAGCTATCGAAATAACATTTACTAGCGTCGGTTGTGCGAAAAATCCTTTCAATACTTTTCTAGCTTCACGCTTGTAACGGTAGGTCGGAAGGTTCGAAGGTAAGTTCAAGCTTTCATGACCGATTGCTCTATTTACTCGTATTTAGTTCCTATCACATACCTATCAATGATTAATTTTGTTTATCATGTATTCAGGCCCTCTGACACCGTATTGTCTAGCATCTGTACAAATAAATGTAATTTTAAGTATTTTTTTTAAATTTATTTTAATTACAATCAAGTCAGTTTCAACAACTTATTAGTAACTTATTTCCAGTATCACAATTTAATAAGCAGTCCTCTTGTACATAACAGGAGTTTCTTTTATTCTAATAATAAAAATAGTTTGTTCGCACTTCAATCGCGATAAATTACTTCATACGTCAAGTGTCAGTTCGAACAGCTTTTTTCTCTTTAGTCTTCGAAAAAGCTTGTCATCGTCAAGGAGATAGACGGTTTTGCTAGACGAGATAGCATCACAGTGCGGAGCTCAACTTCATACTAATCAATTTGCTTGTTTGCTTTGTAACTATGGTTTTTAACAACTAGTTGATTCGCGGCGAAAAATTTTGACAACTGCAGAAGCTATACCCATGAACGTACCTACGCGCAAAAGGTAAAAATAACGGTGTGTAATTTTTGAGGACGAGAACAAGCATGAATATTTTTTTAGAACCAGAGAAACTAACACTAATTTTGGTAGAATCACAAAATAGGTAACGCACCTATCAAACCGTCGCCATATCCTATCGATATAGGTCCACGCTTTTGAAGTGTGTTCAAATGTGCTCTGTCTAGATTGCTGGTGTGGATGCTCGTTACGCTCGCATCTCAAAAACAAAAAAATATCCTACATCAATCCTTCTAGTAAAGTATAGATCAGTTGGAAAAATAGATCAGAATGTGTAAACCCTGTGCACTACGTCGTGAAAATCATTCCAACATGGCACTGGTATCGATACATTGATATCATATATATCGACGAAAGTAAACATCGATACATGTTCAAATGATCCTGATAAGAGGTGTGCGTTACTTATTCCGTGATTCAGCCCTCATTTTTATGACAACTGATCAAACAAACCCATACATCACACAATAACCGCCGAGGAATTGAACGTCAGTAAAATCAACTAGAGGATCTTCCCACAAAGCTTTCGGTAGGAAGGCTGTATTTAGTGCGTAGCACAGCTATTCTACTAGTATACATATAAAGTTAATGGCAGATATGCAGGGACTTAGAGGTTATAAATTATATCTGAGATCTTCCATTAAATTCTTCAAACTTGAAAAGGCTTTGGTAACGCTAAAATGTGGGTTAAAACTAGAAATATCTGTGATAGGTTATTGAATGTGAATATTACTCATTCAAGTCTAAATATTAAAGTCAAGTACGTCATATGTCTATTCACAAAAATTGCACCATCGTAGTAGTTTGATTGCTACATTATTGTTAATGTATCACCATTGTAAATGTACATTTATTGGCATACGGCATTCGAATAAGGTTGATGACAGCATACTTCACTTACTCCAGGAGTGTGTACATTCAGATAAAGGCAATCTTCGTTTCCAACATTCGGTTTGTTTGATTGTAAGCACTTGTTCGGAGGAGAAGTGGCATTCAGGGTACCGGTCCACGATCCAAAAGGAACGGGCTCCTGTAATAATTAAAAATTTGTATAGACAACGATTTCAAATTTTCTATTGAACGATGGCATTTTTATCTTCAAGATGTTATTTTTTACTTCTAGGATCACGATTATAATTATGTTATTGCAATTTTAGTTTGATAAATTTCTGATTTATATAACTGTTTTATTACAGAACGAGGTTTTTCAGGATATGAAAGACGGTTTACACATGATACCTAATTCACTCGAATATTAGAACTTCTATTGAACTAGATTACAAAACTGTACGTATCGTGGAACAGAGACATTGACAAAAAAAAGTCGGAAACTGAATCAAATAATGTTAAACTACCTAAGCCTATTTTTATTCTCTCTCAACCAAGGCTTTGTCAATAGAAGGACGCCTGTTCAAATTGATCTTTTTTCGAGTGTGCTCAGCCTGATTTGTGTTTTTGATTTGGTGTACCTGGGTCATTTCAAAATTTCGGTTTTGTAAGTATTTTAAAATGTTCTCCTATGTGGATGTAGGTACATGTTCCATGGAAAAGTATGTAAAGGTTGTGCCTACAGGACCCAGGAGAAAATACCAAATCCATATTTCTCACTCCCTACACCTTTCACTAACCAGAGGTATACAACTTCCATAGAGACTACTCAGCGAAATCTTTATTGGGGCTGTTATATCCACTTACACTATGAAAGAACATATCATCTACAATGGATATCCCCCTCAGGAAAAAAATTGGATCAAATCAAGTAGCCTTATCAGCCCATGTCTGACTTTCAAAATTTTCGATTACTGAAATTTCAATTGTTGGTATTTTTTATGGAACAACGAAAAAGTAATTATGGAATTTAAAAAAAATAGTACTTGTCACCTAAAACTAATGTTTTGTACCTATGAGAGGCCTAATTTTGAATTTGTCAAACTTGTCCAGGAGTGCTTAAAAACATTGTTTTCAATTGTATAATTTTCAAAATTTTCCGGGTGGGGGGGAAGGGCGATTGTTGGCCCGCACCACTACCTCAACATTATGATACGGCCCTTCTGGCAAAACGTTTGGAGATCCCTGTGTTAGGCAATTCAATATTTCAAGTTCTCAGTTCTAAGTCCTACCTTGAATCTCAGTGGGCCTACTGGAGGCTGTGCGTAGGGTATACCGAAGAATGAGCGTATTTCCCTTCCGTTGACAGTTTCTTGAACGATCCCCCGCACACTCCCTGAGGACAACGTCACATGGGGTCCGAGAGAGCAACGAACGAGAGTCAGCTGCAAGGTCAACAGTAAACACACCGTCAGTTCTCCGCCGGCCCTCATCGTGTCGGGATGACTAGAATACGACTGAGCGTGTAGGATCAGATGTTGGCACTCGGCGCCGATCCGTTCCATTACATAACGGGCCCCTGATAACATTCTAAACGCCCTGTGGAGGGACAACCAAACCGCAGGTGAGTGGGTCTCCATTACCAGCGTGATTGACCGTGATCCGCTTCTTCTTTATTTGCAATTAACGCACAACAACTACCCAGGTATAATACCTAATTACCTGCGTGAGTATTAGAAGTTTACATTGCAACAGTTTTGTGGAGGAGGACAACAAAAGGGAATAAATGAATAAAAAATCTAAATACAATGGCGGATGATCATTTAAACATCGCCCACAAACAATAATAAGAAAACAATTTGGTAAGTAATGCACTCATTACAGGGACTCATTACTCCATGTCCGGTTTTCACATGATCACCCTTATGAACACAACTATACTTAACCCTTCAAATATTTTTAAAAACTAAATTGAAAATCACGACTTTGGATGACGTTTTAGTAGGTTTTACATGATCACACTGATGAATACAATTATAAGAACTTGAATATTATTAAAACCTAAACTAAGTTTATTAAATTAAGTTTAAAAAGAACGAAATCTGCTGGAAATTCTAGTAAAAATAAAAACTTTTGTATACACCTATAAAAAAAGAAAATGTTCGTAAGTTTGATCATGTAAAATGCTTATAATTATGGTTGAGGCAGTGCGCCGATAAGTGCCGACCTCTAAAAGGCTATTTGCCGGTACAGGGTGAACAGTGAATGAAAACTATAAAAAATGTGATGAATAAGAGCACAATATTGCCTGTCATTCAACAAATACACAACACTCGATTTCATTATCTTCCTATTTGACTCTAGAAAACGCTGGAAATTCTTTCACTGGGGTTTATTATTCGATTTCATTCATTTGGCTTGCATTCATAATTTGAATTTCTACTAAGCTTTGGAGTGTGCGTGTTTCACAGGTGATAGAGCGATTATTGAATTTCAGGAGGCACACAAATATGATCAACTGATCAATCCAAATAGGTATTTTGGTTTAGAACCGATTTACGTGATCTATGCATATCTCCTGAAATTCAATGATCTCCATTTTGGAGATAGCTCGTATTTGAAGACACCGTTGAAAAGAGCGTTAAATTTCCTACCTATTTGATGTCAGAAAACAGTTTTTATTGCGTTGAAGATATAAGATTGTCGCTCGAAATGGCAGTATTGTCAAAATCTTGAAATCGCCTGTTTTTCATCTCGCCTAGCAACCCCATTAATGCTTGACGCAGAACTGAACAGGTCTGGTAAAACGTGCGCCAAAACGTCAGCTTTCCGATTATTTAGTCGTTTTGGTTTAAAAAAATATTTTTAGATGAGGAAATGGTGTTAATTGCAGAAAAACTAAGAAAACCGGATGCGTCTCTCTAATGCATGTAGTGCTTAGCAATATCTTTTCCGATCGTTATATTCATCTATTCGGAAGTTGGGCACCTGTTGATTGTCCACCTGTTGGACCTCAACTTGACTCTCCCACGACCTAGCGGATTTACAACGTAACCCAAGCTGCAGAGATTCTCCGCTGTGAAGGGCGACCTTTCAGCTTCATCACACAGCAAAAGGAGTGCGATCATTTTTCTAATTTTTCTGATGCGTGTACGAACCGTCCGCAATGTAGAGGCAAAACAGGGCCGAACTAGATGTATAATTACAAAGAACTTTTTGACGTTCGATCGAATGAAGGCTTGACAATTGTGTACATTTTTTATAGGGAAATGCGAGGAAAGTAGCTTGAAGCCTCAGGAAGTACGAGCTGGTTTTATTGAATAATTAAACTTGGCAATATCCATTGTAGGTTAAATTGTAGCTATTAGAGATCAACATTTATCTGGAAATGCTGTTTTGAAATCAATAATTGAAATGGTCATGATTATAATTATTTCATTCAGTGACATTGAACGTTATTGGATTGTTACTTTTGGATGACTGCAGAACCTGATATCAGGGTTCGGCCTTGAAATACAATAATATGGTCATTGTATTACGTCTTAGTGAGTCTGAACAAAGTTTACAAACGTTATCCTCATTCGATGGTTTTCAAAGGAGGTTGTTTGTATACATAATGAGGCCACGGTGTCCACAGATGGTTCAGTCCAGAGAGAACTTATCTCTTGAAAACAGAAAGCAATTAAAGGTCCAGGCAAAGGTATCTAAGTGACACGAGCCGTGGAAATCTTTCTGTCCATCGCGATGTCCAAGTGTATTAGGTTTCTGTTGAATTTAAATGTATTAGAAGATTGTTATGTTAAGGGGTTATTTCCCTTAACACGTATGCCTGATGGCAAGGGGTCCTCAACGGCTCAGTCAAAGCAAGGGGGTTAATGAGAGGTGAAATTTTGAAAAAAATAGAAAAAATAATAATATGGGCGCCACTCCTTTTGAAAATAAAAAGAAATAGAATCTCCTGGGAGAGGAGAAACTAGGAGAGGCATGGGAGCTGGGGAGGAAGGATAAATATTCCAGTACAGATATACTTCTTGTATCGTACTAACTCCAAAACTACACCATTCATTCCACAAAGGTCGTCCTACCCTAAAGCCTTAACCTACTGCACATCCTAATCTTAATGACTTATCCTAGCCTTATTATCTACACTTAATCTAATTGACGACTAAGGTATGTAGTAAAGAAACCCTGTGCAGGATGCACAAATATTTGAGTGCCCAGCACACGCATGCAGAAACTCTTTGAAAACCCCAATGAAGGAACTAATCAAGAAGAAATTAGATCTGCGTCAAACTACATCAGGAACCTGTCGCAGTTGAGGCAATGGTGATCCTTTCAAGTAAGGGGGTCTTAGAGTTTTAGTTATCATGGTACATCTACGATCTACATCTATCTACAGGAGGGGAACCGATCTAATTTTCCACGACTATGTAGTCACCCCCGAAAAAAAGGAAGGATGCAGAAGAAGTTGCAGAAAGAAGATGAAGGAAGAAGAAATTGGTCAAGAACCCTGAAAGAAAATAAAGCTCAGTTAATATAGAGTAATAAAATTAAATGACTCATTCCTTGAAAACAAAACAGAAGGCCTGCAGCAGCAGGTCAATATAACCGACGGCTGAAGTAGAGAATAGGTGACCCCTTACTCTGATCAGACTGTATCGATGTGTACTATGATCGATGTGTATATAGCATATGTGTATACCGATGCCACTGTCATGTTTCAAATAATTCGTTTGTCGATTTTGCTAATCATTCATCAAATAATAAAAGGAAACGGGTTTTCGCAGAGATATTTTTCTATTGGATTTAGAAATAACAATCTCATTACCTACAGATTTTCGCTGAATGATCAGTAATATTTTAAAATGTATATTGGCGGCATTTCAACATAATTGTTTTTTTGTCGTGTGTGTTTTTTAATTTAACGTTAGGATCATCTTCAATCTCTCCTCATCCTCTGATCAGCAGGCGTGATAGCTTTGAAGCTATTGCATGTTGAGTTCCATGTTTCATCGGAATCCTGTGATTTAACCCATATTTTGCATATTCGGTGAGAACAAAGCCACCAGAATATTTTTTCGAAGTGATCAGGGTAATCAAACTTGTAGCATTTTGAACGCTGAATCGAACGAGACCAACGGTAGATCCGTAGGTGTAATAGCCTAGGAGCTAGCGCGTTTTGAATTTTATTTTCGAGTGAAAAAATATCGCTCAAATTTTGAGTGAAAAATAAAACTCAAATTTTGATGTTGAGCGATTTCCAAAAATAATAATTACTCAATTTCAACCCCTGGAAACAAGCTTAGTTATATTCCACATCTTTCGAGATCATCCAAAACAATTCCAAAAGATTAATGCATGTTTATACAATCATAATCTACGTCATAAACGTCCATGATGTCTATACGTGATCTATACGGTCTTGTTACCTAGACGAAGCAAGTATTCGTATAAGAGGTATAAGGATTTTTTTTTTTTTTTTTCAAAATGAAATATCTTTCATGTTGCCGAGTTTCTTCCACGTAGAACTGATGTGTTCTGAGTCTTAAGGACCTAACCTAACACAATATAACCATCTTATTATGAATCAAAAACAAGAATTAACATGAAGGAGGCAGGAGACCGCTACATTATTCATACACCTTCCAAATGTATTTTCATTCCCAGACCACCGTCCTACTGACTCGCTCGGGATGTTGCGTTCGCTTCAACGTGCGTTCAGATTCGGGACGAAATATTCTACAAGAAATGCTCATCAAGCACCCAGAATTCCATACAATGGTGGCATCCCCTTCGTCGGTGAGTAAAGTTTTGTGATTTTTAGACCATCCAATAATAATTATTACCTGTCAAAATAGTAATAGGCTAGAGTTTAAATCGATAAGACGTAAAAAACTAAGAATATGACAGAAAACCTCTGTAAATATGACTCGAAAAAGGACCTTTAATCCACATATGTCCGTATGTATATCCACATATATTATATGACTAAACGTATGTAATATCCATTGTAAGTTTCGAAACAAAATCTGAATACCTACCTCGTACCTGAAGTTAACCCCAAACCCCCCATTACCTCTTTTCACAAATTTTACTTAAATTTTATTTGGCCCGATTTCGAATAAAAATTAGCTTTTGAAAACTCATTGAAGGTCGATAGCGACCATAATGACGGGTGCCGTGTCGTGTAAATGAAACGTGACAAAGATATTGTAGGATTTGGATGTATAAACGGGAATTCATTGAAACTCCCAATGGGAAGAGGAGCTCTAGGATTTTCCAAAACTCTGAGCCTTCGCACGGTTGGGTATCTAGATATATCACAAAGGTATTAGTGATATAGACATCAACCAACCTGAATCTGAAAAGGGTATCCAGATAAGGTGTTGGTCATTTACCAGAAAAGGAAAAACGTATCGTCTAAACGTAGGCTTAAGCTGTGAGTTGCTTGTCTTGCCCACTATTTTTGATATGCAGGTCTTAGAATGTTTGTAATTACTTGTTTTACAATGCCCCCAACGGGTTGTGTGTGTTATTTTCATTTGACGGAGTTATAACGATTGTAAGGGCTATGCACCGCCATCATTTCACTTTATTTCGCCTTTTATCCATGTGTTCTGATGTAAGTATCTGAAATAGTTTTGTATCATGAAGAGTTTTTCGGTGTTAGGGTCATTACCTCTTGAAGACCACACTTGACACCTAATCAAGGTCCGCAGGTAACGGTAACCATACTTGCCGCTTTTGGTACCTCATTGTTTGATAATCCCGTTTGTGTGTGAACATATTTAAAGCCTTTAATGGACTCCAAATTCTCCAAGCTGCTTTATGCCGTAGGTTTCCCAAGCCCTTTTTCTGGCAAGCGGTCAGCCACCTGTAGTCTCCCCCCTAGCACTCTGGGGTTTCCCGGGGTAGTTGTAACCCCGTCCCTGATTGGTTTCTACTATCTCCCTCTATCCGCTCCCCACGATTCCCCACTCTAAATTTTCTTCACTTCCCTTCCAAATAAAATTTTCCCGTTTTTTGGTTAACAGAACACAGAGTCAGATCTCTCCTTCGTTTTTAGCTTTCTCTTACACCCTTGTTAACTCAACTGACTTCATATCATAGTTATCAAAGTGACTTCATTTTCATAACTAAGTAGTGGCAAAGCAGCATATTTTGTGATATTGTTGACTACCCGCGAAACCTCAACTTCGGCAGAAGCGCCCTAAGATTTTATTCTACAACACCTTCACTACATCGACGAATACGAATTGAATGATACATTTCCATACTCGTTCATTGAGCATATACGCATTTATTTGAAATACAGTCTTCATCAGTTAACTGCATAACCGTTTATATCTTCTTTGGGTTCACCTTAACACAATGTAAAACTGAATAATCTCGAAAACCGTTCGAGATATCAAAAATTGTCATGCGACAAAAGTTGTAGCTCTGGAAATTTCCATTCGGACGAACTTCTTCCACTTTTCCATAGCTTCAACCGTTTACAGGCAAGAAGGTATCTAAGTGGAAATTTCAAGTGCCCCGTTGGGGGCATCGTAAAATGAGTAATTAAAAACATTTTAGGACCTCGAACGCCTAATTCTACTGAGCGACTCGGGAGAAATCGCGTTTTCAAGATTTGCGGACGTTTTCCGCCAGGCAAACAGAGCGGACCCTCATACCGGCTTTTTGCGGGGTCCGTTACGTTCATTACTTTATTACGAAGAAAATCAGACCGCGTACGCTTAATTTGATCGATTGAAACCGAAGATATAGTTAAAAAAAACATGTTGAGGTCATAAAAAATCGAAAAAAATCTCCAAAATATCACACTGCCATAGCTTCCAAAATCGTTCATTTTGGGAGAAACTGACCTGGCAGGCCTTTTTTATTCGTTAATGGAAGCAACTACACCAAGCATGAACAAAATCGGAGGGGGTCGGTACTTTTCGAGTTTGTCTGGGCATGGAATGACCCTCATAGAAAACGAAGCTATTACGATGCTTCTAAAACTTTTAAAAGACAGTACAAGTTTGATAGACACAATTTTGAGCACATTAGGCAAATTTTAAAAATTGTAATAGAAAAAAAATCACAGAAAGCGATTTATCATACTGATAAGAGGATGTGTTGAAATATTTTTAAATACTAAACCGAAATGTTGAATCAACGACAAAACTTTCCAGTCATGCAGGATGATCGTAAGAACAAATTTTCCAAAACGATAGTTCAAATTGAGTTAAAATTTGCAATTTGGTGAGCAAAAGGTTTCTCACCAACGATTTAATCGCGAAAAAATGTGTTTCAAATAATACTCAAAAGTAAGTATGTTCTAAAAAAATGTTTCTAATTGTTTAGCATTTTTATCCATTTTTAGCAAATTCTCATGTAATTTGAGTACTATTTTCAGCATGAATTTGAGCTTTTCAACTTACTTATCTAAGTTTTGATACGATTTGTTCTCGTCAAATTCTACTAAAAATTTAATTCAACGATTTTCAGGCCTTTTTGGTGTCAAGTTTGGGGACAATTTTGGAAATTTAACCGGTTTAGTACGTTAAAAATGTGTTGCCAGCGAACTCATCCTTCCATTCAGTGCTTGATTTTTTGAAATAAGAACGATGTTTCTCTCTAAATGATATCGAAAGTTATCGTCTGAAATGACGTACATACACATTACAGAATGCTTCAAATCACATTTCGGTGAAAAAATTTTGTCGATATTTTTTATGATAAAAGTTTCTATTCCATTGCTGGCAAACGACCATGCTGCGTGACGGAACTTTTTTCAAAAACGTGATAGATCTTTCTGGGTTTTTTCCTAACCTTTTACTGAATAAGTAAAGACGGGGAGGTGGGAGATTCTGTTGCCTGAGACAGTATAAGGGCCCTTTATCGCAACTACAGTTGGGGTAGGGGTTTTAATATCAGCTGGAACGATATTGTTCGATGCATTGAATTTGTAATACTTGAGATATGAATCGTTATATCAATTCTACCTCTTCTTGGTTACGATTTCTTGATATTATCCCCTTTTTGACCTTATTTATTACTAAGGTATATAATCTATCTGTGTATATAATAACCTTAGTAATATAACCTTATTTTTATAATATAACTTATATTATAAGGTTCAAGAAATAATTATACACAAGGTTTCGGTAATAGATTGAGTTATTCATTCAATAATTGTATTTATTGCTCCAAGAATAACAACGGGGCTCCTATTAACCACGAGGTGGAAAAGATTCAAGTATCCCTTTACTATCGTTTATTTTTATGAAATAGCACCGCAGTTGTATTGGGTAAGGAGTTTGGTTGATAGGATGGATACGGAATATTAATATCAAATTGATTTAAATACAATGATAAATTGTGGAACGGATTACCTTGTCGTAGGTCGGCGTAAAGCAGAGTGGTTAAGGGGCGGGGGGGGCGTCATCTCTCATTCCCCCCGTCACTCCTCTCGTGATTTGCTCCGTTGATAGCCGACAGGTGGTGTGGGCTATCACAAATTTCATTCTTATTTGTGAGATTAACAGGTATAGGAACAGAACTGCAATGTTCAGAAGTTATATAGAAAATTCTCTACGGGGACGTTGAAATAGTCGTAAATGTCTCGTAGGTACATCACTGGCCATTGGTGCAGCTGGCGGAGCCCCCAAACTCCACAAATACATCGACTCCCGACACAAAGAGCTGGGACCCATATTCAGAGAGAACATGGGAGCAGTGACGGCCGTCTTCATATCAGATCCTTCTCTCATCAGGAAGGTGTTCACCGTGGAAGGCAAATTCCCTCAGCATTTCGTGCCCAAGGCGTGGACTCTGTACAACGAGCTTCACAAATGCAAGAGAGGCCTTTTCTTCATGTAAGTATCAAAAACACACTTCTCTTAGAGTAGTTTTCCCATTTTCCAGAGATACTTGTTACTAAATAGCTGCGACTCGTTGAATTTAGCGCCACCTAACGATCCATAAATGTCATGTTTCTAAATGTTACTAAATTCAACATTTTATGGAAGTAATACTAAGAATACAAAGTAAATATCAATTTCAGTGTTATGAGAAGCCTAAACAATTGTAATATAACATTTGGTCAACAATAGACCAACGGATTACAATCCAAGAGTCGAGGATTATGGGGTTTTCCGCAGTCAAGGCGGAAAGGATAGGAAATCCCACACTGGATCAGAACACCCGTATAAATAATCCCGCACCATCCCAAGGGGACTTCAAACCCTCTCCCTTGATTCCGTCACTCCGTCCTAAACCTACTCTTCTACCTTGAAACGTTAGCCAAAAAATGTTGAGAGAGGGTTACATTTTTTTTTTTTAATTTTTTTTTTTTATTGATTACAGAAGTTTATTATTCAAAATAAGAAACCAAAACTGTAATTAGAGGTCGATTGTAATTATATTGTACACTGATGCAATTATAATTATATCAATGTAAATTTATTATCCTGTAAACAACTTTCCTTTCAATTTAAAGGAATATCTATCGTTATGATGACGACAATAAAAAGAGCATTATAAATAGATCTCTAATTAATATTTTTCTCTTATCTAATTAATACCTCTTTTTGCAGGGAAGGCGAGGAATGGTACAAATACAGAAGAGTGATGAACAAACATTTCCTATCACCGGATTCAATCAACAACCTAAAAGAACTTCATGAGAACGTTGTAGACCATTTGATTCAAAGATGGAAGCGCTTCGATGGTCGAGAAGTAGAAGATCTCGAGTATGAATTTTACAGGCATTCAATATCTTGTATGTCTACAATACCAGCACTTCGTATACAACCACCTCGTTTTGTTGTACAATTATTTGATTGTTGATTCAAAAACAACCAACAGGTTTCATTAGTTGGACAGTAAATTACTTAAATTGAAATACGTTTGTCAAGTTGGTTGGAGCAAATAGCTTCCTGGTTTAGGTGAATCTCGAAAATGTACAATGCCAGCTTTTTACAACTATCCACGGGACAGAAATGTCGCGAGACAGGCTCCAAGTTACGCTAACGCCTTTAAAAGGTGTGTCAACATGCTTTGCGGGTCTATCCCACTAATTTCAAAGCGGATATAATGGGATCATGAGACCGTATTGAAACTTATTAGAGATTATTGGACAGTTTTTCTCCGACTTCCTTCACAATTTTATCTTGATCAAACCACTGGAACTGTAGAAAATGAAGCTCGGTGACTTGTAAGTTAGTGCATATCCCTTCCAACCTGAAAAGTTTGCGATAAAACCCCTAGAACGACAGAAAATCTGGCTAGTTGGATTTTGCGTTTGTGGATTTGCGGACCGGCGTAATGATTTCTGAAAAACGAAGCCCATATGGAGAGAGAAAGGGAGAGAGAAGGGTTTATTCTTCTGAAAATACGACACCAGTCGTCCAGGCATGTAAGGTCTGCATTCACTCAACTAACTGCGTCCTCCAATTCATCCAATTTGCATGAATATTGCAACTGAAGGTCGTCGGCATATATATTAAACAAACAGTACGTAAATACATCTTTAATTGAATTAACAAAAATATAAAAAATCAATCCGGAGAGCACAGGCCCCTGGGGTGTGGCAAAAGAGAGAGAGAGAGAGAGAGAGAGAGAGAGAGAGAGAGAGAGAGAGAGAGAGAGAGAGAGAGAGAGAGAGAGAGAGAGAGAGAGAGAGAGAGAGAGAGAGAGAGAGAGAGAGAGAGAGAGAGAGAGAGAGAGAGAGAGAGAGAGAGAGAGAGAGAGAGAGAGAGAGAGAGAGAGAGAGAGAGAGAGAGAGAGAGAGAGAGAGAGTTTTTATTCTTCTGAAAATACGATAGATAATACATTGGTTTCAAATATATCGAATGAATATTGCTCGTCGTTGGCGCAAGCCAGTGGTGACGAACAAGAGTTGCGTTACATTTCAGCTATAGGTTTTCGAATTTAATTAAATTTGGACCACCTTTTATTGGTAGATTACTTGCAAATTTCATCAAAATCGGAAGGAAAATGTAGGAATCGAGTTAAAAGGATGTGCGGACACACACTAACACGTACTTCGAGAGTTAGAGGGACTGACCGACAGACATTGGATTACTTTCAAATTCGGAGCCCGATGATACAAACATGAGGTTATGGTAAATTACCTTGCAATTCTTTTTAAAGGATTTTTCATCATTTTTAATTGTAGTTACTTACGTACATAAATAAAATGTATGTAGTTAGTTATTGAATAACCTCATCAGCCCCCAACGCGTGGATGATCGGCTGCTTGTATAAAACAACAAAACTGTAAGGACATGATTAATTTGTGGTGTTTAGAATGATGTATTTAATTCAATTTTCTTTGGTTTTCAGTTGTACTGGGAAGCCTAATTGGAAGTACCTACTGGAAAAAGTTCGCACAGTACGGACCTTACGTAGATGAACTGGCTCGGAAATTTCAAATGGTGTTTGAGACTTCATCTAAACTAAACGTTTTACCGAGTGTGAAGCTCGTCCAGTTCTTGGGGTTGTCACTTTGGAAAACATTCGAATCATCTGTCAGTGCTTCCTTAGATGCAAGTGAGTTTTGGTAGAAATTTAATAATACTCCTTAAGTGGTTGGTCAAATCTGTCGATCGTTCTAGTCAAACGAATAACTGAAAATGGTGGACCGTGTTGTGAGAAGAGCATCATCCATGGTGACGAAGTTATTTCCGATAACGAGAGGGATTCAAACGGACAAAATCCTGCCCATAGAGAAAGTCGTTCATAACGCCGCAGTGCAAGCCAATCTCCCCAAAGTCAAACCGAAAGGGAAAGCTCTTGAAGCTCAATTCACGCAAGTGCCGGATTTCATACCTTTGCTGACGCACGTGATGATTCTTCTTGCTCTCCTCGCCTCTACGCTTCTGCCCGCCTTCTGGCTGTATAACGAGCTGTACGTGGTTAAACGGTTCGCCCCGGTCGCCAGGCCCGAGAGCTGCTGTTTGTGCAACATGGCCAGATCTGTGGTGACCGCGCTCAAACAACTGCTGGTGCCGAACTTCCTGAAGTAGGATAGTTTCCTCCCACGAAGAGGAGACTCAGAACTGTTGTGCCCCCACGTGATGAAAGTCATTATACTGATCTGGTTGAATGACTGTTGACTTTATTGGCTTCATAATGTTTAACTGAAATACGAGATCCCGCAAAGTGGAGCAAAAACGAAAAGCGCCTAAAGCTTAAGGCTGAATCACAGAATGTTACCTATTCCACACCTCTTGTCAGGATCATTTGAACAAGTATCGATGTGTACTTTCATCGACATTTATGATATCAATATATCGATACCAGTTAAATACATTAACATGATTAGTTTTCAGTTGAGCTCGTGAAATTATTTTTAGAAATTTCCATAAACGAAAATTGAAATAAATGTTTCAATTGAAATAAATGTAGAAAACATTTTGATGTGATAGAGCTGTCATGCTCAAAATTGTTTTCATTCAGCAAGAAAAGCTCAAATACAGGGGAAAGGTAATTCACCGGATGTCTGCTAAAGTGCTTTATCGTCATCTTAGTGCCCTAGGGACAAGTAGAGAGTATCCCCAGGCAGTCCGCCGATCATCGCATTTTCAATTAATAACTTTTTAATTAGGTAACGAAGAGAATTATATTTTTTTGTTTTTTGTGAATTAAGTAGCGCTTTCCCACTTCCCAGTTTAGTGGTGTTTATGTGATACCATTGTTAATAATTAACAATGATCACAATTTGACTGGTCAACAGTTGGTGAGCCCAAAAACTGAATTTACTGATTGTCCCTCTAAATTATTGATTCTGAGAAAATGGTTTTCTTTGACAGTTTTTCTTCAGGTAGGAGCAAAAGATAGAATAAAGAAATTTGTATGATACCCGAATGTTTTAATCATCTCCTGCCTTCACTCATGAAGGTTTTATTTCAACTTTTGTCCACGAAAAGAAACTTAGTTTCGCTTTTTGAATATTCAGTAAGGTCGACCCAAAGAGTTTCTTTACAAATTGGTAGCAAAACCAACACTGCTTTCGACACATAAAAGAATTAGAATAAAGTGATTTGGGTGAGTAGGTTTGCTGAAAAGCTCTGGTGGGAGTACTACAGATGATTAAAAATTTTCAACTCGATTTTAAGATTCTAGACATCTTGAAATGTAAAGTTACGCATTTTGAGAGGGAGTTAAAGAAAAAGAATATTTTTCTTGGTCGATTGAGAATAATGAGCCAAAACCCAATATCTCGGAAATTGAAGTATACCGGTACCACGCTAAACAAAACAAGACGAACACCAAATCAGCATTAACTTTGCAGACATCTATATTGGTTACATTCGTCGTAACATTGAAATGGTTACCATATGTTTATGGTACTGTGTTATCCATCTCTTTGTTGAACTTTTAGGTAAAAATGTCGTTAAAATGGCGCTTGGTGATCTTTCTGAAAATGGATTGCTCTACAAACTCGAGACTGAGAACATTCCCGAAGAAATCGTTTACGCGCTGGTTGCGGATTTGTTAATGGCTGCTGGTGATACGGTACGTATCTGCTGAACTTCAATGTTTTGAAATTATCTTGCGTAGCCACCAGTTTCTTACCATCAATGCTATGAAATCGGTTTTCATGTATATAGCAAGAAAAGCAGAACCACTATCAACATCGAGTGAAGCTTTGGCAGTACACAGCTGTAATGTCTTTTGGAATATAAAAAAAGTTTAGTTTATTTAGAAATGACGTTTGATTCTCAAATGAAATGGACCCGCCAAATTCACAGTTTGTGTCAAAAGCTAAGAAAATGTGCCTATATCCTGTGTAGAATCAAATTTCTATCAGAAGAACTAAAGATCAATATTTATCAGGCGCTGTTTGAGTCAATTTTACTGTATGCCATTGTACCTAATTTGGAGAAGCACTTTCAAGAAGGTAGCTAATTGATCAAATTTTTAAGATTCAAAAAATGATTGACATTGTTCAATAAGCCCAGGCGCGATCCCACCGATACATTATTTCATTATTTGAATTTGTTAACTGTACATACCTATTGAATATGCCCAAACTAATTCGTTAACACAAAAGCATATGTTTTGCGAGGCAGCGGGAATCAAAATCATACTATGAAAAATACATTGGCTCAAATGCACGCAGGGCATGCGAATAATAAATGAAGATTTTGAAGAAATTAGAAATCTAATTAACATAAATAGTGAACAGCTGTTCAAAAAAGAAACTTGTGAACTAGTAAGAGATAACACGTATGAGTACTCTATAAACGAAAATTAATGATTTTATAACATTCACAGCAATATAAATGACTTATCTACTAAGTACGTCATTCCATGGAAGTGGACTCTGAATTTTAATAATTAATGTGGTGCAAGTGATGTAGGTAGTTTATAAAAATTAGATGTTAGAAGCAACTCCGGGCTGGGCCACAGTGTTACGCTACCCAGCTCGGTTATCAGTTATATTTCAATTGAAGAATGTAACATGTAAAATGGAATAAATAAATTATCTTCAATCTGCGCAAGTTCTGCAATGATCTGTGTTGTCTTTAGCGTATTAGATTCCGACATAAGTTTGCACAAAATTTTGATTGTGATTTCCACTTAACCCCTTTGAGCCACGGGTGGTTTTCCATAACTTTCAGGCACGGGAGGGGCACAAAGGTACCCCACTTGTTTTCTTCAAAATAATTACTTTTTAAATAGTTTTTATTAAATTTTTAGTTCAAGAAATATGATCGTGGGAAGCCATAAACATGTATACAGACAATAATAAGTTAATGTGTATAACTGCCTGTAAAAAGCACAAGCTAAGAGCACCTTCCTCGGAAAGGTTCTAATTTCCCATCAATTACCAACTGATCCCCAGGTGAATGGGGATTTTTGAAGTTTTCGACCAAAAACTCGAAAAATTCTCTTACTGGGCACAATTTGTCTTGTTGTTTTTTCTCTTGTCCGGAATTACCATGTCAAATCGTAGTTTACTCATCAGAAACTTGGACCGATTGATTCCCATGATTGCCGGCAAAATTTCCACGCTAGTTCCATCACGAGCCTAGGCTTCCCGTAGATCTGTTTTTGACATTCTTTTGCACCGAGTAGAAAATTCCAATCACAGCCAAAATTTCAGCTATGTCAGTTTCTTTCAAATTTCGTTTGTTAGGAATAGTACGCCAAACAGCAGAATATACACGTGTAGTTGATAGGACGCCAGACTTGTCCGTTGATTAGTGCTTACTGCATTCGTGGTCGATTAAAGCAGAACTAAATAAAGGTTGCCCGCCGAACAATATAAGTTGGAAAACTAACATAAAATAACAAATTCAACCCATGTTTATATTTCCAAATTTACTTTACATCACGTTGGTCGCGGTAGATTAACAGATTCCTGATTTCACAGACTGCATTCACAAGTCAATGGGCGGTTTACTCACTTGGAAGAAACAAAACACTTCAAGAAGCCATACACCAGGACGCATCGTTGATCAGAGGAGTAGTACGAGAGACGCTCCGGTTGTATCCATCGGCAGCTTTCATCGCCAGAGTTCTTCCTCGAGCAGAGACGATCGATGGATACGAGTTGAAAGAGAACGTAAGTTTGGTTAAAACATGATCGACAAAGTTGCTATAAGTATAAAAATCACCTTCAGTTTTTCACGAAACAGCTGCAAGTAAGCCGCCATTTGGTTTTCATTCTCCGAAATGTAACGTTCATACTCGTTGAGTATCTGCGAGGTCTGTTTCCAGGGAGCTGTGTGAGAGCATTACGGTCGAGTACAGATGTAACTGGTTATCACGGCCGTCCTTCCTCTTCCTCCCGAATGTGGGGTGTCGCTTGAACCACGAAGAACCTCTGTTCTTACTTTGCCAATCCTAAGATGGATTTTGAAAATACGAAGCGAGATGGTTGCGTTGAACTATCGGCCTGAATTTGATCTTTAGTGTCTGGATTGTTCTCACTGTAATTACGGCCATAAGGAAGGAGGATATTTTTCAATTTTATCGCAGTTTGCCCAATTTTATGAGAATACAGGGCCAAGTATTTTGGAGCTAGTACAATCGCAGTGATTGATTTTGTTCATCTCCTAGAAAATATAAATCACTGGATTAATCTGGCTAACTATGCACGTAAGGTAGTAGTGGATGAATTAAATTGGTGACGCAATAGGCAGTGCGCTTGTTTGAAGCTTGGGACATTGTTATTTATTTAGTTTTAACTATTTCTGAAAATTAGAATGTAGCTTGTTAATTTCATTTTTGATGAATTTATCTCGTTGATTTCCACTTGGGTCAACTCCTTTTGACAGCCTAAGGCTATGCATATTGTACCTACCTAATTTTCGAAAAATTATTCGATTTTGTTTTGCATGTATATACATTTTTTTAAATGAAGTAATATTTCTTCTTCTTCTTCTACTCAATAAGTAGGTGTCATCTAATCGTTCACAACTCACAAGACAATGTCGATGAACTTTCAGGCTAGAACGACGTTTATCTGAATCCTGGAATATAAGAGCCTTGATATCAAAAGATCAAACACTCAAAACCAATTCTATACCCTTCAAAATTTGCAGTTAGTCAATCTTTTGGGTTGCGTGTCAATTCGTTCCCAAGCCCGGGATTATGTTAGGTCGACCCTCGGCTACCTAATTCCCTTCTCGAACTCGAGAATGACAATTCGACCAGGAGACCACGGGTAGAAGTTCAGACTCGCTATCTCTCGGATTGTCAACACAAACGATGTCCAACGTATTTCCTTATCCCGCGTTTGACCTATATTTTGTACTGCCTTAGGCACTTCCATTTTTTCAACTTTTGGGCTACCGTATTTAGGCATTTTTGCAGGCAAATTTCCCGTCTGGAGTTCGTTAAGGCGGTTGCGGGTTTCATCCGGCCAGTTAAACTATAGAACCCATACCTATATTTCTCAAATTTACGGGAATCCCTTATTTGCAGAAATATGCTGGTTTGCCTACAAAATAATAAAATTCTCATATGAGTATGGGCGTAACCATGGATCTGAACTTATCATATTTGTCCCATATTACGTTTTCGTGTTCATAATATGATTATGTTATGGAGGCTAACGAGGAGTAAACCCAGAATTGGGTGTCATCTCTGAAAAACCTCAACGAGACCTGAACATCAACTTTTGTACGGACTAAAGCAGATTTCAGATCCATCCGTCAAGATATCCGGAAAGTGAGTTCGAGCAGCTGATTGGTTGGACATCAACTGGGGAGAGGGAATATTTTTTCCGTACAGGCACTTTTGAAGCAAATTGTACCCAACAGATTTTTAATTCCATGATTATTAGTTTTTCATCGTTTAGTAAAAATAATTGGCCGGACCAAATCCTTCCGCGGGCCGCATCTGGTCTCACTTGCTGGTCTGGTGCTCTCATCAGCTTCATGATTTCGAAATTCTAACCAACAAATTACTGTAAGTGAAAAAGTTGAAGTTATACAATGATGAACAATGTGTGGAGCACATCCCCCGGTTTTTAGGAAAGGAGTTGCTCCTTAAAACTCACTGTAATTTGATTTCGTTCAGGGGTGGTTCCAGGACAGTTTAGTAGCCCCCCAACAATACATGTTTATCAATACCTTTACCTACGAGATAGTAATACTTTGATATACATGTTGTGTAATTATGATTGTAATTAAGTAAGTAAAGTAGTAAAGTAAACAAGGAATTTCACCTTGGATTTCCGTCCGACTACCCGGAGGTGTCGCGGACGTCGCCAGCCGTCCTCCAGAGAGGATCGGAACTAGGTCTGACGATTTCGCTCGTGGCTTCCCATTGCCTCACGCCCCTGGGTTGGGAGCGTTTTGGATTCACGTGATATCGAGATCAGAGGTGAACTGTCTAACGACAGGACAGGTATACAACACTTGATAGGATTTAGGACCTAATCATTGGTGCCAGCCGGATTCGAACCGGGGCAATCAGTACTCCCACTGAAAGTAAACAGCTAGAGGACTGACGCCCCAGCTCGCTCGGACAACCTGTCCCCCTGATTCTAATTATAAGTATCTAACGATTAAATCATTCATTCATTTCTTTGAAATAATTCTGCCTCATTTGCTAAATGAACTTCAACTTGGTTACGATAAGATATTTATCTGAGACACCACAACAACTGTGGTATTCGGGCATTGCATACCAGACAGTATTTTACCACATAAATACGTTACTCCACGACACTATTTTAATCCACACACTTAGGCCATAAGTAGGTACTACTTTCATGTTAAGCGATCAATGTTTTATTCAAGTCACAAATAATATTTTGTTTTTTTGCACATACATAAAATATGATTTATCTGGCTGAATTGAATTACATGTGAAAATGAATAATAATAATAATAGTGAATCTTGAGTTAAACAAGTATTGACATGTCAGTGATTTTCTAAATTACAAAATCCAGCCTTCTATTGCCAGACTTAGCAAATCTCTGATTAAATTAAACAATTTAAAATACACAAAAATGCACTTTGGTAAAGTCCTGTTTGGGACTTTCTAAAAAAAAAAAAAAATGAGTTCTGGGCATTGCCCCCCTGCCTTGATCTTGTGTATCTTTTTTATATACCTATCTCTCTAGCGCTCTGTGTAATGTAATGATGAATTTAGGATTGTGAGGAGGCAACGTTAATTTCGGCCTAAGTGCTATCACGTTTCTCTCGACTACCTACATCCCTTGTGGTATACATTGGATTTCGTTGTGAACCTACCCTCTATTATTTGTGGATCCTAACGGAATTGCGGAAGGTAATTAATTAGCATGTAATTGCCTTGTAGTAAACAGCTTAGCCATACTATATACTTTAGCAGGTGGAGTCCGAGAAGGTATAAATAACATAATTTTTTGGCGCACTTGTAATTTTTTTTCAGATGGGATTTGTGTGTCCCAATCCATTGATGTGTTAGAATCGGCAGCGTTTCACA
Organism: Creontiades dilutus; assembly: GCA_031894815.1. Classification (NCBI taxonomy): domain Eukaryota; kingdom Metazoa; phylum Arthropoda; class Insecta; order Hemiptera; family Miridae; genus Creontiades; species Creontiades dilutus. The sequence continues at coordinate 176,174 of JAVIWC010003056.1, read as the reverse complement.
TTTTTGTAATTGAGTAATGATATTTTCAGGAGTTGGTCTTGTTGTCGCTGTTCACCTGCGGTCGTGACGAAAGTCTGTACCCGTCAGCCGACAAATTTCTCCCTGATCGATGGACGAAGGAGGGTTCCGCCAGGTACAAAGGCGTGACCAACGTCAACAGTTTTCTTCCTTTCGCGATGGGTGCTCGATCTTGTATTGGCGCCCGTTTGGCCAACGCTCAGCTGCAGATGACCATAGCCAAGGTACCCTATAATATAAATTTATTGCCTTAAAACGATGAATTTTCGATGTTGGATTTCCAAACAAGAGCTCATGTTCCATCAGGCTGAGAAAGCACGAGAGAATTTCCAAAATCTTTTGATATACATAGTTACGGTGACCATAGGTACTCCTTTTGGGAGTACAGGTCCTACTTTTTGTGTTTGTGTCCTCCCATATTTTTGAACCCTTGAAAACGAAGGTAAGGTCCTCCTTTTTTGAAATGGTACTCCCAAGGTCCTACTTTAATAGGTTGTGGGTAAGCTGTGGGTTCATACACAACGTCTTTTTGTGAAAGTTACCTACGGAAGTGGAACGCAAATATTCAGGATCTTGCCCTATTTTCATGGATTCTGCTCAAAAAAACATTTTCATGGAATGTAGCGTCATGTGAAGCTATTTCTGACATCTTTGCCCGATCATCTGCTAAAATTAACATAGATGCGATGTTTGACGAGATATCCCTTGTTAAAAACTACATATCGGAGGAGAAGATTGGCAAATGGAACGAGCTTAAAGCAGCCTCAGAAACGCGTTGGAGTGAAATTTTAAATCACGATCCAACCACGTGTTTCTGCCCAACACAAAGATTGTGTGTGAATTTGTATTTAGCTTACCAGCAACAAGTGCACCCATTGAACGCTTATTTTCAGTAATTAATAACTATTGGAGTGCAGAAAAAAACCAATTAGGCGTTGACACCCTGAAGGAGGCAATGCAAATTTACAACAATTTTGATGAAAGTTGCATACAAACGTTTGATTTTTTGAAGAACCACGAGCATCTGCTTAAAGCCGTCCACGGTTCTGCCAAACATGATTGGTTTAAAAAATGACGACTCTGGTTTCACATTATTTTCACAATTTGTTCAACTTGCTGCAATTCCAAAGTTGCAATATGATAATGACGTTTATTTGTGTAACAACGATATTTACCTGTGTTGCGTGCCTGATTCAGAAGCTGTGAGAGTTATATTAATATTATATGCATAATTTAGTTTGAAAGCTCCTATTTCGAACACATTTTTTTCTGAATAACATTTATTTACCAATATTTAATACTGGTTGATAAAATTTGTGTTACTCTTCTTATATGGTCCTCCTTTTCTTTTTCAAAATTATGGTCACCGTATACATAGTACAAATTGTGTCGAGTCCATATCTCAGCCACAACTCTAATATAAGTCCAATTTCACTAAACATTTGTGGCATTATATGGACACCACATCGAACGGTTCTAGTTCTAACGAAATACCCTTCTAGAAATGCAATAATGTAACGTGGTTATGTTGTGATCTTCTAGGTGCTTGAAAACTTTCACATTGAGACGCTGGAAGAAACTGATATGGTTTTGCGGCTCGTTCCTGTACCGTCCAAGCCAGTTCGGCTTAGAATACAAAGCAAAGTGAAAAAAACGTAGATGCTAATAGCAGCAACCTTATCATGAAGAAAATGTGTAACGAACAGTACTGCGTAATCAACAAAGTAAGATGTTTTGTGTAATGAACCAAGTAAGGGTATACATTATATTTTGTAATATACATTTTCATAAATATATTTCTAATTTACTGCGAAGATGTTACCTAATTCTCGTAATTGGATGAGTATTTTTATGTTGTTAATCCTAAATTTATCAATTGTATGTACTTGCACGTAATTACGCTTCCAGGGTAAAATACAGACCTGTATTCCAGGAGAAAATGTATAAACTTTTCATATATTTCTGCGATCCTTATATCAGTACCCTGTGTTCTCATTCAAGTAGATATATAAATCTGTCATTGTACGTGCACCTATCTACAAATTAAGATACAACTGAATGTGAAGTTTATTCAATTATAAATCAACTTTACCTACCTATTCAAATATGTCTTCATACGTTTTTTTAACCTTTAAAAGGTTTTTGCGATGGGACGCCCCGCCGAAAAGCGACAGGGAAAAGTGAGACAAAAGTAGCGCGTATTTTTATAATGATTTTCACTTACAACCGATCGTTGCTAAGGAAATTTATTTTCGCCATTTTTCATCGCACAAAAATTGTTCACCACTGTGAATTTATTTGACACCAGACCACATCCCTCGCTGCCAATTTCCCCCTCCTTACATCCCGGAGAACCGTAGGTTACGAGTTCGTTTTGTTGACAAAACTTCTTATTGGAGTGAAGTTCTGGCTTAGTTACCTATGATTTTTAGTTACAACCGATCGTTGGTAAGGTACACATTCTATTCTCTCCTGAAAATTTGTTGCTCGGGCACTTAGGTCGTTTTGCCACTGCCACTGGGATAGGGTCTCAACCAAAAAACGCTGCGAATTCTTTCACTGGGGTTTATTATTCAATTGGCTTGCGTTCATGATTTGAATTTCTACTAAGCTTTGGAGTGTGCGTGTTTCACAGGTGATAGAGCGATTATTGAATTTCAGGAGATATCCATAGAACAAGTAAATCTGTTCTCAACCAAAATACCTATTTGGATTGTTCAGTTTGTGTGCCTCCTGAATTTCAATAATCACTCTATCACCTGTGAAACACGCACACTCCAAAGCTTAGTGGAAATTCAAATCGTGAACGCAAGCCAATCGAATACTCGTACATATCTCGAATACTAAGCAAGATTTACAAAAACATATTGGTAAGTAATAGATGCATTACAGGAACGTCACTAGGTAGGGAAACGACAAATATTGGTTTGGAGTATAAACTTTACACTCAAATAGAAATTATGATTTTCGAGCCAATCTCATATAAATAGATTCCAAGCACTCGTTGCGTTGCCGGGGATTAGAGCATTTACAATACCGAATTTATTTTGTATAAAATTGTATTGCTGTCGGTTTCTTTCTCTATTAACCGTTAACTTGAAAATTAGGGTAATAGGAACAGACGTGGGTATGCAAACGATGGCTTTACAGTTTGGAGGTGTTGAGGCTATTTAATCCAAGTACGCCTTTTTCGTAAACCGAGGTAATCCGATCATTTGGTTTCTTTGTTATCTAAAAACCGGGACCTCGGAGATGGTAATGCTGTTTTAACTGGTTTTCATTTAGTTGGGTGGAAGGTGGGGGTAAACGCCTCAGGTGTGAGGTTCACCGATTAGTCTACAGGATTAGTTTTAGAGTAGCTTGGGGAAGGCGAGCCAAGAATCGATTGGAGTACGTAAAACTTGATAGGTGGAGAGAATAAGGCGGTGTGAGCGAGGGAGAGAGAAGAGCGACTAAGTTAATGGATGAAGGAGTTAAAGGAGGATGGAGTGATGATAGAGTTGGGGGAGAGAGAGCGAGATAGTGAGTAAGCTAGACAGGTCTGAAGGGATTTCCGAAAACCCCGCTTCTACACCTGAGCTATCTCTTCACCGCTAGTTTGGCGTCAAACTAATCTGTTTAGGTCAGGAAGGTGGTGGGTTAGCTTACACCTCACGGCAATTACTCGTAGCTTTCACAGCGGCTACATGTTGATATTCCACACACGAGCTGTACCCTTCAAGTAGCCTCACTCTCATCTTTACAGCTTTGACACATGAATTCGGACTCTCGGCAAGTCCACTTAGCGAACAGATTAGCATATTAATTGGATCATTTTGTTAATCATTACGTAATATACCGTTTGGCTTATCATTTTCAACTTTTTACAAGTATCTAGTTTTGCCAGGGTTTAAAACGATGCTCTAAGGAGAAGGTCATTACTAAGCTTATTTCCCAAAGATTGGGTTTTTCGGAAGATTTGTTTCCAACGAAACCTATTGAAGAACCTTCTCCAAATTTTACTGGAATTCGGTCTGGATTTTGAGTCATACGGGAACAGACAGACAACCAATGTCATATTATCTAGGGTTTGTTGAGGTTCGGTCTTGAATAAAAAACTTGTTCCCAAAGGTTTGAAGTGAATGAAAACTGACCGATTTTTGTTTGTAACCATGTTAAGATGAGGTGAGGTGATGGAATGGTATAGTTGCCCCTTCCATTGAGCTGAATGCGGTAATGCCCGATACGCTCAGAAGATGGCCTAGACGCTTGAAGGTGCATCCATCACAAGTTAGACCAACTGCTGACTTCAACTGGGAATTCTCCCAGTCACATTCCGCTTGACGATGGAGCAATAAAACTTCGAAACGATGGGAACAAGTTTTTTATTCAATACCGAACCGCAATACACCCCCTGGTGTTTTTTCTGAATAACTACGAATCTACGGTCGAATACCTCCCACTCCCACTGATACCAAGGACAAGCAGAATGTCAATCACGAATGTGGGTCTACCTGGTGATTTGTCGGCAGTGTGAAGAGGATCAGGGTAGGAGTTCCTATGTTGGAAAAACTTCTCGACGCAATTTGAGAATCAACAACCGTAGAGCTTCGTTGAACCAAGATCGGCCCCTTTGAAATTACACTCAGGGTCAAACGATTCCAAAATCACATTCAACGACTGCTTCGGAATAAAGGTTTCAAAGAAGATGTCACAGCCGAGCAACGACAAACTGTTGTACATGGGTACTTGGACCGACGCGACCTCCTCGCTTCAATCCAAATGATACACAACAAAACCATGCATTTTCACATGGTTACATCCATGGTACCATCCAGCCCAAAAGCTAAGAAACCATTATTCTTCTACTTTTGACAAAGATTAATATCGAAATATGAAAATTATCCTGTCATTATAACTTATACATACAAATAGGGAGAGAGAGCGAAATAATGAACCTTTGTGATCAACTAAGAGGAAGTAATTTTTAAATCCCTCAAAATTTGTTGACTCAAGTTTCAAAATTTGTACAAACCCAAAATCAGATTCTGAAAAAAAATCCCTCCGTCCGCCTTCGCGCTACATAGGGCAAAACAGCGTAACTAGGTGGACAAAAATATTTTGTGAGCGATTCTAATAAGAAATGTCACGTTGATTTTGGGTATCCCTACCTCAGGTCCCTATGCTTAGGTCCGTCACGCCCATAACAAAATAAACATTTAACAGTCATGTTTTTTCTACGTTTCCCCATTTTACGGTAGAACTACAGACTGTAGATATTTTAGTCAAAGAGAAAAATTGTAGACTTGAATGCGGCTTCTCCTAGTCACCCAAACTCCCTAAATATACCATTAACTATGGGCAGTTATCCAAAACGAAATTGTTGACCTTCAAAGAATGTTTACGGTGTAGAAAGTATACGGTGGGGTTCCGAGTAAAAGTACAATGTGTCATACGGTATACAAAGAATGTATACGGTGTAGAAAGTATACATTGACCAAGTAACATTTGCAAAATTTTACAGGGAAGCGATCTGAAGTTTCACATATTTTCTTCTTACGAACACTGGTTGTGTGATGTCTCATCCGACTATGTTTCGATTTTTCTTTATACTGTGGGTAGTTAGCTAGTGCCCGCCTATGATATCGTGCTTCAAAATTCACTTCCGATTAAATAAGAGCTGTTTTCCGAAAACTTCAAAATTTATCGTTCTCCATTAGGGGAACATTCCGTTTTCACACATTTTGGAGGAAGCGGAGATGAGAGATAAACTGAAAACGAAATTGTAGACCTTTCAAAATTTCTCACCGATTGAATTCCAGAGATTTAAATGTGTCATACGGTGCCTATACAAGGAACAAATAATGTACGAGAAAATTTAAAACAAGGGAAACATTAATTTCTCCACTATTTTTGAATTCTGAAAAAATATAAGTCAGCGAGTCGGGCTCGACATTTTTCAATTTTTTACAGTAGCGACTGATCATGAAAGCCAATAGTGGGCCTACGGCTACAAAAATATGAGATGAGGTGGTTCAAAAACTTTTGAAATTGGCAACACTCCTCGTTTTTACCGGAAAATAAGTTTAAAAGTATACTTTTTGATCAAGTTTCTTGGATTTGTCATTTGTTGTTTTGTGTGCCACCTAGAAGCTTTACTCCGAAACTATAGGACCAAAGTTAATGGAACACGGGTCACAACTTAATCAAACGGGTTCTTGCTGGGACTACGCCCGGTTCCTCCAACGTTTTCAATCAACGTTTACTCAATAAACCGGAGATCCCAGTATGATATACATAATTACTGTAATTACTTTGATGTCACATAATAATGTTATTGAATACGTTTCAATGTAATCTTTCCCAATAACTCTTATTCTCATTGGAAGCTCGCTTTTCGATCAATAAAACCCACGGATCGGCAAACATTCGTTCGTATTACTCTCGGGTGTTAAACAACGAAGTTTGATTTCACCAGCTCCGGTTCAAATGAATCGATAGCCAAAATCATCCAACCAAAGCTTAGAGTCCTAATCAATTAACACCAGTTCTTTTCGCCATCTTAGTTTCTATCCCGAAATTCAGTTGTCATTGTGTTCTGTTGTGTTATTGTTTTCAGTTAATTTTGTATTTTGTCAGCGTTTAGCATTTTGTCAGTGTTATCGTACATATCGTGTTGTTGGTTATTTTGTCTAATTCGTGCTTAGAATAAAAGAGTCACAGTGAGTACGAGCTTGACGAGGATATTGCAGATTTTTCTATAAACGATAAACTAGAGGGAGATCGGGGGATTTCGAGCTCGACGTTATTGATTTCGTGACAAAGAGGATATTTAAAAGAAAAAAAGTAGTAATTGTCACTTTCTCTAGTTTAAATTTGAAAAAGAAAGGATTAAGAAGAAAAAGACCAACCGCGAGGTACGTAAACTGACTAAATTGAAAGTGATGGCTTGCAAAAATATGTTTCTTATGGTGTAGTCCCACAGAACGATTTGAAACATATTTGAGAGAGAGAGAGAGAGAGAGAGAGAGAGAGAGAGAGAGAGAGAGAGAGAGAGAGAGAGAACGATTAAACATGGTTGTTTTCATGTTTGTGGGAATTTGATTTGCAAAAGTTCGTTCTGAAATCGTGTTTTTCATTCAGGACTGAAAGAATCGTCAATGTCAATCACGTGGAACTACAATTCCTGAACCAACGAGTTTACATTCAGATTCTGTTTGTGTGAAAACACGAGGATGAGTCGGGCTGCAGAGAGATAAGTAGGCAAAATTCCCGCGCGAGTAGCCACGAATGAGTCAGAGCTGGTTGTATTCGGAGAACACTTTTGCCTCCTACTTTGGCGAGGGCCACCTTCCATCTGTGAAAACTTTACCGAGCGGGTTAGCAACTCGATGACCAACCCCTAACATAACTCACATTTCAATTTGGCTTCTTTCCAAGTCTAATGAAGCCCACCTTTAGCTTTTCCGCCGAAGTTTTGCTACTTTACGAGAATTCAGATTTCTTTCGTTCCAAACACCGTACTAACAACTAGCCGGGTGAAACAAATTTCGCTGTACTGTTATTTGTTACGATAAACGCTATTATGGGCCACTTTCAGCAGAATACAAGGTTGGAAATAACCTTGAGGGTCAAAACTTGAATTACTTCATGTTGAAAACAAGACACATGCTTGTCGAAAAGATCATTGTAATCAATGAATTCCAATTAATTGTATTGGTTCGCCTATCGAGCAGGACCTATTGACCATGTACAAACCATAGCGGATCGTCGTAATACACTCTAAATCCATCAACTGCTCAGTAAATGAACGTTCTATAGTTTTACTACGTTAAAATAAGTAGGAAAGTAATCTTCTCTTCATCTATATATATAAAACGCATTTGTTGTCTGTATGTTCCAGGGTTGTTATAAAAGGAATTCCCATTCCCGTTAAAAAGTCCCATTCCTTTTGAAGATATGTAATGGCAATTCTCATTCTAATTCCTGTAATGGTAATTAAAAATGCAATTACTTTTTCTGATTACATGTAATAGGAATTCAAAAAACCCATTCCAATTACATGCAACAAGTACGAGAGACGCTAACAAAAGATCGGCGTTTGACTCAACGATTAAGAGCAGAACAATTGGGTATAAGGAAATACACAGTAAGGAGCATCGTCTATGGAGAATTGAGCAAACGCAAGATTTGTTCACGATTTGTGCCGTTCATGCTAGGGTTCACAATCATCTGAGGGCTTTTCTGGGAAGGATTCCACATCAAGACTTCTCCAACAGTTTTCAAGCGTTATACCAACGTTGTCAGAAGCGTGTTGTGTTAGGTGGAGAGTATTTTGAAGGTCAATAAACGTTCTACCGAACTTTTTAGACGCACCTCGTAGATAGATCAATGATTTATTGAGATTCTAATTAACTTTTCGTTCATCAACACTTGTTCTGCTTCCCTAAAAGTTTGGTGCCCCATGAAGTTCTATTTAAATAATGACCAAACAGTCCGTGCGATGATTTTCTACTGTCCAGTAATCTGCCTAACAGAGCTCTCTGAAAATGATAAACCCATAAGTTACAATTAGTAGCGTTTTTGTTTATTTATAACCAGGTGCAAATATCCGGCTTTTCCCGGGTTTAAAATAAGGTTTTTGAAAAGCGTTTGACCGGGTTTAAAATAGTTTTTGTCAGAGCGTTTGTTTTCATGCAATAAACGGATCCTTTTATTAAAACAACGTGATAAACAACAATCTTCGTAGTTCCATTTGGAGTGTGCAAGAGAAAAAAAATCCTCATTGCCCACTCTGGAACTGGCCACATTCCACAGGCCACTGTCCATGAGAAAAACATGGTGTTTGCAAGTCTATACCAGCAATCTCAAGAGATTGTCCCTGTGACTTGTTGATTTTCATCGCAAAGCACAGTATCAAATGGAACTGTATTCTCTTGAATTGTATGGTGTTGTGTGAGGGAATAATAGGTATTCTTAGAATGAATACATCTTGGCCTTTAGAGCACCCTGTGAGTACTGTGGCTTGAATAATTAGTCGCATCACCTTTATCACGATCAATCTTGTCCCATTACACAACGGATCCCGATTTATAAGGGAACAGACAGTCAGACAAACAGACAACAAATGCGTTTTTTATATATTTACGTAGGGAGTCCAAGGAGTTGTGCACAATCCGACTCCTACGTGTTGTACAACTCATTTCCGAACAAATATGTCTCTTAGCAATTTTCGCCAGAGGTCTCGTTTCGGAGTTATTCGAGATTTACGATTTTTTCGTGTTTTCGATCTTATGTCATTAACACTTTCATAACTCCCTCAATTTTAAAGATAGCTCACATTTGATGAGAACGTTAAATTTTCTATCTATTTGATGTCAGAAAACGTTTTTTTAATGGCATTAAAGATGTGCAATTCCTGCGCGAAATGGCAGTTTTGTCAAAATCTTGAAATCGCCTGTTTTTCATCTCGCCGAGAGACGGCCACTGTTTGTGGTTAGCTACGTCAAATCGGAAGGGGTTGACAAAACACGGCGCACAAAGCAACCCCTCCTTCAAGACCGGAGGGTCGTGCGGGTCATTGCATACCTTGCCCCTGACATATACAATGCCTCCTCCGTAGCTTTCCCAATTTTCAGTCTTTTAGTTATACAGGGTGTTCCAGGAGTTATGCACAATCCGACTCCCACGTGTTGTACAACTCATTTCCGAACAAAAATGCCTCCTAGCAATTTTTGCCAGAGGCCTCGTTTCCGAGTTATTCACGACTTAAGATTTTTTTCGTGTTTTCGATCTTATGTCATTAAAACTGTCATAACTCCTTCAATCTTGTAGGTAGCTCAAATTTGATGATACCGTTGGAAAGAACGTTAAATGTTCTATCTATTTGATGTGAGAAAACATTTTTTAAATTGAATTGAAAATGTGCCATTTGGTTTGTCAAAATCTCTAAATCGCCCGTTTTTCATCTCGCCTAGAAACCCCACTAACACTAATGCTTGACGTAGAACCGTGCAGGGCTGGTAAAACGTGCGCCAAAATGTCATCTTTCCAACGGTGTAGTCCATTTTTCATCAATTTCTTATAGTAATGTATAAGTCCCTTTCTGTAGGCTAAAATATATTTAGTTATTACTGTCTTTTTTCTCATGAATATACATCTATACGATTCATTGAATTATTACCAAGTATTGACAGCTGTCTCTCAACATTTATTGACAAATGATTGATTTTTGATTTGATTTTGACACATGGGGTCTCACGTGCAAAGTTATTCGCTTGGTACCACAGCTTGAAGGGAGGTGATGACCGCTGAAAGAGTAATCCGCCGGGAATAATCAACTCTCGCAATAAATAGGTATCAAAGGATCGGGGGGAGTAAAATTCGCGATCGGTGGGAGAGACCGTGACATGCGCTGGGTAATTGGCAGCTCCGCTCGCCCTCCGCGAGTTCTCCAGTCTGTGTTGGAGGTTCGGCAAGGGATGTCCGCGCAGCTCAACCCCAAGGTACATCGCTACAATTCCAAACATACGAATAATATCGAATAATTATGATTAAACTCCTCCATCCTGTTCCTTCATCAGTCGGATCCACATTGTGTCTCGATAATTCAGTGATTTTAGAATCCTAAAGGGTTCCCAGTTCAATTTCGTATTAAAAACGCAACTGATTTGAGCCGGTGGAATACCACTTCTGGAATATGTATTATGTGTTATCTTTTCACTGTAGCAAGTACAAGTGCAAGTCCATTCAACAATACTGAACATACACATATTCAACATATATTACAGAAATATAATACCTTATTTATATATATGATACTAACTGACCCGGCAAACGTTGTTTTGCTTCAAAAAACTTTTTTAGTTTCTAGATAAATTCTAGTGTAGACAAAAAGTAACCTACTCATTATAAGTGTGTGAGTATGTGGTATATGCGTGAAATAGGCATGCAGTGCTATGAATGATGAGGTATTATAAAAATAACAAACGCCAAACAATACTATTTTTAAGTAACCTATTATAGTTTATTTCTTAAATAAACATATTACATATTAATTACGACAGTAACACTAACAAACAACATCAATCTTTCAATGCTATAGCGTGAACAATATTTTTTGTTAGTATTGTTTTTTGTTTTGTATTTAGCGAGCACAAACAAACTGGATGGTTTACCCACCCGAGAGCATGCTACATACAATTGCTCGTGAGAAAAACATGGTTTACTCAAATCTAAGCCACAAATAGACATCGTTTGGCCTTGCGATTATTTGTTGACTAAATTACTAAAATAGGGATTGGTGATAAAAAAGTAAAAATTTGGGGTCGTATGTATTTTTTAATGCGACATTATTTTAAAAAAAATAATTAAAACCAAAAAATTCGTCTAAGAATTAAAAAAAAAAAAAAAAATGTTGAAGGAGAACAACCCTTATCACTTAGGGGTATTAAAAACAGAAAGTAGCCGATTCTCAGACCTCCTAAATCGGTCATTCAGCGTATAAAACTTGGTGAAAATCGGTAAAGCCGTTTTGGAGGAGTACGGTAACTAACATTGTGACAAGGAAATTTTATATATTAGATTAACGTTTAGCTCGCAAATTTAACAAACTTGAGGGGGTGGACGTAAGTTCCTTATCGCACTCTTCAAAAGTTATTCAGCCGTCGTTGTTAAATTGGGTTGGACATGTCCGTTGGTTGTTGGGGGTTTGGGTCCTAACAAAATACTCAGAAGCCTTCAAATACTACGTACATCGACATAAAGACGTTCCAGTCATATAGCAAGACGTATAAGCGAATTTTCCATAATTATTGTATTAAATGTATGCTAAATTGAATGGGAATTTTGTACAGTTTTGTGTGCAAACAAATGTATAACTGTCAATTTTATCGCAGGAAAACTTATTCTAAATCATTTTCTTCTATTCAAGATTTGGAATTTTGTTTTAATTGTTAGCATTTTTTACCTACCTTTTAGCAATTTTAATGGAATTCAAGTATAAATTTAAATTTAAATTTGAGCTTCAATTTCTCAATGACCTACCTATTTCATGGCTGGTAAATTTTTTTTTGTAAATTTCTGCTAAAAATATAAATACTACAAATTTTTTCTTCGCCATTTTTTGTATGCAATTTTTGAAATCCGATCAATTTAACGTGCTTAAAAACTATAACAAACTCATCCTATCTTTTAAAATGCTTGATTTTCAGCATGCTTTAGCGACGTTCGTATCTCAGTCCTATTGAGAGTTATCGACTGAAGTTACAAATACGTTAATACGTACATGTACATGAACCGGTAAAATCCAGCAATAATTTCCAAATGCTTGAAAACGGATTTCAAGTAAGGAATCGCTCAAATGCTGTCATTTTTCAATTCCCAGAGCTATTGCAATGTTTCAACCATTCCCGATGTATGGCATGATCTTATGCTGCCAACATTTCATCCACATTCACTACATCACTAGGTTACTGCAATCAAAACAAAAACGAAAGCGTTTTTTTCCTTTTTTTTTTATTGCAGTAACTTAGTGATGTAGTGAATGTGGATACTGGAGTGAACTCCTAAAAGGGTTTATAGCCCATACACGGGTTGAAGCATCCTGATATGCATGCGCCGTCTTACGAAATTTAAAATTTTCAAATAGAATACTTTTCCATTGTAATCGCTCTTGAAAAACGCCGCAAATTCTTTCACTGGCGTTAATTATTCAATGATTCATGATTTGAATTTCTACTAATCTTTGGAGTGTGCGTGTTTCACAGGTGATGGAGCCATTATTGAATTTCAGGAGATATGCATAGAGCACTTAAATCAGTTCTCAACCAAAATACCTATTTGGATTGATCAGTTGATCATATTTGTGTGCCTCCTGAAATTCAATAATCGCTCTTTCACCTGTGAAACACGCACACTCCAAAGCTTAGTAGAAATTCAAATCATGAATACAAGCCAAATGAATGAAATTGAAATAATAAACATTCCCAGTGAAAGAATTTGCAGCGTTTTTAATTATTCAGTTTTACTTTGAGGTGAAAAATGGGCTGATAGGAAGGAGGTATTTCAACTTCCCTTTGTGTCGGGATCCCGGACTAAAAACCTGTCCTGGGAATGAATTCCAGTCGCTACAGTATTGATATATGAATTCGGGAGGTCCGTTCGTGCAGATATAGCGGAGAAGCTTTTTTTCAATTATTGTTATTGACCTGAACAACAAAAAATCAAATACCAAACTGGACTGTGCAATGTTTCATATGTGCACTCGGAAAAGAAACCTGCAAATAGAACAACTGAAGTTTAACGAGATAAAATGAAAACACGGGCAAAAACAATGTTTCCCTTGTTCTCCTCTACTTGTTATTGAACTAAATTGAAACTTGGGGGATAGCGTTCTGGCTAGTGTATTCGTGTGGTATCCACCATACCCTGAAGCTGTAGCCACCCGTTTTATAGTATCCTCCGTCGCTTTGTAGTGACTACTATCGTTCCTCACGACAGCTAGAGATAATGGCTATTAATGAATAATGTGGTATCATTGAGCCGAATTTCGTAATCGTTGGTCTAGAACAGGGGTCTCCAAACTAGGGATGGCCATCGATAGTCGATAGTATCGAAATATCGATATTTTTCTATCGATGATGCAAGGGCCAATAGTATCGGATATCAATAGTTAGTGACCAATATTTTTTCCGATATTTCAGCCGATATTTTTGTTTTAACCGGTACATCGGCTTCATCTGATGATATCACATATTTTGTTGACTCATAAAATAATGTCGATCGTAAGTTCCATCTTTTTCACATCACACGAGTTTGAAAAATATTATGCCTACAAAAATGAGTTCGTCTAGCTGAAATATCGATATCTATCCAAATTGGAAGAGTTGTTGTAGCTTATTAAACAATATAATTTTTTTTTTTTTTCAATTCCACTGAGGTCTTGGAGGACCTATTGTGTAGCTTATTAAACAATATAATTTGTTACAAAACTATTGGTAAAACAAAATTAAAAATAATAATACATTAAACTGAACGTAGGTTCAATATAAACATATTTTATCTTTAATCAGAAAAAGCGTATTTTTCAACAACAAAATTGAGTCAACACGATCGCGAATTCAATTAAGTACCCACGGGTGGTACGAAGTACGTGGTGTGTGTGCGGGAGGGGGCGCAAAGACATAAAATGTCCCTTTTGGTTGCGTACTTGTACGAAAGCTGTTTATGTCTTTACTTTGCTACATAAACTCGAAAATCTTTATTAACCTTCAATCTTGAATAAACATCATTGATGTTTATACCTAATGAAATCATCGCTATTTTTTCACGATCCGCTTACTTAAATCTCAATACATTTGAAGGAGCTCCAACGGAAAACTAAAAAGACGAAAGGCCAAGGTTGAATGGACAAATTTTGAATAGCTGTTCACTATTTATATTCATTAAAGTTCTAATTTTTTCAAAATCTTTATTTTTAATTCAAATTTGAACTTCTAAAAACTCAATTGTGGAATCTGGTCTACTAAGTGCATTAAATAAATAAATTTCATTCAACCAATATTTTTCTAAAACTATCGATATTTTTGGCCGATACTATCGGTAGTGCCTACTATCTATGATTGACCTACGATATATATCGGCATCGATATTTTAACGCCGATACTATCAAACATCTATAAATCGATATTTTATGTTTCGATGGCCATCCCTACTCCAAACTACGGTCCGCGGGAGGATTTGGTCCGGCCCGCCGCCCGCGGAAAAACTTGGGTGGATGGAAAAAATTAGGCTACCGTAATGACTTCAAGCGAATCAAGAGTTTTACCAGACAAATGATATCAATTTTTGGTTCAACGTATCTATGCGAACAAACCTTTTCAAAAATGACACATGTCAAATCCAAATATCGAGCAATGTTTTCAGAAGAACACTTGAAAAATTTGCTTACGATTGGAACAACAAACTATGATCCTAAGTGGAAAGACCTTGTAAGCACAAAACAATTGCACACATCACATTAAATTGGTTTTCCAGAAATATTTTTTTGAATGTGAATAATTTTAAATAAATTAATACAAAATATATTTCTTATACAGGGGTGCACACCAGTGGAGGTGGTTTGACGTAGTTGACGTCATAATTGCGTCAACCCCCCCCCCCCTGGTGGGCACCCCTGTGTTATATACAAGTAAGTTTTGTTTCCTATATTGGGCCTAATTTTTAATTTGTAAAATTCGTCTAGGAGTGCTTAAAAACCCTAATTCAACTGTCTGACTTGCAAAAATTTCTATTCCTGAAAATTCAATGGTTAAAATTTCTATTGAACAACGAAAAATAAATCATGGAATTAAAAAAATATATTTAATCACTAAAAACTAATTTTTTGTTCCTATATTAGGCCTAATTTTGAATTTGTCAAACTCGTCTAGGAGTGCTTAAAAACACTGTTTTCAAGTGTCTTATTTTCAAAATTTTCCGGCGGAAGCCCACGTACTTCCCTTCAGCTGGGGGCCTAGCCCCCAGACCCCCTGTTGGCCCGCCCCACCACCTCCACATTATGATATGGCCCTTGTGGTAAATAGTTTTGAAACCCCTGGTCTAGAAGAATCGGAGAAAACCATTGGACAGCGTACTCTGTCCGGGCGGGTTTCTTAATATATTAAGCTTAATTTTTCGAATATACGTATTTTGAATCGCAAACAACTTTTGAGAGACTGAAGTTGATCGAATAGGTAAAAAGGTTAATTAACGAAGACAAACAACTAAAATGAAAGCGAGGGTGAACATGAAATCCAAATCTTGCCCTTTTCTAAACTGAAATGAAAATAAATACCCAAAAGTACTCGTAGAATCGCAAAATCGTGCTTAGATGGTCGTGATGTATATGGTTGATTCCTAAAGTGAGGGCTAATTCTGTCTACCACTGTAATATTTCACTCGTTAGGCCTATGTTCTTGATTTCTTTTCCTAACTGCAGATTCTGACGAGCTCTTCAATACCCTTGGCAACATATGGCCATTTGGTTTTTCAGGAAAAGTGAATAGGTTATAAGTTAAAAAAGTTAAATACTCGGACTCACCAGTTGATTTTTATGCACCTATAAATTTTCTATAAACGCTATTTTTTTTCTCATTCAAGCTGAGGATCTTACGACTTGCAAATAGGTTTTCCAATGCTCCAGTAAAAATCATGTCAGCAGCGAAATTATGAGCAATATAGTTATGAGCAACGAAAAGCTGTCTACGACTTTTCTTAACATTGTCGAGGCTGAAAGAGATCCCCTGTATTACAAAGGGGATTCGGAATATTTGGGAAGTTGATGTTTGTCACGAAGGGTGGGATCCCGACCAATCCCACCAGCAAGCACATCTCGTCCAAACGGTCACTCAATGACTGACTGATCCTCTCGGAGATGATATTTCAGGTGCGTAAGTTTATTGTTGACATTGTCATGGTTGTATCTAGTTCTATCATTTTAATGACCAAGATTCCATCACTCTTTCCAGAATGCGTCGGTTCACAGATCAATTTCAGGAGATATGCACTTAGCACTTAAATCGGTTCTCAACCAAAATACATATTCGGATTGATCAGTTGATCGTATTTGTGTGCCTCCTGAAATTCAATAATCGCTGTATCACCTGAGAAACACTCCAAAGCTTAGTAGAAATTCAAATCATGAATTCAAGCCAGAATGAAATTGAATAATAAACCCCAGTGAAAGAATTTGCAGCGTTTCATGCATATCAGAACGCTTCAACCCGTGTATCGGCTATTATACTGTAAATCATTGGGATACTCAACGCTTTGTTCCGCCACCAATAAGCGATGTCATCTTCATGATCCAGGCAAGAAAAGTCATGACTAAGGAGCTTTCTTCCGTATTCAAGTTGTCGTATCCTAGAAATTCAAAGAGGTTTCACTATTTATGCAGAATTCAAGTTCTCAACCAAAATACATATTAGATGATTAATGATCAATTTGAATAATTCAAACCGCCTAGGACATGAAACAATCCTTCCCAGCGAAAGCTTTTCTCTTCTTTAGAAATTCAAATCATGAATTCAAGCCAGATAAATGAAATTGAATAATAAACCCCAGTGAAAGAATTCGCAGCGTTTTTTTTCAAGTGCGATTACAATGGAAAAATATTCTATTTGAACATTTTAAATTTGCAGCGTTTCATGCATATCACAATGCTTCAACCCGTGTATCTGCTATAAACCCTTTTAGGAGTTCACTCCTGTATCCACATTCACTACATCACTAGGCTACTGCGAATAAAAAAAAAAAAAAAAAAAACGCTGTTGTTTTTGTTTTGATCGCAGTAACCTAGTGATGTAGTTAATGTGGATGCAAATGTTGGCAGCATAAATCGGGCCATACATCGGGAATGGTTTGAGCTAGAGACCTGGGGAGGGGCTCATTCAATTCCTCATGGAAAGTTCTTCAAAAAAGTCCAAATTTAGGCCGCCATGAATTTTTTTGAGGTTTTCATGGATTTTACAAAACTTTGGCAACCTTTAAAGGGCTCTTCGAATTAAGTGAGAGAGCTGGCTAGGACGTTGTCGGACCAACATGGATTTTTCCTGAAAATTTCAGATTTTTTGCTCCAGCCGTTTGGGAGAAATCGTGCGTACGGCGGACGGACGGAACAATTTTATTGCAGATTTGGATTCTACACCCTTTGAAACGTATACCATGAACTTTTCAGGGGGGGTTAGAATACATTTTTTTTCAAGGGCGATTACAATGGTTTATTATTGAATAATAAACCAGTAGATCAGTGATTCGTGTGGAAAGGTTATGTAATACAGGAATAATAATCCTTTGTGTTACAATTTGCACCGTTTTCAATGAAAACTTACTCAATTGGAAAACATGTCCGGTCCCGTATTATCACCACCCGTCACAATAGAATAGGTGGAGATAGTATAATCGATGATTCAAAACTTAATTCGATGGGAAAACTATCGTGTTATCCTGAAATTTCTCGAGCCCAGCCGTACTTGGTTTAATGGCTTTTCGGTTGATCGTTTTCTGCGGTTCACTGAATCTTAATCACCGAACCAAACAAAAGGGAGGACGGCTTGTTGGAACAGTGCCCGGGCTTTAATAATGACGTCATCATCGTCTCTCAGTAGGGTCTGGCTTTGTTCAAGGTCAACGGGAGAATGGGATCATTTAGACGCCTATTGCTATGTGCGGGAGCCCACCCATATAATGTTACCCGCATGCCGGTGCTCGGGAGACAGCGTTGGCGGTTGTATGATGAGTTGGAGTCAGGAGGACATTACGGTTAGTAATCACTCACGGCTGCGACGGGAAATATGAACATTCTCCACTGATATGTGGGCATATAGGACTAGATGGTTCCGAGGGGACGTATCCGAAGCAGAGAAAGCATGTCATGCCAGTTTTCAATTATAAAGATCCATATGAAAACACTTTTGGTTTATGATTCAATAATAAACCATTGTAATCGCTCTTGAAAAAAAATGCTAACCCCCCCTGAAAATTTCATGGTTTACGTTTCATAGGGTGTAGAATCCGAATCTGCAATAAAAAATTTTCCGTCCGTCCGCCGTACACCGTGCCGCACGCACGATTTCTCCCAAACGGCTGGATAAAAAAATCTGAAATTTTCAGGAAAAATCAATATTGGTCCGACAACGCCCCAATTCTTTAGCCAGCACTCTCAATCAATTTAAAGTGCCCTTTAAGGGTTGTCAACGTTTTGTAAGATCCCTAAAAACCTCAGAAAAAGTCAAGGCGGCCTAAATTTGGACTTCTTTTGAAGAACTTTCCATGAGGAATCGAATGAGCCGTTCCCCAGGTCCGCAGCTCAAACTATTCCCGATGTATGGCCCGATTTATGGTGCGTTGATATCAGTAACCTAGTGACGTAGTGATGTAGTAATGTGGATACTGGAGTGAACTCCTAAAACACTTTTTATCCGATACACGGGTCGAAGCATTCTGATAACCATAAAAAAACGCTGCAAATTCTTTCACTTGGGTTTATTATTCAATTGGCTTGAGTTCATGATTTGAATTTCTACTAAGCTTTGGAGTGTGCGTGTTTCACAGGTGATGGAGTGATTATTGAATTTCAGGAGGCACAAAAATATGATCAACTGATCAATCCAAATAGGTATTTTGGTTGAGAAACGATTTAAGTGCTCTATGCATATCTCCTGAAATTCAACAATCGCTCTATCATCTGTCAAACAGGGACACTCCAAAGCTTAGTAGAAATTTTAATCATGAACGCAAGTCAATTGAATAATAAACCCCAGTGAAAGAATTTGCAGTGTTTTTTGTTAGCACGTGTCTGTTTTTCAGTAGTTGTACAGTAAAGTTTGGTACTGTTGGGAAGCAGCAATTTTGTCGGAAATTTCAAAACTACACTCTAAAATTCATCTTTGAATCACATTTACAAGTACAAACCTACCCTCTCAGTTGGAGAGGGATAACATATGCAACACGCAAAGCTTCAGACATCTGCTGACAAAGTCTCTAATAGGACGAAGAAGTGGAGAATAAAATTGAACGAATCTAAATCGTTTCACATCAATTTCGCAAACCGAAAACTTACACCTTTGAACGTTGAGATCAATTCAAATGCAAAACCGTATGGAGATGCAGTTAATTACTTGGGTATGACTCTCGACTCCATACTCAACTGGAATACCCATATTGAGAAAAACAAAGGCTCAAAATCAAATTCAGGAAGATAAATTGGTTGTTGGGAAGAAATTCCCAGCTCTCACTTCATAACGAACTAGTCATATATAAGCAGATTCTTCGCCCTATCTGGACTTACGGGATACAACTCTGGGGATGTGCCAGTAAATCAAATGTTGAAAAAATCCAAAATTCTAAGAAGCATCATTGGTGCCCCATGGTACATTGATGATATTCATCGAGATTTGAAGATAGATACTGCCAATCAAACCATAGTAAAATATGCACGGAAGCACGAACATCGCCTTCACAAACATGAGAACCGCAACAACCAACATGAACTCCGGCGACTCAAGAGAAAGAAACCGCTAGACCTAGTTGTGCTAATTAAAGTAGTTCAAA
The DNA here is from genome assembly GCA_031894815.1 of Creontiades dilutus. Taxonomy (NCBI): domain Eukaryota; kingdom Metazoa; phylum Arthropoda; class Insecta; order Hemiptera; family Miridae; genus Creontiades; species Creontiades dilutus. Next base: position 156,086 of record JAVIWC010003056.1, on the reverse strand, counting down.
GAAACTGGTAACTGTTCTTGCTACTAAAGATCACGTTTAGCTGTAAACGTCATAGAAGCGAAAATAATATGAGTTAAAATATTGCTAGATGAGATGTAATACTTTCAGTTGCAATAAATAAATCACAGAAAAAACATTTACTATAAGCGATAGAATAAAGTAGAGATTTTCAATATTTGACAACTTGCCCTCTTCATGTTCTTTTTTCATTCATTTAGCAGGGGTGCCCAAAGGCTAGGGCTATGACGCAGACTGCGTCATTGAAATTCTTGGGGGGAGGGTCCAAAATTTTTTTTGGGGGGGGGGGTTAAGTTGATTGAAACAGTGTTTAACGTGAAGGCATTCAAAAATACATTACATCACTAGATAGAACGTAAATATAATGAACTGCTCTGAAAGTGGTTCATACAATTTTACTCCTCTAAGCAATTAATCATTAATTAATTGGCAAATTAATTAGCAATTATTTAATAGTTATTCCGTGGAAGGAGCAATAACACGAATTGACGGATAGCATCACGTGAATCAGCGTTAAAAAACAATGAAAATGCATGTGCCACGCTTTACGGTACAGTATCATCAACGGTTTGACAAATTTGGGGTTGAGCAACTTTGCGTGCTTGCTCAACCAATTACGCGCAATAAAAAAAATTGGTTGAGGGGTCAAATTTTCATGAAATCTTGGGTAGAATCCGAATCTGCAATAAAAAATGGGGGTTCTCGTATAAAATAAGAAAGTTAGTGTCAATTGCGTATGGTTGCGCAGTTGGGAGGAGTGCGCAAATATGGTATTTGATATTCTTGGAAAAAAATATGACGTTAAAAAAAAAGCTTTGTTCACTCCCATTTTGATGATTTTAGGAGGGGGGGGGGGGCATCAACTCATGGGACGCACTGTATAATACACAGTGTACATCCTTGAAACACGATGTTTCGTCGCCAGAAAATACAGGTATCGATTTCCACCCGTATGTGCTCAATGAAGAGTCAAACACTCTCAACCTCCCTTTCGCCATTCAACTCGATCTCTCGTGTCGACGTAATTTCTGCCAGTTTCCACCGTCCGTCGAGTCTCATTTCATGAAAATAAACATTCGACGTCGCTGTCTTGATGTGCCAATGCGGTCTTTTGTTGTGCTCAGCACCTGCTGAAGTGCCGAACCTTGTGTTGTGTAATGGGTTCCGATGCCCCGAAACAAAAGACACCTCTCGAATGGAGCTAGCAGACACCTTTGGAATTGCCGAGATACCGCCCTAATATCTGCGCAGCTATCAAGTGTCTTTGGCATTCGATAGCTATCACTTTTGATTCCAGCATTTTACCAATACTTACCAAGGACTTTCACAACCCCATGCATGTGACGTACATGACATGTGTACATCAAAACTCCTTCTTATTGGGATTCATAGAGTTGGTTGCTTTTTATAGTCTTTATTGCCCTGAAACAATAATTTGGTGCCCAATATATGTCACAGCCGTAGTTCACGCTATCTAAGGATATATATTACTGGTAATGAAGCCCCTTCGACTGTCCTCAATCCATTCAACCTTCTTCAAGCCCTTTCTTTTATCTTAAACTGGAGTCTTATCTGAATCATATTATAACTCGACCAAAAGGCTTGAAGCACTCTGCTGTGTACTTCATGAACTTAGCAAATTCTTCTAGAAAAACCCACTGCAGCTACTCACTAATGGTAGGAGTACCTTCTACGTCCTCCACAGATTAACAGTTTTTGGTTTTTATTTCTGGAGCTGTTCTTCTAGATGCTTCGAGTCGTGGGACCAATAACAAGGAAACCAGCATTATTGATAATGACATCTAAAAGCGTCACCCTTTCTCGATTGCTGACTGCTACAGCTGCTTTATTGCCAATCAAACGGGAGGATCCCTCATTAATCTAGAATGATTGTTTCGATAATGACAGCCCTCAGATGTCTTGTCTTGTCTATTTCTTCCCAGAGTTCCTTCATTAAACCAAGCTAAGTTGTAAGATTTGACCTGACCAGCACACAGATCGGCCAGAGACTGCCATCCAAGTGGGATACAAAAGCGATTGGGGAAGCCCACTTCTATTTATTTTTAACTTCTTAACTTTTATTAGTTAATTTATTTAAATGAACCGCAAAAGCCAACACACAAAGAAATAAGATAAAAAACTAGTTACTAAATTGCTACATGATATGAAAATAAGATCAGAAGCAGATAAACAAAACATTCAGACAAGAAAGGATGCAAAAATACAATAAAAGGGGGATTAATAAAGAATATTAGCCAACAGACGCTTCAGGGTGTAGGTATGGGTGCTAAATGGGTCATTTCGCAGAAAGTGGCAAACCCCGGTCCTGAGCAAGTTGTGAGAAATTTTACATGAATTTCATGCTTCTAAAAATATTCTATAGTATATATGTATTGGAAGAACATGATGAATCAACTACAATGCGGATGACTATGGTTATAAAGCTAAGAAAAATGTATAAACCCCTATTTGTCACTTCCCTGGGTTGAGTTATACACCTTCTCAGGTCTTTTCTCGCATTGGATTTGAAATTGAGCGGGATTTCACGGGAAGATCGTGTTGCCGGGGTTCGCAGCAATCCTACTATAATAATTAAATGAAATCATTTCTTAAGTGAGGGGTTGGGGGGCTAATGCATTCTTCTCCGTTGGGTCGCAGGTCACTTCCCTGTAAATTTTTCAACTTGGCGTGAAGGCGGGAAAACTAATATTTTTGGACATTTTTTTTCCTGTTGACATCGTTGCTAAGATCCCGCCAACCCAGTGATAACCTCCTTGGTTTTTAGGAGCTTCCTCAGTTCACGTGGTGCAGTGCCGATGTAAAGGAACTGTGTGTAGGTTAATCATAGCCTATTACTTCCCTATCGCAGGGCCTGGACTTGTGGAAAGTACCACAATACATAGAATAAGAATAATTAGAGCTTTTTCAGAAGTATCATCAGAAAAAAAAGAAACTCAACATAGCTTGAGTTTTCCTAGAAATCGTCACTCCCCTGCGTGTCACTTCTCTGGAGAACTATTTCCAGGGAAGTGACTTTCTGAGCAAGGTTTTCACTTTTTTCATAATTTTCAATCGGTTTTGCTTGATTTAATAAGGAATGGTCGTTGTAACCTACAAGTACCTAACTATCTATCTTTTGGTGTACATCCAGGACGCACATGATGTCACCTAAGACCCGAGAGGACATTTTGACACATATTAAATAAATTGCTTCAACACTAGTCATGTTTTGTGAAAAATAGACCTCTTATACAAGGTATTTGTGACATCTTGCTTTCCCTTTAAATCTTCGGAAGTTTTAATAAAAATTTTACAAAACCATACGATTTTAGTCACTTCCCTGTCCCCTCAAATTTTCAAAATGGTGGTACCTTGAAAATGAATCATTTCTATGATGAGATTTTCCGGCATTTTACTTCCAATGTATTGAAGAAGACAATAATAAGGAAAACGTTTGTTTTCGAAGCTGAAGTTGCCACTTTCCGCGAAATGACCCAAATATGTCAAAGTCACTCGACTCCAGGAAAGCATCGACCTCACGAAGTCGGTTCAGAAGATAGTTGTGGGCTGCGAAAGACACCTGGAATATGAGTGTTTGGCAAGTTTGTAGGGAGGCACATTTATGTTGACCTTCGGGAGAGGCGGTGGTGATAGAAGAACTCTATTCACAAGCTGGTGGAAAAATTTAATATTGGCCACCTCTCTGCGGCTTTCAAGAGTGGGTAACCCGTACTTGGCCGCCCGATGCTTAAAATCAACCTGCTCCGTTGGTATTCCCAGTTTGAATGCAAGGTAACGCATGAACTCCCATTGAACCCTCTCCAATGGATATCCATATGCTGCATAAGAGGGGGGACCAAACTATACTAGCATACTCCAAAATCGGGCGAACCAAGGACTTGTACAACAGCACAACTGCTTCAATTGACGAAAGTCCCCGTGTGCCTTTATAAAAAACCGAGGGCTTTCAAAGCTACTTTTCTGACGAATGCACTTTACGGAAACTGACAGTTAATCGGGGTGCAATACAATTATTTTATACGGATTTATCGAAGGTTTATTGCTCTGTGGGAGCTTATTACATCGAGAAATAGGTCTAACAAGGGGAGACTTCAAAAGTTAACTGCCTGAAGGGTTGACGTGAGTGCTAGTGTACCCAGATGGGATCACCAAGAAGAACCCATCTTTGAATGCTGGAATTTCTTGTTAGATAGAATGGATTAATTTTTAGTAGAGTTTTCGTCCTCAAGGTTATGATTTTTCGTTATATTTGTGGCTATTATCTAAAATGAGATTTGAAGTTGATTATATGTCCACCGTAAATAGTCCTCCAGCGAACAAAGTGAATGAAATGACGAGCCGCCCGATCGGTGGTTGACCATCAATCAATGTCGAACGAACGGAGGGAGGTGGAATTCTCCCAACTCCGTACGCACCTTCGCTTGCCCCAATAGACTTTCACTTTATCAAACTGATATTTTCATGAAGTAATGGAATGTAAATACGTAGCAAATTATTACACGAAATTTAACAAGATGGAATAAAACTATAGGCGAAAAGATGCTTCGGTTTGTTCATCATATCCGTTCATATATTTTATATATTTGTTTATCATATGTTTCCGTTAGTTAATTTATCACTATTCACCCTTTCCATAATTACACTGAAAGAACTGAAACATGCTTCAAAACCAGACCAATGCTCTTAATCGAACAAGAAATGTTGCAAGAAAATCGGCAGTATAGGCTGTATTAACAGTGGTTTACCCCTCCATTCCACTTCTTGACAGGAAATTTCAAATTTCCGAGGTTTGTAGCACATCTAAACAAAAACTGGAATATATAAAAGTGTTATTTGAAATGGACAATAAAATCGATGAAATTAGTGAAGAAGTACCTAAGGCTTTGTCACTAGTACCCTCTCCATTTGACATCTATCATAATGAAAATTTGATGTGCTGAAATATGTTTTACTAATCAAAATTTGATTAGTAAAACATATTTCAGCACATCAAATTATTTAATAAAATCTTTAGTGAACAAAAAAAGAATGACATTAACTATTCGAACATTCTACTTTGAACGTGAATCGGCAGTTATCACTCCATTCGATCCAGTAAAAGGTCAATTTCCGGAGTTAGTTGCACAACTGGACTGAAATTGGGATCGATCAAAACAAGAATCATGATTTTCGGTCGAGAATTAAAGCCTGAGTATTGTAGTCAACATTTGTCGCGTGAAAACCCATTCCTCTCTTCCGTCGTGAAATTCAAAATTTCAAGTTTGTTGCAAGGCTAGAGTAAAATTTGAATTGAACATAAAGAGAACCCAGTCGATGAAGAATTGCTGGCTCGGCTGCTTGTCTAAATTCGTTGCTTGCACACTCTACACTTACTCGTTACATCGCTGACATACACCTATCTTTTTTTTACTTTTTCTTCACGTTTGGATTGTCCTACACCCCACTCGATCAATTCTAATAGGCTTTCCTCAACAGAAGAAGTTTGGCTTCAGAGAGATACTAAAAATCAACCAGTCCAGGGAGGATCAAGGTCTTGGGCCACGAATTTCTCTGTTTTCAGGGGGTTACTAACTGCCCAAATCAAATGAAAGACATATTGGTATGCATTGTATGCATAATGGAGGGGTCCCTATTTTGGCGGGGACATCAAGTACTTCATTTTATTGCATGTACCTTGTCCAACCCAACGAAATTAAATGGCGCATTGAGAAAGCACGAGGGGCCCATTTTCAAAATGAGACAAAGCTTTTCCAAACTGTGATCTTTCTCATGAACTAAGAACCAGGATGCTAAGGCCTCGTGTCTTTCAGTCCTGTTATATGGGATGGAGGCCTGGACTTCAAAGAAAGCGGATGCTCAATTCAACCGTTTGAAATATGGTGTTATCGAAATATATTGAACATATCATGAGTGGACAGGGTGAACAACGTTGAAGTACTTAGGAGAATTGGCAAACAACAAGAAATAATGAAAACAATCAAGACAAGAAAACTGCAATACTTCGGCCATATTATGCGAGGAAAAAAATATGGAATACTGCAATTAATATTGGAGGGCAAGATTAATGGAAAGATAGACAGAGGAAGAAGAAGGATAACCTGGTTACCAAATTTAACCCTGGATCAGCACAGTAGTTTTTCTATCAAATGCATGCATAGTGGGGAGCTATGCCCCCCAATTCCTTTAAAATAAAAAGAAAATTTTTTAATTGGATTTCTTCAGTTTTAATCACTTTCATGCCAACGGAAAACGTTTCTTGAATAATAAAACACGGAAAAACTTGAATAATAGTGTGTATAAAACATTTTATAAGGTATCCTTCGAAATCACAAACATACACAAAACTAGAAAAATCAGTCTTCAAATTAAGTAAAATTAAAAATCCTTCCTTATGAAAAACAAAACTCTTCAATGACCTTTTAAACTGAGATACTGCACGAAAATAAGAATATGAAAAAATATAGAAACATTGTAGAGATATTTAGCTTAGCAGGTGAGGCATTTCATGACCCGAAGCTCATTGGAAATTTGGTTGATGACAGGAATCACAGATCGACTTTGTTTTGCGGTCCCGATTGCAATCACACAATCCACATCTTGCGTACTTTTCAAGCTGTTGTGGAACCTCTTGGCGAGTCTCATTTTCATTTTTGTCGGACAATACGAGTATAATCTTGGTGATGACCGCCAGGCTCCTGGGGATACCGATCGTGTCTTAACATCTGTCGTCGCCTCGTTAATCCAGTTGCTAGCTCCGACAAAAAATCGTTCCTTCCCATTTGGTTTCTGCCTATCCGTTGAAAAAACCTTTTTGGAATCCATATCAAAAAAGAAATATGGCAAAATTTTTCTAGCCTTTGCATGCACAGTGGGGTGTCGTACACTCCAATCAAACTTTGAAATCGTTCACTGTGATTTCAGGACTAGAACTGGTTTTGGTGGTTGAGGCAAGCAGTGGAGGAGTGGGAAGGATTTTACAGGGTGGGGACAAAGCTAATGGAGGCCACAGAAGTCAACTGCGTTCAAAAAAAATTTGTTTGGGGTGTCAGACACCCCACTGTGCCCATCTAGGGGTTAAAGAAATGGTTTGACAACAACACCAATCAAATTTTTAGAGCTGCCGGACACAAAGATCACTCGGCCTTGGTTGTTTCCAAAATTCGATAGAAGAGGAACTAAAAGAAGAAGAAGTACCTTGTGATGTATGGATAGTTCCTCGTTCCATTCCCAAGTCTTAACCTACCGTGGGAGGGACCATTGTCGGAGTTTAGTTTTTGGTTTTTTTTTTTTTTTTTAATGTTCTGAGGGGCTAGTGAAGTGTTGATGTTTACCAACTGATATTCATGAAGAAACCATCATATCGACGTTGAGACATCTAAATTGTGTTACCAGGCACGGAACATACTGTGTACTTTGATTTGTATTCTTAACAAATCGAGCAGTGAACTGTTATCCCAGGGCGAATGGAGACTTTGAATGTTGGCTAGCTTACCTTTATTTTACTTAACGCAAGTCAAAGTAGAGACAACTCAAAACTTTGGATGCGAACAACATTTTGCCGAGCCATCTAATTTTATCACTTAGGCGACAGGCGGCGACCCGACGTAATTAACTGAGTAATTGCAAAAGTTTCTAAAGAAAAGTAATTAACACGAAAGACGTGGAGGAACTCTGACATCACTAATTTTCGGTCCGACATTTTAACTCCTTTTGAGCCTTCAGAAGACAAGTTCTTGTTATTTCTCATGACTGAGAACCAGTTGGTGAATTTGAAACACTGTCACAAGCTGGAATCAAGTCGACGCAATACGAATAGACTTTAGGATTTTTCTAGAAAAAAGAGAGAGATTACTGGAGAATTTTACTACAACACAAGATGAGTTTTGGGAGTAACTGGGGCAATTTTTCCAACCCCAGAGAATTGACTCCCATTTGATTCCCAATCGTTATCTTAAGAAATATTTTAATTTTTTGTGGAAACTAAATTAAAATATGCCAATTTTCTAGCATTCTATCTCATAATTTGTATTTTACCAGTTAGCTTGAAGTGATATGATTAACAGTTCCAGACCAAGTTTCCAACATGGGTAAATAAAAGTGAGGTTTTTGTTTGTTCCATGTAACCCGAGAGTGGTCCCTTCTGGTATCTCACGAGATCCGATTTCCAGCTCAGGATTTCAAAGATTTCCTCACCTGCCTTAAAAAAAGCACTATCTCAGACTGCACTTACAACCTACTCAGAGTTCCAACAGTAACATAATCAATTTATACGACAAATGCAGGTCTACCTGAATGTAAGACAGGTTAATATTAAAAACAGAATTTCATCTTTTTGGTATATTGCCTTCGAGCCCACCTTCAGGTAACGGACGCTTTTGTTTTCACTTTCAGTAGATAAAATCCTCCAAAATCAAAACTGCCATTCTTATTTTGTGGTTTAGAGCATTCTTAACAACTTTCGTTCTTGAGTGTTTCAGTTCATGTGTCACCAAATCCTTGTATCGAGCCTGGTAGCCTATTGTTTTCATTCGGTTTTGTTGAACTTTTCAGGGATTATTTTAATTACGCTGATGATGGTCCCCTGTTGCTCAAAAATTGCTCGAAAATCAATACATCAGTCTTCGCAAGGGCAGCATGATTTTCTCATCTTCTCGAAGTCTGCTCTTGCTCAAATTTTCAGAGCAGTCAGGCAATCAGTCTGGCAATCATAAATTTCAACAACAAAGCATCATTTAAGGAGGAAGCGCAAATGTGAAATCCTCGAATACCTAACTCTAATTCCTAAAGTTTTCATCAAATTTCGTTGAAATTTACTGGAAATCTTCGGGTTAAGCTGTATTAAGCTGTTTCCTTGCTCAAGAACCAATGCATCAGCCCAGGCAGGTACAACGTTGAATCTACCAAGCATGATTTTCCCAGACTTTTGCGGACGATACGGAGGTTCTGGCAGTTGGAGAAAATAATATTGAGTCCATCACAAAATTAGAAAGGTCCTAATCCTGCATACAACAGTGGTCAGCGAAGTGCAGAATCAGAATTAATGAAAATGAATCGGTACACGTCGACTTCACTAACAAAAAAATTGACTATGTACCGGTTTATCTAAAGGGAAAGGTTATTCCGTATGCTAACGCTAAATACCTCGGCATGACGATCGATGCCAGGTTCAGGTGGAGAGCCCATGTTAAGAAAAAGAAGGGAGAACTCTGTTTTGTCGTCAAATTCCAGTTATTGTTGAGTTCCCAATTACCATCACCTCTCCATATGATTTCTTGCCCCTTGTTACTTGATAGCACTATGTTCATTCTAGTTTGAATATTTCATAGAAAATATATAGTTACACTTCGTTCAATCCGCGTGCTCCTCAATTTTAGGATACAACAGTTTGGTGACGAGGATGGGATTAAACGAAAATTCACTGCCCCTTATCATCCTGCTACTAACGGGTTAGCAGAGAGGAACGTTCAAACGCTCAAGCAACGCCTTAAAGCTATGGTGTGGTATGCCAGTTCCACAGAAAGTACAAAACATTCTCCTCCGTTATCGAGCCAATCCACTACACTTTGGGAAGTCGCCTGCAGAACTACATTTGAATCGACGAATCCGGATCAAACTCGACGCATTGCGCCCCGTCAAAGAAATTCCTGCACCAGATCGATTCATGACAGCAAGGACTCGTTCGTTACAAGAAGGAGAGTGAATGCGGACGAAATCTTCTTCAATAATTCGACCCTATTGAAGTTTGATGTCATCAAGGAGAAATTGGGGCAGCTACACTACATTGTGAAACTTGACGGTAGACGAGCCGGGAAACGGCATATCGATCGAATTCAGAAATCGGACGTTCCTGACCCACAGATGACGTAGCCATTGGAAGAGGGACAGTTGCCTGCGAATTCAGGTCATTACGAGCTAGACCTTGTACAACACCAGAGTCCCAGACCACGGACGTTCAGTTTGTCCAGAGAGTACTCCTCCCCAAATGCTCCAAGATTCCGAAGTAGACTCAGCCTGATGGCCAGCCTCTGCCAGTTCGGAGATCTTGCAGGAACGGACGACCGCCCAGCCATTTACAGGACTACGTGCTGTTCTAAAAGTGGGGGAGACTGTTGTGTCGTCAAATTCCAGTTATTGTTGAGTTCCCAATTACCATCACCATTCCATATGATTTCTTGTTCATTCTAGTTCGAATATTTCATAGAAAATATGTAGTTACACTTCGTTCAATCCGCGTGCTCCTCAATTTTATGATACAACAAACTCCCACTAAATTCAGGAAAATGTACTGGCTAATGCGGAGACGGTCGAAGCTGTCGATCCAGAACAAGCTAACCCTGTACAACCAGGTCCTAAACTATGGGGTCCAGCCCCGTGTGGAGCCCAGCTGTGGGGCTGTACAGCTCAATCAAATCGAGATATCATCCAACGTTTCCAAAATAATCTGCTACGAACTGTTGTGAATTCACCATGGTACTTTCGAAATGAACGCCTCCATCATGAACTTCAGATCGAAACAGTTAGCGAGGCTATAAAGCGACAAGCTGAGAGTCATCTCCAACGACTAAGATATCACGTCAACGAGGAAGCTTTCCAAATACGGAATCATTCACGTATGAAAGTGTCAAAAAATCACTCACTTTCTGCAGTAAACTTCAATCGTGAATGGGGGGAAAACTTTTTTGTCCACCATCCGAGCAACAGGTTGTGTTTTGGTTCCTGAAAGTCACTTTGGGGGACCTAGTGGGAAGCTAGTAGTTCACCTAAACACCCCTATGATTCTTCTCATGGGTGAGGAGACATTGCAGGGTTCCATATCAAGCACTTACCATTTTAGGAAACTTTACCCTTGATATTACACTACTCATTCTATTGATAATGTCGGCCGCTGTGCCATCACTCCAATACGAATTATGATTGATACTGTATCTTGGAACCCGAATAAACGACTTAAAAAAATCGTCAATCAGTCTTCATCATACACACCGCCAGTCATCTCACACATTATTTATCAAGCAAAACCAATTTACCTACCAAATTAATTCTTTAATTGAAATTCTGAAATTTCATCTTAATCGAACTTGATCATTTTAAAAGTCCTGAAAACCGCATTGAAGAAACCTATGGAAAACATAATAATTACACGTAATTTTATCAACCGTTCCTATCACGGGATCCTTTGAAAGAAGTACATTTCATTAACAAAGTTGTACATACTGTGAATGCATTGGTGTAATCATGTCTGACCCTTACAGCTCTATCATCAACTACCATGGGAACTTGAAAAACGACTATTTAGATCTTAAAAGTCTGGATGCGCAAAAGTTTCGAACAAGTTACCTCAGAAGAGTCGAGCCTAATGCCAAAAAAGGGGATTTCCATTTCAGGGAAATTATCGGGAACGGCCATTTTGGAAATATATTTTTAGCTTCCCACAACCGCGACATGAAGGATTACGCCATCAAAGTCATGGATAAAACGAAATTAGTGGAAACAGGCCAAGTGGAGAATGCACATAAAGAGAAGCAAGTTCTAGCTAACCTGCAACATCCTTTCGTTATTAGCTGCAAATACTTTTTCATGGATAACTCCCGAGTATATTTGGCCACACCCTTTGTGTCTGGGGGGGATTTGTATCATTACATAATGTGGTCAGGGCAGGTTCCCGATGAGGAGATCGCTCGGTTCTATTCAGCTCAAATCGTTATGGCTTTGGAATATTTGCACAGACTCCACGTGATACATAGAGATATCAAACCGGAAAATCTGATGATAGACGACAAGGGTTACATCGTCCTGATCGATTTCGGATATTGCTCGGTCTTCAAAGGGTCAAACTTCTCGATTTGCGGTACGCGGCAGTACATGGCTCCGGAGATGTTGGCCGGGAAAGGGTACGGTCGCTCGGTCGACTACTGGTCTCTGGGGATCCTCATTTACGAATTGAACTGTTTCGAGTTGCCTTTCGACGACGAGGACCCCGTTTCTTTGGCGAACTCCATTTTAACGGGCAAATACACCCTGAAACGGCAGTTCAGCTCGGACCTCAAAGATTTACTGACGCATCTTCTGGACATCAACCCCCAAACAAGGTACGATCTAGTTACAATACTATGGTATAACTAAAGATTTTTCAACATCATGATCTATACTAATTCAGATTCCCGTAAAGTTACGAGTTCATTTACTTAGGGACAATAAGTGCAGACAAATTTGTCAATAAGCAGTCATAATTTACAAATATGAATGAAGACCCTGGAAATCACTTCATTCAACATCAATAAAAACGGAGTAACATATAACGTTGTCTATATTTCCACGAAAATAATAAGCACACACTTAAATCAATTTCGACGGTTAGGTCTCCATCAGAAACAAACATGAACTGGAAGTACATCACAGGTTGCACATCTTATATAGGCCCAGGTGAAAGGAGATTGAATCCTATTGGCTCAGGGAAGTGAAACGGGCAGGAAGGACCAACCAATGCCACTTAAGGCTTACAAAGTGAAAGGGGGCACAAACAGTAACATTATGGAGAAGGGGAGCCAAACCTACTGCAAAACTGAACCCACCAACGGTGAAGTATTTTGACGAGTAACTCAATACATAATTTATCTATGAATGAAGTTATTCCTCAAAATATTTCACCGTTGGTGGGTTCATTTTTGCAGTATTTTTTGCCAGATGAAGTAATGTTGCTGTAACTGTAAATTAACCTTATTTGGTTACCTCCGCACACCAACCAGGATGCTAATGGCGTTACCTGAAAAACAATATTTATCTGGGAGATAGCTTTATCGACTGAGTAATTTCACCTTCATGAACAACTCAGATTCTTCATCTAGAACAGGGGTCTCCAAACTATTTGCCCCAAGGGCCGTATCATAATGTTAAGGTGGGGGCGGGCCAACAGGGGGCTAGTCCCCCAGCAGAAGGGGGGACATCGCTCGATATTTGGATTTGACATGACATGTGTTATTTTTGAAAAAAATACGTTGAACCAAAAAGTGTTATCATTTGTCTGGAAAAACACTTGATTCCCTTGAAGTCATCATGTTCTGGCGGTAGCCTAATTTTTTCCAACCATCCATTTTTTTTTTGCGCGGGCGGCGGGACGGACCAAATCCTTCTATGGGCCGTAGTTTGGAGACCCCTGATCTGGAACATAGCACATTACTCCGCATGTCATCGACCAGTTAGTTTTGGTACTTGATAAACTGGCCCTGAGTTTGAGTATAAACCATAAGTTCCAGGGGTATCTTCAGGATGGTGTATCCATATCGCCTTCGGCCTCGGAAGGGACAATCACCCATTCCAACACCTCCTTTCTATTGCGTTAAGCCGAAATGGATCGTAGCATACGATAGTTATTCAAATAAATCACGATTTATCCTTCCAGATACGGATGTCGTGAAGATGCGGCGAATCTCATCAAAGGCCACCCGTGGTTCGGTCGTATAGATTTCACAGGGTTGTACAAGAAAACCGTGGTACCTCCTACAATTCCGAATAAGAAATACTATCCTCCCAAACGATTCGGCCAATCTCTCAGTGAAACGGGGAACAACAAGTACGTCAAAGAATTCGAAAACTTCTAAGCCCTGTAATGAGAGTAATAATACCGTGCGGTTCTTTCTGTCCACAAAAATGCGTTATCATTTCATCGTAAACCAAACTTTAGGGTTGGCCACAGTTCATTTTTGAAGTCGTAGTAAACAGTGCAGATACCAGACAGTTTGCCAGTGTGTCTCCTTGGTATTTTGTTGGGTAGATAGATAGTTATATTTTTACTTATCATTACACAAAGTGCATAAAAATAATTTTTATTATTATTATTATCAACAAAGAAAAAAAAATAATTTGAAAATATATTCATATAATTACCTAAGGAGAGTAATTAAAATTAACATTTAAGCCTGGAGAGCAAACAAATAAAAAAATTGATAAATGTACCAAACAAAAACATTAACAATAAATAGGTTGTGTGCCATAAGGCGACTTGGCCCTGGCGTCCCGGCCGAGCCCGGACCGGACCACCAAGGCGTCCTCCCGAGTCAGATAAAATTGGGTAGATACATAATATTGAAAGAATAAATGCAGTAAATAATTCCCCACCAATTTTTAGTTGCCTGGCGCAGATACTCTATATGGTAACATTGTATCATTTTAATTTTGGGTTTCGTAGTTATAATTATTAAGATTTTATGCAATATATTGAGAATTCTTTGACAAACACTGGTGGAAGAGTCGAAATACTTTTTGAGATAAAGGTGGACTTACAGTTTTCACTGTATTTCAACCCCGAAACACTTGTAACTGCCCGTCTCTGCTATCCAAAAATTAATGAGGCAGAAGACTTGTGTCCCCAACACACCACTCCATATGCAGCCCTGCTATGAAAGACGTCATGAAAAGCTGGGGTAACAGCCGCTGAGTATTTCTGAGCCTAGGCAGGAAACACGTGATGGTGTCCAGTGATTTCTCCCATTGGATACAGTGAAAAATCCAGTTCAAGATAGGATCTACATTCAATCCAAGTACCTTAGAAGTGATCAGATTATCATCAATTAGATGTCACGAAGCCCTAACTACACTATATGTGTCTTGGACACTGATTGATAAACCGTTGAAATTAAACCGATTCTTCACCTCTGTGAATCTACAGTTTTTCGAGATCAACGTAGTTCTGTTTGAACAGGAATTCATCATTTTCATTCTTCCTACTGGATGTCCTCTTCAGCTTCCTATCTGCCGTCAGAAGTCAATTTTGTGTTCGTTTTTCGGTCAGGAACTTTTAATCGGGTTGTGCTCGTTAAGAGGACAGAACAGAGCGCTGGAGTTTTAATTTTAATTGTAGGTAACTAATTTAAAACAAAATGTAATCTGCTTTTTGTCATTTTACATTACTTAACGATACTTAATTACCTCCAAAGAAAAAATGATTAAGTGAATAATAATATTTAATTGATTGCAAAAAACCCTTACATTAATTTTCTAATTCCCCTTTTTCCTCGGTTGTACGTCCTTACTTTCCTTATTGATTGTTCCTCGTTATTGGGTGTCGTTAAACATTATTCTACCAAAGTGAATCTTTACATAATAACTATTGGTTGTTGTCTTCTTTTATTTTAGAATTTGTAACTCCTTTGTCCCATTGTACCCCTTTGGTACTGAATTTGTGGTTTCGCATTAGGTTCCCGTCGTTTCAGGAACAGAAAGAACATAGAAATGTGCTGAATTAATGATCTTTTTCTTACGATTGTAGGTTTTCCCCCTAAATCGGTCCACTTTAGGACGTCTAGATGGTCAAACCGATTTTCTATTGATTTTAAGAGGAATTTACAGCGGTTTGTACAACCCAGTTTGCGCTAAATGAACTGAACATTGTGGTCGTGTTCACACTTTCAGTTGTTGCTTGAATTGATTTTTTTTCTCTAAAACGTCGTTAGCTCTAAATTTCACTTGGCGGTCGCTGTACTCCTTCGACTTTTACAACTACAACAACTACAACTTTTATTCGGAAAATAATTGTACAACTCAATGAATTGTACAATTGTTGAAAGAATGAGACATTCTTTTGCCCTTTGCATCTCAAGAACAAAAGCGGCTTGAACGCAAGGGTAAGGGATGAAAATAATGTGATTCACACTATAGAGAGATCGGATGCGCATGCGCGAGATCGTGGGTTCGCCTTGAACTGCGTTCACACGCTCAAACCACTCATGCCAAGCTAGGGATGCAAGATTCTTAAAGAAGAATCGATTTAAATCGTATCGATCTTTTTGGAAAGAATCGAAAAACATCGTATCGAGTTTTTAAGAAATCGATACTTTTTTGAAAGTTTTAAATGAATCTTATTAGAATGAGAAAACTTATTTAGAATCGATCAATTTACAAAATTCATTTACAAAAGATACTTTTTTGTGATTTTTAAATGAGTGTTATTAGAATGACAAAATTTATGATTGATAAATTATAATCTTTCATGAAAGTATCGATTTTTTTCAAGAATGGATACGTCTTTGAATTTTGAAACGAGTCAGAGTGCATTAAATTCACTGTAAATTTTACTAGAAACTTCTAATGACGTCTCAGAAATAGTTTCTTTCAATACCCACCTAACTATGTCTTTTGTATTGACTTTAATTCGAGGCATAAATTATTGGTGTCACCCACCTCCAACATAAATTACCTCTTACCTATAAATTTGTCTTCATGAACTGTCTATCAACCCATCAGTTGTGTAAAAATAGGGATAACTGAGGACGATTTGAGCTATAGAAATGTGTACTTGGGCCATTTAAAAAAATTAAATTATAGCCAAAAGAACAAAAATTAAGTAAACCAATATTTTTCTGGCACTGTAGCCAGTAGTACTAGTTTGGTGACGTACTCCCAACACCTTTATGGGCACAACTCGGCAATAACATCTTTCACATTTTGGTTTATTATTCAATAATAAACCATTGTAATCGCTCTGGAAAAAACGCTGCAAATTCTTTCACTGGGGTTTATTATTCAATCGGCTTGCGTTCATGATTTGAATTTCTACTAAGCTTTGGAGTCTGCGTGTTTCACAGGATAGGGCGATTATTGAATTTCAGGAGATATACATGGAGCACGTGAATCTGTTCTCGACCAAAATACCTATTTGGATTGATCAGTTGATCATATTTGTGTGCCCCCTCTACATCTGTCTACCTTTGGCTACATCGTTTAAATTTGGATTTGGGGAGGTTTTAACGCAATACGAGTGCCAAAGGACTTGATAAATTATAGATGTTTTTATTGTGGGGGGGTATTGAGGTTCAATAAAAAAACTCTGCGAATTCTTTCACTGGGGTTTATTATTCAATTGGCTTGGGTTCATGATTTGAATTCTTACTATGCCTTGGAGTGTGCGTGTTTCACAGGGTAGAGTGATTATTGAATTTCAGGAGGCACACAAATATGATCAACTGATCAATCCAAATAGGTATTTTGGTTGAGAACAGATTTACGTGCTCCATGCCTATCTCCTGAAATTCATTAATCGCTCTATCCTGTGAAACACGCACACTCCAAAGCTTAGTAGAAATTCAAATCATGAACGCAAGCCAATCGAATAATAAACCCCAGTGAACGAATTTGCAGCGTTTTTGTACACAACATGGAAACAATTTCTTTCAAATTTGTTTGACCCACTGTGGATGATGAACAGGGTCTTCTTCAAATTTCAACGTTTTGACCTCAGTCATGCGAGACGTAAGGAATGTGTATGGGGAGATAATAGTTGATTCAGACGAGTAACAACTGTTGGTCATTAGATTGTAATAAGCAGTAACTGTTTTAATTTCTTGAGCTATTTTCACTTCTTGCTCCTTTTCCATTGTTGTTGGAATTGTCAGAAATTTCCTTCAAAATGAAATGATTCGGGCCGATTCTCAAAATTTTGAATAGATTCTTCGGTACTTGGGAGAAAAAAAAAGAATCTAAAAGTATCGATACTTTTTTGCATCCCTATGCCAAGCTGCCAAATCAAGCCGAATTTCTCTCCGAGACAGTCTTTGTAGAAGCCGAATTTTTTGGATAGTGAAAATCCAAATGGGTTGGGCAAACTGAATTTACTCGAAACGATATAAATGTGCAAACTGGCTTGTGCAATTTGCCCAAAATTGCATGACAGTGTAAGCCCCCCACCAAACGTTTTACTTGGTGCAAGTTATTTTTGCTTTGCCAGATTTACTTCCAGACTCAACGATCGAGTTGCACAATCTGAACTGTGCACCCAAAATTATCTGATCTAGTGGATGCGGCTTGAATGATACATAAATGATCAACAGATTTAGGTCAACTGGTGGTAGTATCGTTGTGTCACAGCCAAACGTAGTTTGAATGGTACTTGATTGACGGGGAAAAATGTGAATTACAAACGAGCGGATATGCGGTTAACATGACAATCATTCGGTTTTTATCTGAAAACGATATTCTCCATCTCGAAATCACACCGCGATCCAATGCGCTTGAAAACCCTTTCAGCCGAGGCACCGGATTTCAACTGAAATTATCCGGCGTGGACGTCAAACCCAGAAATGTGGAGTATAACAGAGGTGATAATGTTCTTCCATTTGCGGAATGTAATAACGGAATTCTCGAAGCGGGGAAATTGATTTCAAGGGAGGTCAAGAGTTAATTCGAACTTTCAATTTGCATGGTATTAAATTGAATTTTTCGTTGACTTCTATTCAAATGTTTTAATTGTTATATAAATTTGAAGGTTTTCCAGAGGTTTGACATCTCCCTTAACTTTTTATTTTCAAGAAAGAGGTGATGTCCAAGCACTCTCCAAAACTGTTTTTCAAATTTGAAAGTTTGAACTGCTACATGAGTCCTTAGGGGAGAACTTTTGATAGAAATGCACCAAGAGTGTTGGGACACCCATTGTTAAGGTGAACCCTAGGAAGATGTGAACGGTTGTGCAGTTAACTGATGGAGGCTGTATATCAAATGAATGCGTATATGCTCGATGAACGAGTATGGAAATGCATAATTCAATTCGTATTCGTCGATACAGTGAACCAATCAAATAAATAAAGGTGTTGTTGAATAAAATCTTAAGGCGCTTCTGCCAAAGTTGAGGTTTCGCGGTTAGCTAACAATATCACAAAATATGCTGCTTTGCACTTTGATAACTATGATATGAAGTCAGTCAAGTTTGATAAGTGATAACTATAAAGGGATCCCAGCCAATATTAGGGAGGTCCCAGGAGAGCCAAGTTAACAAGAGTGTAAGAGCCGGCTAAAACGAAGGAGAGAACTGACTCCAGATTCTGTTAACCAAAAACGGGAAAATTTTGTTTGGAGGCGGAGTGAAGAAAATTTAGTGGGGAATCGCGGGGAGCAGAGAGAGGGGGATAGTAGAGACCAATCAGGGACGGGGTTACAACTACCCCAGGAAACCCCAGGGTGATAGGGGGGAAGACTACGGGTGACTGACTGCCAGAAAAAGGGTGGCTTGGGAAAAACCAACGGTGCTAAGCAGCTTGGGGAATTTTGAATCCATTAAAGGCTTTAAATATTTTCACACAGGAATGGATTAACGGACAATGAAGTAAACAGCGGCGACTAGGCGATACGCTTAACGCCACGGTACGGTCCCGTTACCTGTGGGCGTCGAGTCAAGGGGTAATGACCTAAATATTGAAAAATTCTTCAAGATCTAAAACCATTTCAGATACATCTGAACACCCATTATAAAATAAACCTGATATATTCTATCAAGTGAAAAATGACATTGGATTGATAGTAGCATATTGCAATTTCGCAGTTTTGCGATACATTGCACGTGCATTTTGCATGATATAATTTTGACTAGTACTTTTTCCTTTAAATAATTCTATCCTTTCAAATTAGAATCAACGAGCAAGCTACACCGTCCTGCCGACTTTGAAATAGTTTTACGAGGGATCCTCTTAGTGGTCAGTCAACGTTTGTGATGTGAAACATTGAACATAAGACGAGAAAAGCGGGAGAATGAAATTGACAAGTCCTGGACGATGAGGTTGAAAATTGCTGAAAATCTGTTTCCCACCTCACACAAGTCTTGGGAGTCATCTTTCTATTTCAACGGTTCATTAGAGACGCAATGAGCCAAAATCTTTCGGGCAAACCACATTTTCCAGATCAAAAAGTTTACCGTTCGTCAGACCTCCTGACCATCGTCCGAACGCGGGGGGGGGGGGGGGAGGGTTGTCGTTATCTCGGATAACAAGGTTGAAACCGGCTGTTCATTAGGTTGGGAAGAAATTGGCGTTGACGGAACGAAATGGCGGCTAATTCTGTTGGGTTTCCTCTTTGAGAAATATCCCCTCGTCAAGCAGACAGGCACGCATCCATACGGTTGTGTTGTGATGTTTCATTGTACAGAAAGCAACAGGTCTTTTCGCAGTGAGCGGCAATGAATCTTCCAAGTTTAGACCGAGGTATTTTGTGAGAATCGCAACAGATTCTAATCCATTTCAGGCACATACCTTTCTCCGACGCTTCTTTCTATTGAAATCTGGGCATTTACTGCTACCCGTTCGTCCAATCGACCACAGAATATTATTCTGCACGCTACCCGTTAGTCACATTCTTCATTTGCCTCTCAGAAAATGTCTTCTAAAAGATATTACACTGGTGAAGATGAGATAAGGGAACTTTTAGAAGAAGATTTGGGTGTTGTTATTTCGTCCTAAGAAGATTAATAGGATTCTTCTACAACTTGGTGAACATAGCTATCCACAACTCCTATGTCGTGTATATTAACAATCTTCCAAAAAATCAAAAAGCTCCCTGGAGTATGATATGCAGATGCATGAAGTTGATTCAACCATCCAATGATAGGCAATCTGGTCCGCAACCTAGTCATCTTTACGGCGACAGAAAAATATATGCCTGCTGTTCCTTCAAAAAACGTAGAATGTCAAAATCACTATGCAAAAAGTGCTACAAAAACATTTGTGGGGATCATAAGTGCCAAATTTGTACGAATTGTTTCACTAAGATGTGATATCCTTGGCTTTTTTGATGTATGCGTAATTTATTGATATTTATTAGATTACATAGAGTATGTAGGTACAAGTTCCAAAGCATTGCCATCAAGAATTTTGAACTTGGATGGTGAACAGTCCTCATAAAATATGTACCTCGCTCATTGTACTGAATTCATAGCTATGACGTATTTCATTGTTCTAGCTGTATTTTTCTAATGAGGAACTTTCACCCATTCATTGTTTCAAGCCTATTATTATGTTTTCCCTTTTTGGGTTGAGCGAGAAAATCGTTACCATTGAAATTTAATTGTGATTATTTACATTTTTTGATTGAAATAAACTAACTTCAGGATATTTCGTCATTTTTACATACTGGACCTTATTTAAATCAAAATTTTTTTTGAAAATGTGCTTCCATATTCAATGTGAACAAGTACTTTATAAATTCCGTAGGTCAATTCCCCAGAAACTGCAATTAATTTTGATTTTATCCGAGAATAGTGGTGGTGTTCGTCGCATCGACGAGTGGGTGGCAATCATCGTCAAATCTTCTGGGGAAGCACACCAGGGTTAATGTGCTTCAGATAGCTTGAAAACACGTTTTTCAGCTTGTATTTTTCAAACATTTCCCTGGGTAGGACCCGCGGACCCCTGCTGCCTGGGGGGCATTCCATACCCAAATGCACTGGCACCCCCAATAATGTTGACCTAAATCCGCCCATGATTAGATAAATCAAATCATGTCGTCATTGAAAAGGTTTTATTAAAAACTGATTCTAACTCTTACTTTCGATACAAAACAGAACGAAAAACTATTACAAATTTCGTCAGCTTCTTCCTCTTCTAATTCGCGGATCACACGAAGAATGTATTCAGGTGCAGAATATTTTTGCCCGTACATTTCAACACGCGTTGGCGGCTCACGTGCCGCTCTTCACTGGACGGCGAGCTTATCCGATTGCAACTGATAATGGAGATGCGACGGTTGGCCCAGGCGAGTGACACCCTCGGGATATATTGGTAAATATGATAAGTAGGGCTAGGATTTATATGCAGTTAAAAATGCAAAATATGTACATATAATATTTATTTACTTTTGCCAAATATGTAAAATAAAATTGAAAATATGTAAAATCGAAAATTATAAACACTGGTGCCAATTGCACTGAATTCAAAGGGAATTTTATTAATCAAAATTATTTGCATTTACCACCACATGATTTTTAAAATTTTTCAAACGAAAAGCTTCGACGGTCGGGTCTTAAAATGGTCTTGTATCTGCTGAAAGATCTCTCGATATCAACACATGTAATTGGGGCACTGAAGAAAGCCGCAGTATCGCTTGGAGTGAGTTCTACGCTCAACTGGTCTGTTACTTGTTCTCCGTTGAGGATATCAGCGATCAGCAGAATATCTTTCCATCCCGGATTTTTGTTTTGATTTTGTTTGCAACGTCTCCCTGTATATTTTCCAACTTTTGGACTGCAATTTGGGCATGGTCCACGTTTTTCAACAATGACTGGTTTTGAGATTCGAGCTAAGTGATGGTTTTCCCCAAAAAGGTGTAATTGCTGCTGATGAAAGCCAATTCATTTTTCAAGGTGCATTTCTCCATCAACTCGATGGCACGGGGAAAGGCTGCAGCCGAGTCTTTATCTAGGTGTGAAATAATATCCTTTATTATGTCGAAGTTACCGCTGTAGTAGTCAGCTGCATCCAACCAAGTTCCCCATCTTGTTACTACTGGTTGAGGAGGCAAATGTAACTCGGGATATATCTCCTTGAACAGCTGCAACCGGCCTGGGGCTTTTGAAAAAATGCCCACATGCACTCCAGAGGCGCTGTCCTAGGATGATACTCGTACGTGTGATACGAGAAGCGCTAGAGCAAGAAAGGTTCTCTAGGATTGTTCTTCCTATAATTCTGAGCTGCCCGAAAGCAGGTGACGATGACGAATCGCCTTCTTTTTTCATGTAGGTACCAACCAATTTTGGTTTATTATTTATGAATAATAAGCCTTTTTTTCTTGTTGCTTCATTTTTGAAGGAGGTTGATTGATAATTGGTAAATATGTAACCAAATATGTACTTATGACTGAAATATGTTAAAATATGTAATTAAGCCGAAATATGTGAAAATATGTAAAATAAAAATGGTCTAAATCGATCTGAAACCATGTGAAACGTAAAGTTCTTTGATCTAAATGGCGATATACGGCTCCAGAAAAGATCTGTAACTACATGCAAATCCTAGCCCTAATGATAAGTAACGAATAGCAGTAGCTCTCGTCATCCGAACATCAAGAATACTATGATATAATAATATGAAACATAGGGTCGAGGCGGCTCCCAAGCCGCCTATGCGAGTCCCAGAAGGTTAAGGGGCCCTAAACTATTGCAGAACGTCGACTTACTTAGTACTTTAAAAGGTACATGTGAGCCCCGCAGCTCCTCAGATAAATTCATCACACAGGAAATGTCGATTTCGGAGTAGGTATGATCTCTAACTAATATTGAACTGAAACGCAATTCCGTAGGTCATGACTTTGATTTGAGCTCTGTTTTGATCATCGAATGCAATCAAAATCGTTGGTTGCTGTCAAGTCAACTAATCAATGCATCATCAATACTTGGCTAATGTATACTGAATCGACAGGAATCAGGAGAGTGATTTAATGGTGTTTCCTATCTAATCAAATATAATATGCGTGGGATTCGGACTAAATAGCAATATGGTTACGGGGCGTTGGGAAGCGATCAAGGTAGTCAAAATCTCATCAGTGAGTTTGGCAGGATGGAGCTTCACGTTATTATTAGCGTAGTAACGTCATGTAGAACTATCAAGAAGTTGAACCGGTAAATGTTATGAAATGGGTGGATGCTTATGACTGGAAAGTAATTTTAGATCATTTCCAATTTCGCTTGCATTTCTGGTCGGGATGGCCAAACGAATCAGGTGGAGAAGTGCCACCGTCGCTGTAATCCTTTGCAGACCATTAGTTGCATGGGGCGATGGCAAAAAGAGCGAACAAAGCGATTAACGATGTGAAAGAGCGAACGGAGTTCAATCTACGAGTATACGCCATGGGGCATGTAAATAGAGCGAATAAGAATACGTAAATCTAAATAAACTGCGTCCAACTTTGTGTAGTGGTTTCTCATCGTAATCAGTTTGCCTTCGACCTTTCAAGAGTCATGCCGAATGTGAGTGAATGTTCAGTTGTGATCGGGAAACGAAATAATTGTAGTCGAAGGATGTTTTCGAAAAGGCCGAGAAATGGATTCAGGAGAAGCTAGTTGGAGGTTCGTGCAACTTACGTTCACCTGAACGTTTCCTAAGTTATGAAATTAATAATTCCTTGAGCAATAAACTATGAACGAATGTCTTACGTTTTAGATGTTGTAAGAATACGTGTTCAGCGTCCTTGAAAACGTTTGCTCGTTAAAAAATCGTTCGCTCTCTTTACATACCTCTGTACCTCTCGTAGGTGAAGTCACTCGCTCTTTCTACATATACCAGGGTGTTAAGTTGTTAACGTTCGCTCTTTTACATTAATAATTCCTTGAGCAATAAACTATGAACGAATGTCTTACGTTTTAGATGTTGTAAGAATACGTGTTCAGCGTCCTTGAAAACCGTTGCTCGTCGTAAAAAATCGTTCGCTCTCTTTACATACCTCTGTACCTCTCGTAGGTGAAGTCCCTCGCTCTTTTTACATATACCAGGGGCCGATTTCACAATGATTTAAACTATTATTACGAGTTGTTAACGTAAATTCTGTTCTTTTTACACCCGCCCGAATTGCATGACTAGTAGTTTTTACAAGTTGTTACACTTCCCTAATAAAACATGTGTGTAATAGAACATGTGTATATGTGTGTTGGAGTGGTCTTTAATAAAACGAAGTTCATGAATAAACGAGCCAAACGATGTTGATTTACTTTTCAACTACAAATAAAAATTTCATTTCACAAACAATAATAACCCAAAAAACGCAAATGTTGGCACCGTCAAAAATTGAATAAAAAGTAAAAAAAAAACTGTTTCCAATCCGAAGTGTTTCTCGAAAACTACTAGAACAAATTTTACGAAATTAGGCTCGAAAATCCATCAATCAATCCGGGATTTGCCAGCCATCTCGGCATCTTGATCAATCAACCCTAAGAGATTACATTTAAGGATTACTCTATCAAAAAGTCGGAATCTCAAAAACTTTGGATACGGAGGGTTGTTTTGGTTTATTATTCAATAATAAACCATTGTAATCGCTCTTGAAAAAAAAAAAAAATCTAACCCCCCTGAAAATTGCATGGTTTACGTTTCAAAGGGTGTAGAATCCAGATCTGCAATAAACTATTTCCCGTCAATCCGCCGTACGCACGATTTCTCCCAAACGGCCGGTGCGAAAGATCTGAAATTTTCAGGAAAAATCCATGTTGGTCCGACAACGCCCCAATTCTTGAGCCAGCTCTCGCACTTAATTTAAAGTGCCCATTAAGGGTTGTCAAAGTTTTGTAAAAATCCCTAAAACCTCAAAAAAAGTCATTTGGAGCCTTTTTTTGAATAACTTTCCATGATGAATCGAATGAGCCCTTCCCCAGGTCCGTACTTCAAACCATTCCCGATGTATGGCCCGATTTATGGAGCCAACATTTGCGTTATTTTGGTTATTATTGTTTTTGTTTTGATTGCAGCAATCTAGTGATGTAGTGAACGTGGATACTGGAGTGAACTCCTAAAAGGGTTTATAGCCGATACACGTGTTGAAGTATTCTGATAACCATTAAAAAAAAAGCTGCAAATTCTTTCACTGGGGTTTATTATTCAATGATTCATGATTTGAATTTCTACTAAGCTTTGGAGTGAGCGTGTTTCACAGGTGATAGAGCGATTATTGAATTTCAGGAGGCACACAAATATGATCAACTGATCAATCCAAATAGGTATTTTGGTTAAGAACCGATTTAAGTCCTCTATGCATATCTCCTGAAATTCAATGATCGCTCTATCACCTGTGAAACATGCTCACTCCAAAGCTTAGTATAAATTCAAATCATGAACGCAAGCCAATTGATTAATAAACCCCAGTGAAAGAATTGTCAGCGTTTTTTAGTGTAATTCCGATAGAAATCAGTTCCGCGGATCGAATGAGATCACTCGGGTTGCTGTACGTTCAAACGTTCGCTCAAACTCTTGCGCACATTGCACACCAAAATTTTCTCCCCAAAACTGTCATTTTTCCTAGTAACTGGGGCCCAGTGTTGTTGTTGTCGTTATTTTCCATAATAAAGGTATTAGCGTGGTAGGTCCACCCAAACCCTAACCTCAAGTTACGCACCTAGCGGGAGTTGTGAGACTCAGATTTGCCAGTTTTACTTTAGTTCTACGTAGCGCATGTCACAGTGTCGAGCTCGCGTTGTATGTGAGTAATTAGAACCCGTTTTTCTTATAAACTAATTTATTACTTATATCCAGTGTAATTTATTGCCACATTAGGACAAAATTCGGCCTGAACTGTTCACCTAACCGGTCATTTTCATAAAGGAGGTGTGTACGAACTAGGAGCTGCCAATTATTTCATCTGTGAATTGGCCTACCCTAACATCTACGGTAAGATCATTAAAAACGAATCCTTTCCAACCGGTTTGGTATTTTAATATGGAAAATTGGCCTTTCATCTACGGTGCAACCCTTTGGTTTACTCTTGATTGATTCCAAACAGCTATTATCGGGAAACCATCCTCTCGGAAGTTTACAGTTGCCTGTTATAAACGGCCCTAACGATGGGGGTCGTCAGTCTGTTATCTTTCACCCACTCCACCAGTTTATCCTTTTAGTACCCCATCTGGCCCGCGGGAGTAAACACAAATTACGTTCCAGAGTCTGTATAGAGCGTAGATGAGGTATATATGTTTTTATCGGGAGGCTGTTGTTCTCTTTGAAGGTAGTGAAAGCGCGGTGTGGCCCACAGCTTCCTGTCATCCTTCACTCAGATTTATAAATCATTGACATTTCTTAAATCATCCAAAAAGATTCCAAAATGGTTATGACGGTTGGAAGAAACAATTAAGTGTCCTATCAATCAGAAATGACTGTGACTTTACTGGCCTGCTTCTGCAAAATATTGGGAAGTAATTCATGCAGAAATTTGTACATTTATTGCATGTTTGGTTTTTATTACTAAATACGGAATATCTTCGATTCACTGACTCCAATAAGGGCACAGTGGATACTCACTGATTACAATTAGTTGATGTGATTTTCTAATGACGAGAAAGAATGTAACAGCTTGACTTGGAATATATAATGGACGAGGAGCGCAAGAGCTCAACTGGAAACCGCATATAGACTTCACTGCCTATGAAATTAATAAAAAAATGTACATAATCTATAACATTTGAGACGTTCTTTCAAGAAAAAGATAAAACTCACGAACTACAGTTTGTTTCAACACGGAATAATTGCCTGGGGTGGGGCAAACTCGTTCAATCCATGTGGGTAATTTCAAAATTTCGGTCATATTTGGGTATCGACTTTTCTAAAAAATAAAATTTGAAACTTGATAAATTTTCTTGTTTCTAATCAATCACTGCGGTTCTCTCGGCCTATTGCTGATACGCCATTTTGAAGAAAAAAAAAAAAAAAACCTTGTAAGGAGTGAGTGAGGTATATACTACTATTTTTTCCCTCTTGAGCCTAGATCCTCCATGGGAATCGCCAATCAAGTCTTTCAATTTAGGTGAGTGGAACATCACGAATAAGCTCAATTTTAGCTACAGCAAATACTAAGGTTTCCTTGCCAACATCTCACTTGCTACGAGCTGATCTCACTTCCTATAATTTAAGGGGCTATTGGCTGGATATTGTAGGAAGTGAGAGAGTAGTACCGCCTTTACAGGCCACAAATCAATTGAAACTGGTTGAACCAAAATGTTGTCAACGAACTTCCAACGAATACACTAATTGCCAACAAGTGCGATCAAGTTTCACTTGCCACAGTCAGAATGTTACTGGAGTAGGGAGTGAGAGTTAAAAAATCCTCACTGTTGCCTCCAGGGATGGTTTTCCCGGTAGAACTGAGTTGGTAGGCCTAGGCAAAATCCAACCACCAGCGTTAGGATCATCTTGAATAAGGGATGTCAACAAAACAGAAGCAACTTCATAAACACCCTTTCCTGCCATTTGGGGGCAACTTTTCAAAACATTGTAGGGAGTGAGAAAAAACCGTGTGACACTGAAATAATGGGCTGATAAGGCCACTTTATTTGATCCAATTTTTTTTTTCCTGAGGCGGATATCCATTGCAGATGGTATGTTCTTTTATAGTGTAAGTGGATATAACAGCCGAAATAAATATTTCGCTGAGTAGTGACGATGGAAGTTGTATACCTCTGGTTAGTGACAGCTGTAGGGAGTGAGAAATACGGACTTTGGTATTTTCTCCTGGGTCCTGTAGGCACAACTTTTACTTAATTTTCCATGGAACATGTACATCCACATAGGAGAAAATTTTAAAACACTTAAAAAACTGTATTTAGTTGAGATTTGACGGCATTACTGATCAGTGACATATATGTGACCGAAATTTTAAAATGACCCATATAAATTACAAGTACGTCAAAAAATCATTATACAAATTATGTTACCTTTACCTCCTCGGACTCCACATTTCTAAGCTGTTTACTTAAGTTAATTATAATATAATTGTTAAACATTCACTTCAGCAATTTCATAAAGATCCGCAATTAATAGGTTCACAACGAAATCCAATGAATACCACAAGGTATGTGGTCGCAGGAAACGTTATAGCACCTGGTTCGACTGAAGAAATGGCATATAAATTATGACAATTGAATTGAAACTGACTTAGGTATGTTCAAATACTACACCAAAGGTTTAAATAAAAAAAAAATAAAGTTTGCCAGTTTTCTCGGGATAATCTTCTCTCAATACATTTCTACCAAAATTAAATTCCATGTATCTGAAGTTTGTTGTACAATTAGAGTAAATTTTTCTAATTTCATTTTCGAACAAACAAAGAATAAAAAAAATCGGGTAACTATTGAAGCCTTGGCGGACTTGTTTCACACATACCTATTTTTTCGAGGATTCGGTCTTGGAACGGTTTGAATCGGGTTGGTATTCACTTCGTTTTTCTCACGTTTGTGTGGTCCCAGAACCACTTGTATCAATTCTCGTAATAGGCATCCTCCACTGACGAAGCCTGATTCAGAGGGACGTCCTATGAATGGGGATACCCCTAACGCGTACATCCGAGGAAGGCATGTAACAACGAGGATATGAAATATAGTGTTTGCCCCTTCTAATGGCTGAGTCGATATGCCTGCAGTAGCCAGAGGATACCTTTGAAGCTATAATTTCCTTCAGCTAAAAAAGCATCTAGTTTAAATAGAACAAACGAATCGCAAGCTACTGCAACAGGAAACCAAGGTAACAATTCCTCTGCCAAGTACCAGGGCCGAATTTACAAAACTTAACTCTAACTATTACCAAACTCTCCCATCCAACTAGTGTTCTTTCAAAGTCGAAGAAATACTTGATTGATCTACAGCAAAACGTTCCTCTGTACCTTTCATTACGGAGGAATTAAAAGGAGAATACCAGTACCAGATTCAACGCAAATTCCACTCATTGCTATTGATATGCACTACTTCTTTTCAAATCCCGGATGTAGTTATTATTCTGAGAACAAGATTAAGATCGACAGGTTTCAAACCGGCGAATGACATTGATACGTCTGAATGTCAAAAATATTATTGAGATATGGAAGTTCTCCATGCCCGCGAACTGTCTAAGCTGTCAGGCTATCAGCAAACAAGTTACTCAATCTGAGCTTTGAGAGCGGCGGAGGGCTTTCGTCGTAGTTTCTCCTCTTTTCACTCGAAAGTAGGTTTATACCGACTAACCACAAACATTTCAGTTACGTCCAGAAGGTAGGTGCGATCCAAATCATCATTGGTGGATAATAGAAACAGTTTGGAAGGAAATGAAAGTATTGTGTGCGTGTCCATTCTTAGGATTGTAATAGTTGGTATTTTCAATATTATCTCTAGTCAATAGAGAGTGAAATCAAGGCGTCACTAGATGTCAAATCGCATAAATCAGAAAATGAGGACGTTTCCTACCATCCTGCTTAGGTACATCACTTCAATAGCGCCATTGTTAGGAAAAACTTATCAGCTTTCACAATGTCAATATTCCCTTGAATACTTTTGAGTTTTTATACGTATATATCATTGTAATGAACAAGTCATCTTGGTTCTTCTACTTATTTTACTTCCTCCTCTGAAGGAAGATAGTGGTTTGTTAGGCCAAGTTCTGGTTAGTGGATCAGTAAGAGTTGGCAAGGAGTATTTAGAAAGTTTCCGTAGTGTAAACCGATGATTCTGCAGCATCAGGCTCAAACTGACACCTACTTATAAAAATTATTTACAAAACAGATTTGTGTGTAAAGAAGCTGACATGAATGATTTGCTACCATATTATTTTATACATATACATTATTTATATCAGATATCCACATGATTTGATTCCTGTTGAGTGACAAGATAAACAATTAGTGTTTTTTTCCGGGTTAAAAGGAAATAACTCGTATATATATATACATTATTTCAAATGAATCAGATATCCACATGGGAGTCACAATGATTCCTGTTTAGTGACAAGAGGATAAACAATTAAAGTGTAGTTTTTCCGGGTTAAAAGTGAAATAACTCGGATACGAAGCCTCTAAAGAAAAAACTCTAAGTGGCACTTTTGGTGGGAAATTAGAACACAAAGCAGAGAGGTCGGGCACGACTCGCGTTACACCCTGTATGTACATATTGATTACTACATGTTTATGAAGTTTATGTTATATTTCTATAGTGTGCTTCAGGTTTCATTTAATAGTTAATTATCTGTATGGCAGTAATTATCGTAGGTGGCTACCTAACATACAATAAGCTATTGGACTAAGCTCCCCCTCAGTTTTCCGTATACACACTTTTTTTCTAATATCCCATACACCTGGTCCTTTAGAGGTGTACATATTATTGAAAAGCCCGTTAGAGCGACCTTTTTCGATGACGGAGGACCAAAGCGATGTCAGAGCGGTGTAAGCGAGATAATTTTAATTCCCTCGATGAATTCTCAATGAGTCATTTGCTAAATGAAGAAGTGAAGTTTGGGAGACAATTTAAAGTTTTCAAACGGCATCAAAGAGACAGTATCGAGTTGATAAGTTGAACGTAATAATTTGCCCTGAGGAGGAAAACTTTGGCAGACTTGTGAAACACACTCTTCAAGGTGCTCTATGCAACTTCGGAAAGTGGAATGAAAACTATCGCCTTTCCCGCTGATCTTCTTAACTGGGGCCAGAACTTTCCGTTACATCTTATTGGAAGACTTTTCGGCAAACGAGGACCATTTCAATGGAGTGAACTTGTGCGATGCGTCACACTTTTGATATTTAACTTTCATGTTCACGTCGGCTGATATTAAGCGTCGCGCCCAGAAGTGGTTTTTGAAAGGAAAACGATTTAGTCTGGGAGATATTTTTTATAGAACGTCTCTACCGGCACAATGGACCAATTAATTCAGCTTTTCATACATTATCTCGAGCAATATAGGTATTAGACCACGATTGTGACTCATTAAGCACTGCTTAATACGCAGCAACTCTTGTGAATTCCATCTAAATCGAATATGGATTGGGTAACTCCGGGGTAACTGCGAAAAAGGTTCCAACATTTATAAAAAACTGACATAAACGTACTTGAATTTAAATTTATTCCAACTAAACTCGGTGTACATAAAACAGGTCTCGTTCCTTCAAGGGATCGATTCTACAAGTAATTCGCAACAAAATCGAACGTACAGAAATACAATAACAACAAATTATAATCATACTAATCGTATTTAGTACATTTTACTAGTACAACTAATCAAATTAGGGCTTGTTGTAGGGTACGATGACTGTGACTATTCACCACTCATTTTTTCATGACGATTCCATGGGAAGCAAAAAATATAGATAAAAACAAGTCGGAGATCTGAAAAAATCTCAATCGATAACCCTCATCGTCATAGGCTCATTGTGAGAATAATTTTGAGCGTACATTTTTGCTGCAACTGCATCAACTTTACCTATTCGAGGTGAAATATTAACGGTCTTAGCTCCTGGTCGCTCTTGGCGCCCTGGCATCGGAACCCGCCCTAGCTAAGTCTGGAGCCTTGGAAACGCTCCTTCCCCACTCCTCAGATGTACTGGCATATAAAGAGGGAAGGTAAAGGATGGTGGGGCGGCAATACGCCGAGGATCGTGGGATTTTTAAGGCAACAACCAGGGCTAAAGGGAGGGTAGTTTGTGCAGGGGTCAACAAATTCGATTGTTTTCTCTGTAATGCTATTGCGTCATCTCTTCATAAAGTGGAGAGTTCTGGGCGGATGGATCGAATTCACAATTTGTGTTGTAATACTTGATTTTTTAGCGCGTGAACGGAATTTCAATTTAATCCTAAAAAGAATTATCTACTAACATACAATAAAGTATTCAAATCCACTAAATAATTCGTTACAAGTGAAGTAGGGAGAGGATCCTTTGCAAAACTCTTTTATGTACTAACTATCAACACTTCACTTCCAGTTCCACTTCCCTGAGCCAATAGGATTCACTCTCCTGTCACCTGGGCCTATATAAAATGTGTTATCTGTTTGTTACAAATGATGACATAACTGTCGAAATCGATTTAACTGTGTTATTATTATTTTCGTGGAAATATAGACAACGTTCTGTTTCATTCCGTCTTTACTGAAATGGGTTTCCATAACTTCGTCGCGAGTGTCTTGAACCGACTCCTTCTTTGATTAGGAAGAAATATTAAACAACATTAAAACGCCAATATTTGGCAATATGAATGTACTGAATCACAGAGATTTCCTTGACGCATCCCATCGCTTCAGAAAAAAAGAGCGACGTAAGAAAACTGCTCGCACTGATCTTTGTAAACGACTGGGCTTCTGGTCAAGAAGAATTTTTCACCTGGTATAAAAAAACTGTTAGGAGTGACCCAACCTGAAGCAGAGGAGGAAATTGATGAGGAATGCGATTGTTTGACTCCCGAAGTTGCTGTTAAAATTTAAAATTGGATTTTCACAAATAATTTGAAAAAAATAAAAGAAATTTTTTCGATTTTTTTGAACTGAGATGTACCTAAGTCAACTTGAATTTGAATAAGTTTTTTATTAAATGTTACCTTTTGTTCACCATTTTGTTATTATTCACCTTTCTGGATCAAAAATCTATGGTTACAAGGAAATGTTGGACAAATCTGCGATTGCTATGCAAAATATTCAGTCAAAAAGGGTTTTCTCTGAATTAATTCCTCATTTTCACTGCTAAATATTTGATTTGTGATTACTTTTTTTTTAGTAAGAGTTTAAACCTAAAACAGAGTCCAACGAAACGTAAGACAGGTTTCTATCGCAATTACATGTGTAGGAAAACGTTTTTCGTGTTTTCCCAAAAGTTTAGGAAATGTGAGAAAAACCACCTACACCTCCTCACATATCGCTATCACAATTGAGTCCAGTCGTGGATTTCTCATTTTTTTTATTTAACTAAGTACCCAGTCAACACCGGAAAGAAGAAAAAAAAACGCTGCAAATTCTTTCACTGGGGTTTATTATTCAATTGGCTTGCGTTCATGAGTTGAATTTCTACTAAGCTTTGGAGTGTGCATATTTCACAGGATAGAGCGACTATTGAATTTCAGGAGACACACAAATATGATCAACTGATCAATCCAAGTAGGTATTTTGGTTGAGAACAGATTTACTTGCTCCATTCATATCTCCTGAAATTCAATAATCGCTTAGTACACACTCCGAAGCCTAGTAAGATTCAAATCATGAACGCAAGCCAATTGAATAATAAACCCAAGTGAAAGAATACTTATTTACCCCAGTAGTAATATTGAATAATAAACATCAGTAATAATATTGAATAATATTTACCTATATATTATCAGCGTTTCATGCACATCAGAATGCTTCAACCCGTGCATCGGCTACTAACTACAAATATCCACATCGGCTATCACTCCAGTATCCACATTCACTACAATTCGACGCTATCGGCATCACTAGGTTACAAAGAAACAATAATAAACCAAAAACGCAAATGTTCCCACCATAAATCGGGCCATAGATCGGGAATGGTTTGACCTACGGACCTGGGGGGGCTCATTCGATTCCTCGAGGTATGTTCTTAAAAATAAGTACACATTTAGGCCGCTTCGACTTGTTTTTTGAGGTTTTTAGGGATTTTACAAAACTTTGACAGCCCTTAAAGGGCACTTTAAATTGAGTGAGAGAGCTGGCTCAAGAATTGGGGCGTCGTCGGACCAAGATGGATTTTTCCTGAAAATTTCAGATCTTTTGCTCCAGCCGTTTGGGAGAAATCGTGCGTACGGCGGACGGACGAAAAATTTGTTTATTGCAGATTCGGATTCTACACCCTTTGAAACGTAAACCATGAAATTTTCAGGGGGGTTAGACTTTTTTTCCAGAGCGATTACAATGGTTTATTATTGAATAATAAACCAAAATAACAGCATAAATTACGACGTAAGTTGAATTATAAATTTTTTCTAGAAACAGTCTTTTCATGAAAACTAGCTTTGCAAATACAAAGTAACATTCATGTAGAATTTTGTAGAAAAATCATCGAATTAAACCAAAGACCAGTATCAGACACTGTTCAGTACCACTATCAGACACCCCTGTGATACTGAGTTATAAGATTGAGATGACCGTTCAAGTTGAAGGCGTGAATTTTCATGTTTCCAACACCAAAAATACACCAGAAAACCACAAAAATGTCAAATGGTCGAAATGGCCAGTATCATACACCTCCTGTCTGATTCTCAAAACAGGCCCCTTATCGAACCCAGTATCAGACATTCTCGGAAGTCGGTCATAATATTATATTCCAAATTAGATTTTGCAATATGCTACTACAAGGCACATAATAAGTGATATATTATATCAATAATCGTACCGAAAAAAAGGTTGATGGGAAGAAAAGAATAGCGCAAATAAGCCATGAAAAGCGGCTCACCTCTTAGCAGGGCCGGTGCAAGGAGTTTTTTCGGCACATGCGGAATCTGTATTCGGCGCCAATATGAGTAGCCTACTGTAATAATGAAAACGAAGGTAATAAAGACTAAACATTTATGATACAACTATCTTATTTTATTTACAGTTTCTTGAACAGTCAATAACAAAACAATTAATAAGGTCATCATCATCCACATAACATTCGAGTCATCATACTCGTACATACTCATAACTCCCTAACTACACTCGTTCTTCAGCAGTGTTCTACTTCAGAAAACCTCTCTTTCTTGATTTAGCTTTTTCAAAATCCTTTAAAGTCGTATATATATCTATTGTGTTCAATATTTAATTTTCAATGGCCAACGTGGCAAGACCACTGAGACGTTCTTGTGAAATGCTATACTTTTAAGTTTTATGAAGTTCCTTTCTCCACTGGCCACTGATATTGGTAATATTAGTAGAATCCTCAAAGCAACGAAAACATTTGGAAATATGTCTATTAATCTGTTTTTTGTGAGATAGCTCAGTGTTGTGTGAGGGGAGCTCTCTTTTTGTGACAACTTCGGAACTAATATTGATATTTCCATAAAAAGATCTTCCGCGTTAATGTCTCTTTTATCACCACCGATGCTCGCATATTGCTGCATTAGCAAACAGAAACACTCTATCTGTTATAAAATTATAATATGTTCATGGCGTTTATTTATTTATAAAAACTAGTTTAGTCCCAGCCCTTTAGCCCAGTTCACAAGCTATTTCCGCTGTTTGCAAACTGCTGTGGAAGCGTGCTACAATAACCTTCACTCTAACCGCATAACTTGCTCTGAGCTACCACTTTCATTGCAGTCCACTGGATAGATCTGCCCGCACCAAATACCGCCTCGAAAATGCCTCAAAGCTCTCAAGAACTCTCATTATCTGAATTTGAAGTTGAAAGTGTCTGATACCGGACCCATGTGTGAAACTCGTGCCTTCACCCTATATAGAGAAAACCGATTCTTTTATTAGTGCAAGAGTTCGTTCTTGGAAATAATTCGTAAATAATAAACCGAAATGGTTGATAAACCACGAAAGAAATTTTAAGAACAGCTGTCACGGAAACCGGGGGCGAAGTCAAGATGATTTTCAGCGAGAGCTTATCAAGTTTCGGAATGAGTGGTGGGTATTTTGTTAGGTATCTAGTTCGGGAAATCTTGTCACTGTCATTGTCACCCGTCGAGACAAGAGAAGCGAGCGGTTCTGACGACCGCTGAATTGGACGATCTGGAAGTTTATAAAGAACTGGGGAGGCCTGACGGACCAAGGAATGAAGGAAATTGCTTTTCTGAAAGCGGGCGACGTTCCGAGATAAAGGGGAACTGTCTTCACGACAATAATATTAAGATGGATAAAAAAAGAAAAAAACCTTGAGTTCATCCAGTTGGATTTAAGTTGCTGACATTTGATTCGAACTAACGACCTGCTCTGTAATTAAAATTTCAGATGAATAATGTAAATTTACAACTTAATGTCACATTATTACGGAAGTTGATTGGGAATGGTCATTATCTGAATGCAACGTAGTAGATACCAATCTACAAGGGAACGGTTACAAGTGTAAGTTAAATGTGCCAAAAACTAATTAAAATCTACGTAAATCACTTATCTTTGTATTTTGAACAGTGCCAAAAACTAATTAAAATCTACGTAAATCACTTATCTTTGTACATTAGAATTTCGCAGCGGTACATTATGGAAGCTCGGCGTCTCGAACATCCATACCTCGTCTTGTTCGCTCCGGATGCCGTTAAAAGAGCTCAGTAGAGAGATGATGGGGTGTTTAGAAATACTTAGCACTGGCTAGGGGAGAAGGGCTCTTTATTTGAACACCCTGTACATAGAGGTTTTAACAGCGACCTTGCCAAAGTGGATGGGGCCGGAAAAACCACCCCATCATTATACTTCGGAAAACACCCCATCATTATACTCCGGAAAAACACCCCATCATATCAGGGGCACTCGCTTGATATCGCTCTTACGATAGGGCTAGAAATAATTTGACATGGCTAGGTAATAGGGGTATTCAATCAGGGTAGCGTTTGACACTGTTCATTATAAGATAGAAATACTTACCACTGGCTAGGGAGAGGGGCTCTTTATTTGAACACCCTGTACATAGAGGATTTTTGGAGTGATTTTGCCATAGTGGATGGGGCCGGAAAACCCCCATCATTCTCCTCCGGAAAACACCCCATCATCTCTCTACTGAGCTCTAATTATATTTTAGCACGTTTCATCAAGTCGGAACGTAATTAGCAAAAAGGCAAGCTGATCACTGAAGTCCACACCTTTTAATTGACTTCTAGAAGTTCATAGAGAAATGTATGACTTAAATATATTTCCGTCAACGATGAAATCTTGTAAGAAACAGAAGTTGATACCAAAAGCTGTATCTCACAAAGTTCTGCATGTCAGACTATGGGTCATTTCATGTCCTTCAATATTTTGCATTGGAAAGCCCTCGATTTACTTCAAATCATCATGCTAGCAGTCGAATTTCGGCTTTCTAGGCTTATGAGGACCTAAAATAGGTGATCTTGTAGGACCTATTTCAGGTGATCGATTTTAATAGATTAATCCTTAAATATAATTCCAGGGGGTTGATTGATCATAATGTTAACGTTATTAGCACATCCCGGAGCGATAACGGATTTTGGAGCCAGACCTCATGAAACCTGTTCCAGCAGTTTAGGAGAAAATCTTTGGAAGGCAGACGTGTGTCGTTTCACGAATCTAGCTGGTCATCATCATTTTTTCGTACATTTTACATCTGTACAGATCAATTAATACACGTAATTGTAAAATAAAACCATTTTATTAATTACAAATTTAACGAATGAGGATTGCCATTGTCAATTGGAGATTTATTTTTTTTTTTTTATAGTTTCATATTTTGGTTAACGTACTTAGTTACATGGGGCTTTGGGACCTCCATGAAGTAAGGAATGAGACAATTACATTTCTCCTGTTTGATTCAACACAAATTTTCATTTTCGTTACCAAGCTTTTTTCTTAGGGTGATTGGTTATCGTGATTTCATTTTTACTTCGAGTAGGAGTTATGTGATTTGGGAAACTTTGAAGTCTGATAGATAAGGGACTGCCTACAAGTAGAATAATACACTGCTAAATATGAGTTAAGTTTGCATATTTTGATCTTTGTTAAGAAACTTTTTCACATTAGTTAAATGATATAAAAACGATTTTTGCAAATACAATGCCATTTCTTCCTTTTACTTACCAACTCAAGAAAAAAATATTGCTGCAACGAAATAAAATTTATCGATATTTTAATGAACATTAACATTGTCGTGTGCCCCAATTCACGTTGTCACGGACGCGAATTTAAAATTGGAATTTTGGACTTTTAAAAGGGATTCTTGAGCTGCCATTGCGCTTTTTGCCTTAAGGGACATGACTAACATCCATATAAAAAACGCTGCAAATTCTTTCACTGGGGTTTATTATTCAATTGGCTAGCGTTCATGATTTGAATTTCTATTAAGCTTTGGAGAGTGCGTGTTTCACAAGTGATAGAGCGATTATTGAATTTCAGGAGGCACACAGATATGATCAACTGATCAATCCAAATAGGTATTTTGGTTGAGAACAGATTTACGTGCTCTATGCATATCTCCTGAAATTCAATAATCGCTCTATCACCTGTGAAACACGCACACTCCAAAGCTTAGTAGAAATTCAAATCATGAACGCAAGCCAATTGAATAATAAACCCCAGTGAAAGAATTTGCAGCATTTCATGCATATCAGAATGCTTCAACCCGTGTATCGGCTACAAAGCCTTTTAGGAGTTCACTCCAGTATCCATATTACCAAATCACTACATCACTACATCACTAGGTTACTGATATCATCACAAAAACAATAATAAACCAAAATAACGCAAATGTTGGCACCATAAATCGGGCCATACATCGGGAATGGTTTGACCTACGGACCTGGGGAGGGGCTCATTCGATTCCTCGTGGAATGTTCTTCAAAAAGAGTCCAAATTTAGGCCGCCTTGACTTTTTTTGAGGTTTTTAGGGATTTTACAAAACTTTGACAAGCCTTAAAGGGCACTTTAAATTAAGTGAGAGAGCTGGCTCAAGAATTGGGGCGTCGTCGGACCAACACGGATTTTTCCTGAAAATTTCAGCTTTTTTGCTCCAGCCGTTTGGAAGAAATCGTGCGTACGGCGGACGGACGGAAAAATTTTTATTGCAGATTCGGATTCTACACCCTTTGAAACGTAAACCACGAAATTTTCAGGGGTGGTTAGAATTTTTTTTTCAAGAGCGATTACAATGGTTTATTATTGAATAATAAACCAAAATTCCAGAAATTTTGACAACTCTTTTTATAAAAATTTTTCCAATCGAAATTGCCCGTAGTTTGGGAATCACCCGTCTCAATTTCTACGCGTTAGATTAATTAGTAGCTACTGCGCATGTGCATATGTAAAATTATCATTAGAAACCGAAATCCCTCGTTTTTCATCAGATTTTGATTGAATCTTCAGGAAGTATGTGGGTTAGTCTCTAGAAGGGCCCGTATGAGTTTCATCGCTCTGCAATCCATTCAGCATTCTACGCATGAGCGAACGAATAGTCCAACAGCCAAAATATCCTCAGGATTCAGTGATCCGATAAGGGATTGTGTGGGGCTATGATTTTTATCGATCTGAAGTTTTTTTTTTTCAAGATTATCTGAAATACATTACTACAGTACTGTATAGTATTATACAGTATTTCAAGATATATATAAATTCATGTTATCTGGGTGAGAAATCTATGTGCCAGTCTCAACTTGACAGATGTTTTTCAGGATTTATCGTTACAAAGTAAGGAAGGTACGCTTGCCATCTAACAGCAAAGGCATTTGCAAGTCTGAATTACAGCTACTGGAAAAGTCATCACTTCATCCAATTAATGTAAATGTAATCATATTTCCTCGTACTCCAAAGTCAACTCCTTAAAATGTCCGAATCAATCATTATGTTATAAAACAACGCTCTTCGGTCAAAAGCATCTCCTCCAATACGTAATATCCGACACTCAGCCGCTCCGCACTGTGATTGTAAAGAACGTGCGGGATAAAAGCGAATCTCTTCTCGACTCATGCCTCCCTCCAAAAGCCAAGTGCAGTGTGAAGCAGGCTTTGCAAACAAGGTTCAGTTTCCACGGGGAAAATATAATAGCTTAACGTGCAAGCGGGCTGGAACAAAGTTTAAGCGCTTCAGATTTCCCTCTCGACTTTTTCATATTGCAAAAAAGAAAGTTGGGTCATACAGCGACTAGCTATAACCTGGGGGAGCGGCGTCTCGGCCTAGATTATTTTTATATCGCCAAGGTTCGCTCAATCTCCTTCGCTCCTAATGGGATTATAGTACTTCCGTTATTATCTTTTCATTTCGGGGAAAACTCCCAAAGTCTTCAGCGGTCCCAAGGTATAGTCGAAGATTCATTATTGTCGGCGCTGCTTCGAGCCCTCGACAAACTTGAAGGACAAGCACTCAACGAACTTCCTGGGAGTAGTTAAAGCACCGAGGCTCGCTCGCTTCTTCCCAAGCTGTATTCATACAAAGCCCATTCAACAGATTTTCTTTGAGCGAATTCTCTCATAAATCTGCGACGTTCGTAGCAGCAGCTTCGAGACTTTCTTAGGACGGCCCTGTGAAGCAAGCAACGTCAACGGCGGGGATGCCCACCTCAGTGATTGTGATTGTGTGATTACTAAATAATTTAGTTCCAGTTCAAGTACATCTACCAGTTCAAGTACATCTACTGATTAGAATGTTTTTAGTCTCTTGCGGTCCTTTATAAATTAGAAACTTGAATATTTTTTTCTTAACAGTAATTATTACTGTTGGGTCTACCGGTATACGCAGCAACATGTATACGTGGTAGTAAGTAAGTTCGTTAGGTATGTTTAAATCAGAAATAATTTATTTAAGTATTTATTTATAGCAACACTGACTTCTCTCTCTCTCTCTCTCTCTCTCTCTCTCTCTCTCTCTCTCTCTCTCTCTCTCTCTCTCTCTCTCTCTCTCTCTCTCTCTCTCTCTCTCTCTCTCTCTCTCTCTCTCTCTCTCTCTCTCTCTCTCTCTCTCTCTCTCTCTCTCTCTCTCTCGCACCCACTCAAAAACCAATAAAATCTGGTTTGCAGACGTATTTCCTCCATTTAAACGGTTAAAATCATTCAAGATTATTCGCAAACACCCATGATTCTACTTCATTCCCATTTTGAATCGTTGTTGTTCTTTAAATCAATAAATCAGAATAAAAAAAAGGATAGTTTCGTCGTGTTTTGTTCCTTCAACCACCTCGCAGCAAAATTTGAAACCTTTGCTCATTTAAAATTTCACCACCTAATTCCGCGGAGATGAGATATTCGGGAACCACACAAATATGCGATCTTTCGAGGTCGGTTTCACCATAGGAACGCATGTATGGCGGATGATATATCGGCCTGCAATATATAGAATTATTATTGTGTTTCAATCGGCTCGTACATAACTTGCTTGATATGATGAGGTCGTGGGGCGGGAGGAATAATGTAGTCATCTCCAGGGTTCCAGGTGAATTGCGTACAGGGAACGTGTTCAGCATTGATGGAGACCGCGGTAACGATTGTACGGCAAGCGGAGAGAGTATCGCTTCGTATAATTCCTGATGAATATTATTATTATAAGCAACCTGAAGTTCTTCATTATAATTAGTTTATAATAAAATAAATATGATTTAATTGGGTTTAACTTTTGCAATGAAGCGGCTTCCCTACATCTTTGCTTCACCAGCTGGTCTTTGAACAGATACAGAGTGTCACAAGTTGATATCTCCCCCCCCCCACTCTTAAAATACGAGAAAATGGGTGTAAAAAATAAATCCCAATCGAATCCCCATATTTTTTGGTGTACTCCTTGTCTGTTTTCATACCTCGTCGCCGAATTCCGAAGGTTTCATAATATGCACGTGAGCGTAATCTATAGCACCAATGACAGTCGAAATGCGAAATTTTGAAGCCCAATCTGCCTTGGCCTGATCCATATCCTCAATAGTGCGTGGAAATTTAATCCTATCTTCAGACTTCGACACTATTTTATCCAATACACTTGAAAATGTTCTGCTGACGGTACTTCTTTCAACCCCCATGTCGTGGGCAACACCACTTTGGAATCCTGGATCACTAAAGTATCTCAGAAAAATGTCAATCTTTTTCCGTGCTGTTAATCCTCCACCCCTTGCATAAGCGTTTTCATCAAGGAATGTGCGAAGTGAGAAAATCTACGTTTTTTCTCTCAAACCGTAATAGTCCCTTAGATAGATCGGGACTTGTATCACGCCGGTCTCTATAACGTTTCACACCACGCAGGTTCATAAATGCAGCCGTCTTTCGTGTACAGGTACGACTGCAAGTCTGGGGTCGGGTTGACTTGCGAATGGACGAGTATTTACTTGCTACAGAAGTATTTACTTGCGTTTATTCACACCAAAATTGGCATTTTTCGGGGTTTTACTTACCTCTCAAGTATTTACTCGCGAGTAAGAGTAAATTGTTGTTTTATTCACTGCAATTTTGGCGTTTACTTGTAATTTTAATACGTTCAAGTATTTACTTGTCCTACTCGTTTGTATTCACACCGCTCATTGAAGAGCACAACCACATCCACATCCTTGAATCCCATCGTATGGCGTTTCAGAAAGCCGATACTTCTCATTGCAAATTCCGTCTATATACAGCGAGAATTTGAGACGAAAATCGAAGATTATTCCGAAGTCAGCAAAAGAACTCACCCTACATATCACTCTACCACTCAGATTGTAACGGTGCAGGTATGGGGTTGAAGATCTCGAGAAGGTCATATTAGCACACTTGCCAACGTGTAGTCGTAGGTTATTTGTAATTTGATAGGTTGGGTAAATTTCATGACTCCCGCATGCACCAAAGAACTTTGCTCCATCGCATATGGACCGTTTAAGGTAAAGGCACCGGTAGTGGCCACTGCTCCAGTAGTGGCCATTTTAAAGTTTATATTTGAGAAATAAGGATTCCCGGTCTCCTAGTGGCTTCAAACTTGCAGGAGGTACAGCTCATGTCATCTTGTAGTCAGAGGTTGAACTAGGAGTGCGCAGAGCATCATTGGAAATTGTGGTAAACTTCTCAATATGACCGTCCCTAGTTTCCTCGTTTGTTGGGCTGTATCCTAGAGCTGGATAGAATCAATTTTGTTCATCTGGTATTGAATTTAATGATATTAAACACGTAAGGAGGGCAAAATGTCAAGTGGCCACTACCGAGACATGCACGTGGCCACTACTGGAAATTTCGTAATTTGATGTGGCCACTACTAGATCAAAATAAAGGTGTGAGAAAAAATTAATAAAAAATAGAATAATTGTTCTTTTGATAGTTTTAGGCAATGGATATGTTAGGGAAGAGTCGGGCTATATTCTAAATGAGTCCTGAAGAAAGTCAGTACTACTGTTGGCCCACAATTGTCAAAACTAAAGAAAAAAATTCTTAACTGTGGCCACTACCGGTACCGTTACCTTATACTTCTTTTATTTATCTTTCAAAATAATACTTTATATTTCAATTATTATTATGTAGATTCTGTATTTGAGTGACCATTACTATGTAATTACTTTATGTCATAAAATTAAATCTTTTTGCGTTTGAATATGAAGGTATCAAATCAGTTAACAATAATCCATTGTTTTAAACACTTACACTGACCATGTTTTTTGCAGCTAATATTGATTCTTTTCTTCCTGGGATATTAGGGATGAAGAGTTTACGGCGCGCATTCAAAATCTCCTCTTCTTCATAACCCGTTAACGTTTACTAAAGCCATTGGTTTTTTTTTTTTTTTTTCTCTCCCTGATAGCTTTTTTGGAGATGCAGGAGGAACCCCTGGTATGAAAAGCGGCCACAATGAAAGCTCAGGGTTAAATAGCCGCGGCTTCATTCCCTTTTATTAGCCAGTAAAAAAAGGGAGGTGCAAATAAAGAGCTACGGCGCTCGACAACAATGTGCCGCCGTAATCGACCGCTTGGCTTAAAGAAAGTTGGAACGGCGCTCTCCTTAGTGCTATCTTTTTTGAGGGCCACCTTCTTCTCGTTGCTCCGCTGTTAAAAGTCAGGGTGTACGCGATCATCAAACAAGTTGAATTATAGCTGTTGCTATCTGAATCGAATTACAGTTCGAGTTAAGGGAAACTACCGTCTTCTAAAAGTCACAGTCGCATTAACTGGAGAGACAGTGGACACCACCACCGTTCCTGCCCTGGCAGCTAAACCCATAAAAAACGGAACGAGCTCATTCTGCGGATCAGATTGGTACTGTATTGCTTCCGGGTCTACCTATAGGTAGGGGAGGTATCGTTTTCACCTTCGGGAGATGGGAAATATTTGTTTCCAAAAATCGAATTTTCTTCCATCATTTCGCTTTTTACACCATTCTGAATTTTTATTTTTTTAAATATAATTTTTATTGTTACAACTGACATTTTGGCGCACGTTTTACCAAAGGCGCACAGTTCTGCGTCAAGCATTAATGGGGTTGCTTGGAGAGATGAAAAACAATCGATTTCAAGATTTTGACAAAACTGCCATTTTGAGCGGTAATCGCAAATGTTCAGTGCAATAAAAACATTCTGACATCAAATAGATAGAAAATTTAATGATCTTTCCAACGGCGTCCTTTAATTTGAGCTATCCCCAAAATTGAGGGAGTTATGACAGTTTTAGTGACATAAGATCGAAAACTAGAAGAAAAATTTGAACTGCGAATAACTGAGAAACGAGGCCTCAGGAGATATTTAAAGAGCACGTAAATCGATTCTCAAACAAAATACCTATTTGGATTGATTTGTGTGCCTCCTGAAATTCAATAATCGCTCTATCACCTGAGAAACACTAACACTCCAAAGCTTAGTAGAAATTCAAATGATGAATGCAAGCCAAATGAATGAAATTGAATAATAAACCCCACTGAAGGAATTTGCAGCGTTTTTTTATGGTTTTATGATTTTATGGCACTTGTGACACGTACATACAGCGTTTTGTTTTGTCTTGGGCGTAGGTGTGTTTCTGCGTGGCAAAACCTTTCTCTTGTGTCCAAGTGTGTATACAATATTGATATGGGGCAAAAACTTTCCTGCCGAACGGGGGAAGCGAACCCGAGCACCTGTGGTTGTGTCTGCCGTACGGAACAATT
Organism: Creontiades dilutus; assembly: GCA_031894815.1. NCBI lineage: Eukaryota > Metazoa > Arthropoda > Insecta > Hemiptera > Miridae > Creontiades > Creontiades dilutus. The sequence continues at coordinate 111,154 of JAVIWC010003056.1, read as the reverse complement.
GTGCTATGGGTTTGTTTTACTCAGCTTACTTAGTTTATTTGTAGAATTGAATAATAAACCCCAGTGAAAGAATTTGCAGCATAAGGTCGTGCCATACATCGGGTTTGAGCTACAGACCTGGGGAAGGGCTCATTCGATTCCTCATGGAAAGTTCTTCAAAGAAGTCCAAATTTAGGCCGCCTTGGTTTTTTTTTTTTTTGAGGTTTTTAGGGATTTTACAAAACTTCGACAACCCTTAAGTGGCACTTTAAATTAAGTGAGAGAGCTGGCTAAAGAATTGGGGCGTTGTCGGACCAATATGGATTTTTCCTGAAAATTTCAGATTTTTTGCTCCAGCCGTCTGGGAGAAAACGGCGGACGGGCGGACGTACGGAAAAATGTTTATTCCAGGTTTGGATTCTACACCCTTTGAAATGTAAACCATGAAATTTTCGGGGCGGGGGTTAGAATTTTTTTTTAAGAGCGATTGCAATGGTTTATCATTGAATAATAAACCAAAATTGCTAGGAGGCACTTTTGATTGGAAATGAGCTGTACAACACGTAGGAGTTGGGTTCGGCATAGCTCCTGGGACACCCTGTATAATACGCATGCTAAATTAAAGCTTCTTTGGGGAGCGTCTGACTCGAGACGAAAATTCTCGACCGCCCGTAAACACTGCTCATTATACACTCAGCGTTCCACTTCTCGGAGTAGCAGTTCCCCACGGTGTTGGCTTATTTTTATTTCTCCATCTGCCCCGCCGTTGAGATGAAGTTTGTCAAAATGAAGATTAGGTTACTGTCATCATGTTAGCCAGAGAGAGGAAGAGGAAGAAAAAAATGCTAAAAGCTCGATAATAGAATCGTTGAGCAAACAACTTTAATATCTCCTCAGAAGGGAAAAATAAACTGATTCAGCTTGGCCTCCTTTGGGTTAATGCTGTGTTTCGTCCTTTGAGACCCCTCCCTTGCCCTCCCCCCACTTCCTCACCTTCCATCTCGTCCTGTCCGCGTATTTGTATGCCGGCTGTACGTTCAGTTTCATTTCTTCGGCGGCTGAGCAGCGAAAATGCCATTACCACGAGCCGGATACTTCTCTCTGCCTTATCATGCAAGTCCTGAGGGGGTATATATAAATATACGACCATATTATACGACAATTTTATTCTTCTCTGATGAATCGCAGACTTGAAATAAGACAGTGGAAAAGTCATTCGGGGTTTGGAATGAGTTTCAGCGGTTTTATTAGATTTTTATCAAGAACCACCAAGCTTTCATAGTCTCCAACGAAAATACTTCCGACGGCCTACTCGAATGTATATTGTCGAAAAGAAAACATCAAGATTTACGAAAACCTACTTAAAAAATTCCATAACAGTCACAATCTTGCTCCATAACCATAACATAGTTTACGTAATTTTGCACACCACGTCAACGAATTCTGGTTTAAGCACCATCAGAACGAAGAACACAAACTCTACCCTCATTCGTTCAAAATTTCACTGGTTGATATGGAACTGAAATATTCCAATCAGAAGCTCGGAAAAACTTTCATCATGTGAAAAATGGCAAACTTTCAGGAGGTGTTTCTGCATTCATACACAGGCGGCCCCGCCACTTATCTATCTCAACCAATCCCCAAGATTTATATTATTTAAAGATTTTTAAAAACCATTTTTCGCCATTAAAAACCCGCATCTTTTCACTTGAAAATGACTGTTTTCAACTCTTGACCACACTTGTGGATTTAGCGTTACATTTTCTACAAGTGCATTTTCATTACAAATAAGTACCTAACTTCAGAGGACCGTAATTTCAGTTCAGACGTTCAAAACTATAAAACGTTTAAAAAAAAGTTTCGGAAAACACTTGAGCTTAAGCTACATTTCCAAAAATCGTGCCGAAAGCTGTCAAATTTAAGGAAAAATTGCAAATTTAGTCTGTTTTTTAACGCTATAGTCAACTTTACGAATCCGTATAGATTTCGTGGAGAAAATCCAGTTTGAAGGGGTGAGAAACATTGAGCACCTTCTAAAACAAACAACCCCAATCATAAAAAGAGTAAACGTTCAAACTGTGTAAATTAGGACAAATCTAAAATCTGGAAAATCGTTTCCAAAATGTGAAATGGTTTATGAACATTACAAAACAACAACTTTGTGGAAGTTTAATCCAAAACCATCTCCAAAGAATATTACTCGTTTTTTGCGTTGAGTCCCGGACGAAAGTGTACTTTATTGCAGGTAAACATTTATCCCGAAGAATCGTTAATTTTTCAAATAGATGTTGCAACTTTCGAATTTTATAGATATTTAATACCCATGATATTTTTTCTATAGAACTTTATTTCCTAATAAAAGAATAGGCAATTTTATGGTATTTTCAATGGCAGGTATCCTTGACCTATCGTTGAGCTTAAGTATATTTGTGAGTTCAGGGAGTTAAGAACATTTTTGTTAAATAAGGTCTTAAGAATGAACAAAATATTGAAAGTGAAAAACCTCGGATTTCGGCTAACAAAAGTGCATCAAAGGGTTTTTTATAATTATCTGAAAATCCGAGTAAAAGAATTCTTTGATGCACTTTTGGTTGCAAATTAGTTGTAGAATCGATCCCTGAAGTTTGATCAATCTCAACGCTAAACACCCTGTATAGCAAGGAGGTGATGGAATGTACTAGTTGCTTCTTCCAAGGTATGAGGAGATAATCCTGCAATATCCAGAAGACACCCCTGGAACCATAATAGATCAGGCTCATGATCCTGCTTGCAGTTTCGAGGAACGGGAAAGGAAAACTCCACATTCATCACACTCCCAGGCTTCCCCAAAAGCAGGATCATGAACCTAATCCAGGCAGCGTGTGTCAAAAAAGGCCTTTCAGCTCCAAGTTTTGGTGTAGTTTTGATTTTTGGTTCATAGGGGTATTTTGGGGTGCTGAGCACGAATCTGAGGTTCGCCAACAAAAATTTTGACCGGAAATTGTATTTTTGTGCAAAAAAAGAGACAAAAATCGACTGCTACACTGAAGGAATGACGTGCAACATTACTGGTTAGCAAAGAAACCTACTATAATTACGCTGAACAACAGTAACAGAAATCCCTCACTGATCCCATGTCCTTTTTTATATTTTCAAAATATGAATAACCCCGTTCACTTCAATAACTCCAGATACCTACTTGAATACCTTACTTATATCTTTACTTTCTTTCAATACTTACGCTAAATTAACTATATTACAAATTACTAAGAATATGTGGTGAATGCTTGTATTTAACATTTCAAAGATCTCGTTACGTGCGAATGTACATGTACGTAAATAAGTACATACATGTAATATGTATTTACATTAAATTTAGTCCTCAAGCCGTTTTTTGCATAATACATAATCAATTATAGCATAAAACAGCATGAATAAGACTGAAGAATAATACAGGACTAGGATCACGACAGGGACAAGACTCGAATCGGACTCAGGACTAAGGGATAAGGACTCAAGATCGTCATAATTTTTCTTTCCCCTGATCCAGTACGATCGTCAATCGTCAAAGTATATAATAATATAAATATATTTTATATAACTCATATAACTTTTTACGAAAAAAATATAAAATATAGCATAAAACAGTGGTTTTCCACCTTAATTCTCAATTTTGGGAGTTTTCGGTTTTTGAACCCAATTTTCGCCGCGCTCTCGAACGTACAAACAAACTTCAAATACATAAAATATGGGAAACTTATTCTTCGTCAATTTACTACAGAACATATTTTTACGAAAAACGCACAGTTTTTTTGGGTAATTTGCAAAAAACCGGGGAAAAGTCGATTTTTTTTTCTTTTTTTTGCACAAAAAATAACAATTGCCGGTCAAAATTTTTGTTGGCAAACCTCAGATTTGTGTTCAGCACCCCAAAATACCCCTTAGAACCAAAAATCAAAACTACACCAAAACTTGCCGCTGAAAAACACAAGCTGCCTGGACTATTATGGGGGATGAGTTGATTGGGAGAACAAGGCTGTGAATAGGCAGGGCGGGGGTGAATTGCGATTTTTAAAAGGTGCTATTTAAGATGTATCCGCCCATTGTGCCTATGGAGGTAGTGAAGCGAAAGGGTCGTCAGGTCTCTTAATATTCAAGGGTGTGAGAGGTTCGTTACCAGGCTCTGCTAACATACAACAGAGGGGACGGTGTCTGTTTGACGACGGGTCCACTCAATGTTCTTTCAATTACCAATATTGACAGTACGAAGAAAATAACAGCTGTCATATACGCGACTCACTTCATTTCATTCTAGAGAAATTTTATTAACGGTAGCCAAGGGTTCGAGTACCGGTAGTGAATCAACTCCCGTGAAGTTCGAGTTAACCGTCTACACGAGAATTTGTTTATGGGATCCTCCATAAAGTTTTATTGTTCCATATTACTCCCCAACTGGTGGTAATAAAAACATCGAAAGCCATATCGATTGATGCGAGGAAAAAGCTCGTTGGACATGATAGGATAGCAGTCTCTCTAAAACCAAATGTTCCATGAAGCAATTGACCCACTTCGATGTAATGTATACAGCCCCGTCGTAGGTTCAAGGCACAGCTCATGTACGCTTATCGAAAATCATTTCGTTCGAAGCTTTACCGAATTACAACACTTATAACTCATTACAGAATAATTATATTGCAATTTTAATGTGTATTCACTTCCACATCAATCCATTTCCACTTGTCCAGTTATCCCAAACCCTTTTATTACTATAAATAGATAGATTCTTATGGGCGAACGTCGAGGTTGACAAAACATCAAGCAATGATACACCATCCTGCCCATAGGCTCAGGCTTCTACTGTGATGGTTTTATAGTTTTGAAAGCTGTTCATTTCTTTGTTCGCCGGGTTAAAATAAAAAAACGAAATTGACGAGAAAATCTTTTTCCATAAAAACAACCCAAACATTTGTAGACCAGTTTCGATTGCTACACCATCATCAGTACACTACAGACTGTACTGTAAAAGACAAAATTGACGAGAAAATCTATTTCCAAAAAAAATGTACAAGTACTTGTAGACTGGTTTCAGTTGTTACACCATCATCAGTGTTACACGGTTAATTTTGTTCATTTATTTAAGATTGATTTCCACTATCTCGCCGCATCAACGTTATGGATGTTCGTTTCTATTTTTCAAATTTAAAAAAAACTTGTTTAGTTTATCATCTTTATTATTTTGACTTTGTAACCGCAAAGCGAAAAGTTGTGCAACCCCCTTCAAATTTGGTACGTAGATTCAAGATCTGCTTGCCCACCCCCCCCCACCATACGGGAAACGAAAAGCCCTAGAATTGATGTAAAAAATCTGTTCTTTTGCCCTTGGACATTTGGAGTCTTGTAAGTATTAATTTCTACCCAGTCTACTCATAACACGTGCACAGGCCCAAAAACCGGTCCTGCATTACTCATTAAAGTTCGTAATATTTTTTTAAAATTCTTTATTTGTATAGTCGAAAGTTCATAATTTGCATTTTTGGTTTTCCTTGTCTAATTACCTACTACGAGTGTATTTTATACCAGGTTGTCGGCGGACACAACTCTCTAACAATGGATGTTTATCGTTAATTCGCTACTTTCATAATGTTATCAGTTTGGTCTCATCTGAAGAATCGGGGAGTCATTTAGTATATTCAATCAACTAAATCGTTTGGTTCCAATATCTGCTAAGAGAGAGATTATACTGTTTAGTTCTGACAGCTGCTACTAGAGTGAGTTGGCGTTGCTCATCGAAGGCTATAAATTCAAATTGATACTTTCCAGCCACATTCTAGTTTTCCAAGCCCTACAAGTTGTTCAACCGCTATAAAGATCACCAGCAACGTTCCAGGAAAATTATGGTTTGAGTTTCTCTAGGGAAAATGAACTTTTTAATTTAAGAAAGTTACACGCCAACTGGTTCTGCCATATCTAAGTATTTTATTTCTCCTATGGCCTGCCAAGCAAAGGGTGTGGTACATTTCTACTACGGCCTCTAAAAACTATACAGTGAACCTACGTAATGTCATCCACATAGAATTTTATTATGATCCACATGATACGTCCTGATAGTTTCTAAACTAGAATGATTTTCGATTTTGAGCTCAATACTTTGCGAGCTAATCATTGGAAGCAAACGAAGACTCATTTCTAGAAGTTGTGAAATCATAATAAAAACTATACATTTCACACCATCACCAGAAAATTACTGAAACAAAGTGTGGTTTAGTTCCTTTAGAGAAAATCGAACTTTTTTATACTGTTGAGTTAATCTGGTTCTGCTAGGTTCAAATTGGCATTTCGTTTTCTTTTTCGCCCTTCCGGGCGAAGGATGTAGATCAAACACTGTTTAACCCTTGGACGGTAGGAGGTTTCCATATTTCAGCCTAAAGGAGAGATTTCAATGGAAATCCCAGACCAGATACTCCCCTGAACACATGAAAAAACCACCTATTGCGTGATTAGTGATCTCAATCAGTTGTAATAATTCAATGTGACAGTTCATGATTATGGTATCCTGCCCAGCTTGCGTCCTTGAGTCTTCACATTTGCAGTATCCAGTTCCAGTACGTTTCCCTTGTTCATTGTTCCGTTTTAGAGTCTCATTTACTGATGTTGTTTCCTTATTTCTTAAAAATTATATAATCATTTTTGTATAACAGTTCGTCATTTCCATATTCCTGTAATACCACTACTTTGCAATCTCGTATCGATTTTCCGATGTGACGATTATATTTGAATTGCCTAAGTTTTTCTAATGATTTCTGTCATCTGGCATCTTTATTCTTTCATTATTATTCATTGAGAACGTATACTTTGACTCAAAAATTGTGAAAAACCATAGAGAATGGATATGCGGTACGGGGTACCCCTAGTATCCACTATTGTGACTGTTAACTGTAATAATTGAAAGGAATTGTTATATCAATTCTACCTTTACTTGATTACGATTTCTTGATATTATTCCTCTTTTTGACCTTTTCAATTACTAAGGTTATTTATATAAATTTACTTATATAAGGTTCCAGAAATAATTATACACAAGGTTTTGCTAATAGATTGAGTTATTTATTCAATAATTGTATTTATTGCTCCAAGAATAACTACGGGGGCTCCTATTAACCACGAGGTGAAAACGATTTAAGTATTTCTTTACTATCGTTTATTTTTATGAAATAGCACCGCAGGGTATTAGGTAAGGAGTTCGGTTGATATGATGGATATTGGAATCAATTTGATTTAAATGATAATTGAAGAACGGATTACCTGGTCGGATGAGAGCTGGGTAGAAAGTGGTGAGGAAAGGGACTCGTCGCAAGTAGTTGATCTTTTCTTATCTCTCTTTCCCCCCCGTTACACCCCGTCTCGCTCCCCACGCGATTCGTTCCGCTGATAGCCGATAGATGCTGTCGGCTATCACATAACATAGCGACCACTGGTGGTTTAATCCTGGTAGGGCCTCCAGAGCAGAGTATTTAAACTTACATTTGATCCTCATTCTTTGTCTCAGCGACCTAGTAGTTCCTATGCTAGAATAAGTTGTGATAATAAACTTGACGGGTCCTTGTCCTGAGTAAATCCCTTTGGATCCCCCAATCAATTAAGGGAAGAGAGGTCCCATTCCTACTCAACTTGTGGGAGAAAGCATTCAAATGTCTTGGTATCAGGCTTGCGTGACGGGACTCAGGATTGAATATGCGACTGCGACATATATATTTCACAGAGGGAGGGAACCACTTACCCTTTCATTGTCTTCCACTACCCTAACGGAATCCAACCTGACGTTCTTTATTTCACGGAACGGTTTCACGTTGCCCGTTCAACTCCCAGAGCCCTCGATTTTCCCTGGTAAGTAGGTCACGTGAGTGGGGGATAGGTTAGTGTTGGTACGGCTGCGAATGCTACCGACGTAAAATGAAAAGAAGGGAGCCCCCAGGAGGACGACATTCCTCGCGAGCTTTTCCGCTGAGTAAAGGAAAAGGCAGACGAGTGCGAGCATGAGGGTCGTCCGGCTGCCCCCCCGCTGTGGGCGTTCGTGCGGGTTTTCGATTCAAGCGGATCCCTCAGAGATGTTGAGCTCCGCGGGAAAAGTTTTCCTTTTGCGGGGTGGCGAGATTTCTGTTTTCCTTCTTTCCACTTCCGCGTCACAATAGGGAAGCTAGCGGTGGTACTCCTTCCATCTGGGACAATATCGGATTGGGTTTGTACGTGCTATATTGAGGATGAGCGACTCGTTGGTCCGCCTGACGTTAAGTTAAGTTGGCCTGGTACGGAACTTCGGCTTTGAGAGTCTATCGCTGTTATAAGAAACATAATCCCTTAGTATTGGTAAATATTGAGTGAAATATCACAATTAACAATAAAGTTTTGTGGAATGATCGTATAATCAACTAAATACAATTGATAGGTTCAGCACACCTCTATCTACTCAAATATCAGCACAACCATTTCGTACGTTCGAAGTTAACACGTTCAGTGCGGCAACTAATTTTCTTCACATCATTCAAGTGCAGGACGAGACGAATTTACACCATGCTTAGAGTTTCACCAAGTGCGATGCGAGTCTTCTTGACCTCGTATTCCTGGACCAGGTTTTTCGTGTTCATTTCCCCGAAAACCCATTATTTCCTGGAATTCTAGTTATTGTCCCAAAGATCATGCCTAGCACTAAGTACGGCAGCCCCAGGCCAATGATCAATGAACCATTTACCATTTTCCAGAGCCATCTACAGACTAAACGGCATTCTTCTAGGATGGAAATCTGGCATTCCGTAGTGTCTTACGCAGGAAGTTTTCACTTAGTAAGTGGCGTTCTTCACATTAAGGTATCACATCATGGTTGTCATCCTTCATGGAAATATATCCGTTATTGGATATTACCTTTCATATAAAGGTATCACTTAAAGAGTGGCATCTTGTATATAAAGATGGAAGTATCAGAGTATGTATATCCGTTTTTCATTAAGGGGTTCTTTGGACGCTAGGCGGGTGAGAATTCACCCCCAGAACCACCTCGTTTCCCGTCCAGTGAAGGGGAGGGGCCCAGTACGTGGACAGCTTTGGGGTTCACCACTCTGGTCACGACAGTCTCCAAACAGACGACTCCTCCAATTAAACTGAGAGCTGTTGCCCTTGAGTCAATCCACCTTCGACTGGCTTCGGGTTTACACGGATGAGTCGACAGCAGGGGCGAGGCAGAATGGGGGCGCAGGCGTTTTCTCCGCAGTCGGAACGGTCTCTGCTCCTGTCAGACGTCTGACCAGCAACTTTGATGGTGAAGTTCGAACGGTGGTGCTAGCCATGGAAATTATCCAATCTCTGGAATTTTCAAGAGCAGTCATACTCTGTGACTAAGTGGCCGCCATTATTTGTCTCTCCATCAACTGTGAGAAAGACTCCCTGATGTTTTGGATGAAGGCGTATAGAACAGCTTCTTGACTGGGGGAGAATGATCGCCATCCAGTGGGTGGATACCTTCCCATGTAGGCATCTGGGGAAATGAACACCCAGATGCCCTTGATTCAGCAGGCTCCCAGATCCCAATGCCTGATGCTCCCACCAGCTACAGAGCTGCAGAAACCGAAATAAGGACATCTGTGGAGAAAAGAGTTCTCAATGTGCACTCCCATGCAGCCGAAGGTTAGCAGCGGGCCTCACTGCTAGAGCCTAGGAACCGCGTTCCTTTATATCTCCTCCGTCATGAGTCAGTCACAGCGTTCAGAGCCATAACTGGGTTTAACTATCTGCATGCCGACCTACACAGAATCGGATTGGTGGAAAGCCCTGGCTGCAGTCTCTGCAACCTTGGGACTCCTATGACAATACTCTATCTATTTGACTGCTCTCTACTCGAGGGCATTAGTCGAGACTTTCGTCCTGACGAGACCAATTGGTCAAAAACGGCAAAAAGTTTAATAGGCATAAAAACCCAATAACGGAGTAAAAAAAACCTTGATTTGAGGAAATCCGTTATTGGGTGAAAACCTTCATGGAGAAAAATCACTAATTAGAAAGTTCCCTCATCGAGATGTATCCTCCATAGAGGAGAATCTCGTATTGGGTAGTATCCGTCCTTCATTCTCTTCATTTCTTTACGAGGTTTAGGTCATCATCAATAACGGAACAACAACTGAATGTACATTCGAGAAAACAGTGCTTAACACACAGTGTCAGGTTTTTATTGTACCAAGTAGTAACTTATTAACAATATTATATTGAAAATAGGAATAAATATTCAAAACTAAGATACATCACTGAGTTTTGTCCTTTCTGACTGATGGTTCCACTCCACACCTTCACAAATAGGCAAGATCAAGTGGTTTGGTACGCTTCAGTCTTCTGGTGATGTCACTTGCGTCAAGGAGATGGACAGCTTCCTCGTTGACGTGACATCTTAGCCGTTGGAGATGACTCACAGCTTTTCGCTTTATAGCCTCGATAACTGTTTCGACCTGAATTTCATGATGAAAATTCATTTCGAAAGTACCATGGTGCATTCACAACAGTTCGTAGCACGTTATTTTGGAAACGTCGGTTGATATCTCGATTTGATTGAGCTGTACAGCCCCACTGCTGGGCTCCATAGGTCCAAACAGGCTTCAGGGCATGGTTGTGCAAAATCAGTAGGTTGTACACAACAACAACTGAATGTACATTCGAGAAAACAGTGCTTAACATATAGTGTCAGGTGGAAGGGAGCTCCAGTCCTATGGGTCAAGAGGTGTCGGGAACATCCAATCATGTGGTTTCTCTGAAAGTGAAAGGGTATACGATTCTACTGGTCGAGGAGGTGAAAGGGGGTGGGGGGTTGAACAATAACGTTGTAACTATTTGAATTGTTGTGGAAATTGACCACGTTTTTCCTTGAAATGGATTCCCACAATTTCTTCGTTAATGATTTAGTGCTTAGACATAATATGAGTTGATGATATCGAGTAACTAAGCAAAATTATCACCTGAGAGCGATCCGAGTATACAAATGAGGTCGGCGGTGAGACGATGATATTTCGACATTTTTGAAATACTTTCCTGGAAACTCGACTGTAATGGAAGGCCATCCTTCGTGCAAGTTGATGAAGCCAAGTTCGTAACAGTGTTACAACTGGCGGGGGACTCATTTCAGCTTTCAAAATATCTCCCTCAAGCCACATTTTTCCTTCTCTTTCCTAGGAACTGTCTCGTATTTCAGTTCGAGGAAAGTCGTTAGAGTAATTTGTGATTCTAAACCCCGTTGATGGAAAAGATCTTTATTTTACTTTAGAAAGTGTCGTAAGCACCTTGTGAATTACGAGTGGGGGTGTCTTATTGCTCACACCAAATGATGATAATGATCATGCTTGAATAGTATAAAAGCGTTGGGTAAATGGAATTACGATGTTAATTAAATGTAGCGTTGATTTTTCGATATGTGCAAATCAATAAATTCAATTTGGACTTTAATAAACGTTTGCTGTAGGTAAGGATCTACCTCATATCCTAGGTAATTAGACCATATTTTTACAGACTTAAACATCGGGCTGTAAATGTTTAGACTTGCAATGAAATTATGAGTGTGGTTAGGTTAGTACTGACCGTTTTGAATCATTTCCTGACATTTGGACGGGAATATAATGGGAGGTTTGTGCATTGCGTACTGAGTGCCAATTTGGCTATAATATCAGGTTTCAAATGAGTGAATGAAATGATTACGATGGAATGAATTATGATTATTCCATTTCTCAAAACTTCTCAGTATGCTGTACTAAATATAATCTTATAGTTTGGTATAGTTTCCACCCGAAACAAGGAGAAATATGTACAAGGTGTCTACTAAGTTATGGATCATCATTTCTAAAACCGTTACGTGTGTGCACGTTGCTCATCGCCCATATAAGAAACCGCATCTTGGTTTACCATTTTCAACATCATCCTTTGTGAAATAATTTGCAACGATTTTTACTGCGGATTTGACTTCAAAGCTTAATTCCAAATCACAATTTGACTCCTCAACCGATTTTTTCGCTTGCGCTCAATCGCTAAAAGAGCGCTAAAATCGTTATTATTCGGGTGCGAATACATTTTATTGTTTTATTCTGCATATTTTTTTCTCCGTGGAATCCCAAATATGACTACGTTGTCCACTGCTAATTCAAATGTGCACAATACACGTCAACTTTGTATTTCCATACGGAAGAGCCCATAATTTTCCTACTGGGTTCGGATTCTATGACTTCATAAAACTTTGATAGTGCATTTAAAGTTTTCTATGGCCCACGACACGTTCAAAGAGTTCAATGTTGCCAAATCCTCGAAAAAGTTCAAACAGAATTTAACTCATTTGAATAACGAAGGAAAAATGTTTTTAAACGATAATTCTGGTGTAAAACAATTCAAATTTACTCATGAGAACTCATTGATAGAACTACGTGAATCAGGGTTGAACAACAATGTAAATTGATTTCCCATGCTCTCGGTTTGCTAACTTTTATTTTTGAACAATTTTGATGACTTAGCCAATGTCCGTACCCGCTGATTTACTTCCATGAAGAATACCAATCAATAAAAGATTCCCCTCTATGAATAAGGGGATATGCCAAATAAGAGATATGGGGGATATTTCTAAATGAGAAGAACTTTCCTATAAGAGATTCTTCTCGATGGAGACTGAGATCCATTAAGGGTGATTCTTATTTTAAAGGGCAATCGAGGTTTTGATTCTGACTAAAAAATTTTGTTCTCCTAAATTTATGATTTTTTTATTATTCAATCTAGCTGTTACTCTAATGGTATAGTGATGTACAAGCATGCATGGTTTTCGTTTCTTTCCTCAAAATTCAGGTTTTAAAATTTTATAGGACACGACAATGATATGTATCCATGCCAATGAGCTTTGTCAACCAAATAACGATCTAATTATGTAAACGATGTTGAATGAGACAGAAACCAAAAACATTGTAATTCCTAGTTGAAGCAAGTTGATTTATTAAGTTAACTACCACCCAATATTGAAAGTATCAAAATATCACGGTTCACAAAAGTGTAGGTGGGCGGGCATCTGATTTCAGTTTTTCCTCGCCTTGTGCTAGAACAAGTATCACATTTTATTATTGGTATTTATTTAGTATCAAATACCAAACTTGAAAAAAAAATTGTTTCCAACAGCCATGATGGCTTTTGTGGTAGCCACGAAAATGAAGTTTAAAATCGCCTCGACAATGAGAAATCAACATTAACCTTCTGCAATTGGGAGTCTAATGAACACTCATAGACATTTAAACTTGCATTAAATAGAGTTTCTACATCTCTATCCCAAAATGATTGCTAAACAACTCAATAAGATTGATTAAAAGTGATTCTTGAATCCATAACACTGAGAAGTATGAAACGTACACACCTGTTTTACAAACGGCTAACTTCATTTTTGAGCCTCAACTGTATAGAAATGGCGGAAGCTTGGTGTTTCCTCAAAAGGGCAGGGTTACCAACGCTGAAAAAACTTTGAATTGCCCAAAAATGCCCTCATTTGAGAGAGCTACGATGATTTCCTTCAAACCCATGACAATGAGACAGAAGGTTTGTGACAAACTTTGAGCACTTGATTCGTTCAAACTATCTAAAAGTTAGTCCCACTTGTAAGCGCACTAACATCCAGTAACTAATTCTAAAAAAATACTAGTCAAAATATTTCCGGTAAAACGTATTTTGAGCAGATAAAATTTCGAATTAAGTTCAAATTCTGCCTCACGAACGAACCGTGGCAATGAGATTAGAGGTACATTTCGATCAATTACCGGCATGTAAAATGAAGAGTAGCCGAACTTAATGACAGCCATGAGTAGGCCTAGTTACCACATAAAATCTACAAAATTAATTTTTGGAAAAAGTTGAACAAAAAATCATTTATAAATGAAGGACAGCGATTGTCTCTTAAAATAGGAATCTACCTTAAGCGAAATCTTTCTAAGAAGGCTGCAAACACCAAGTGATAGGTACGTTTCTGAATTTGTTTTGGATGTTTTCGAAATTGGTTTGGAAATTATCGAATTAAAATTTAAAATTTTGAATTCGATTTGGAAATTTGTAAACTTGACTGAAAATTCTGAAATTCACATAGAAAATTCCGAATTTGACTTGGGAAAACTACATCTAATGTAGAAATAAAGCTTTAAGTAATAACTTCCATCGTTTCAGATTCAAACATCTCGAAACCTACCTAATCATTTTAGAGGCGGTAATTTTTTTTTCCTGACTAATTACGAAGGTTCACAACTGCTGGAAAAAAAGAATCAAATCACTTCACGTTCATCCTTTCGCTCTCCTTAAGGGCTGAAAGTTTGACAGAAAAAGAACGTCAAAACCAAGAAAAAATTGTTCATCGCTCATCCCGTTCCACCCTCTTCATCTTTCAAAAACTTTTGCTTCTGAAAGAGTCTTATATTTTAGACAAAATGATTCGACCGTCTTTGGGACATCTTTAAGAAAATTACAAGGTACGGCTGCACATTGATCAGCTGAAAGGCCCTTGTGTGTAATTCCGTTGATGATTAGATAGATCATCTTTCTGATATATAAATGGTGCTCTTTTCTGTAGCACCTACAATTTAATTAAAAGATATGGACTTTAAATCATGTAACACTGACCAAGCCCGATATACGTAGATCAGAGATTTAAATAGAACGGTTATAGTAGTACAGAAATAGTAAACAGCTATGTAATAATTTGCATCGTTTATGTTTTCGGAAATCTACTTCATTCAATGGAAGGTTGTGCTGTTTATATTTCCGAGACGAAGGTAGTGTGATATAAGATGGCAAACGAACGGGAACTCCTAAAATACAATACATAGCTAGGAAAGCAAGTCAACATGTAGCATCTAATACTGTCAAGAGCAACTATCCGTTCTAGAAGATAATATTGACTGAGAAATCACGTTCCGAAATCCTTTTGAATTGTCAAACTGTGTTAGCAGTCAACAACTTGCGCAGACACAACTACCGGTTGAGAAACTTTTAGATTGAGAGATTTTAAGCTTAATTATAACGGAACACTTATTACTTTCGCCTTAGTGAAACTTGGTGGAACGTCAACTTGTGTCCTGTGGGCGCCCGCAGGACGGGAAAAAGGAGTTCAGGCGACAGAATCGACCTCCACTGTCATCTTCCAGCTTTCATACGCTCGATAAATGTGAACTGGGGACGGAAAACAACGTCAGTCCTAAAGAAACAGTTTTCAGGGGAGCGGAAAAACACGTGGAACTTGGAATGTTTACTTACGTCTATATTCAAGGGAAAAAATGTCGCTTTATTATAGGAAAACATGAATATTCAAAAATCAACTATCCAAGAAATTGATTTTCAATGTTTCCAAATGTTTTGCTCGATTTTGGAAGAGTTATCAATTATTGGGAGGTTCAGCCCATCGAGAGGGAAATCTCTTATTAGTTGAAAGGTCTTCACGGGTCTTGAAGGAAGGGAATCAGTTATTTTGTAGTATCCCGAACACCAGGGGCGTTTATAAGAACCCCCCCCCCCCCCACCGAAATTCGGAAAATATAAATTAGTATTCTATTTTTCGGTTTAACTGAATATTATTTGGCCCTAAATTAAGCTTTCCCTGGGAAAAGAACCACTTTTCTATCAGTTTTTTAAAGTGCTAGAATAGTTAAACATGTGATTTTAGACACTTGATTTGAAAAATTTTCCCCGGGGTGCACCCCCGGACCCCTCCTTTTCTCGGCCCTCCCCGAAAATATCACATATATCACGTCAATGCTATACACCAAGGTATCACTAGGTAAGGTAATTTATGGGTCATCAAGGTAATTTATGACCTCCTTGAAAGGAAAGCCGTTATTGGGTAGTATCTTACATAGAAAAGAATCACCTAAATGGTGGTGTACTCCAAGGAATGAAATTGAAAATTGGTTTTGACGTTATTTTTATGTCACAGACCCAACCCCTTACGAGAGCGAAATGATGAACGATGATTTGATTCTATAAAGGCGATCATGAAAGCAAAAGTATTATTTCGTAAGTTTCCGTTATTCAAATTTCGGGAATCTCAGCCTTTTGGTTTCACCTCATAGGATTGACTGAGAGTGAAGCCGAGAATTCAGCCACAACTATACCCCGAATGTGACTTCAGAACCAAGTATCATTAACTTCGGTTCAAACGTTTCGAAGAAAAGCTACAAACTACAACACAAAAACAACAACATACTTTTACATTCTTTTCCATGGAATATGTAACCATGGAACATCCACATAGGAGAAAATTTTAAAACACTTACAAAACTGTATTTAGTTAAGATTTGACGGAAATACTGATCAGTGACATAAATGTGGACAAAAATTTTGAAATGACCCATATTCTTGAATTCTTATTTTGGTGTCTATGTCGATCAGAATGACATTAAGATAGAAAGATAGTACAGTTGATATCTTTTTCGTTGCTTAAAAGCCACCCCGACCTGGAAATACACGACCTACAGCCGTTGCGAGAAGTATCAGAGAGTGTCATTGGATTTTTTCGTTTGTCCACGAGATGAGCATCCAAGGAAAAAATCGCAACCCCCCGCGCGCTGTACTCCTGGTAGACGTAATGGGTTTATCATCGAAGAGACTTACCAGATTTCCACAGATTCCCTTTGACGACAGGCTCGTCTGAGCAGATCCCCCCGGTGACGCGGGTGAATATGTTCTCGCGGCCCTGCGGATGAGAGCCCACCGCCTCAAACACCTTTCGCCGCTTCTATGGGAAATAAATTCCTCCATTACTATGCGGATCAAGTTTTTCCTTCGCCTCGTTTCTCCGAACTCGGTCTCATCAGCTTCCTGTTCTTGGCAGGCTCCTACAACGTGTGAGTACAGCGCTTCCCCGGAACTGGATTCCCAGAAATCGCTAAGTCACTTTGTCAAATCATCTTTCACAGTCAAATTCAAAACTTTCACGGTTAGAAACATGAGAGCCTGTTGCAATTAATTAACAATCACAGAAAGCTCTAGCAATTTAACAGGTTATGGGCCCTGGCATGGCATCAGCAACGAGTTACGTGGGATCAGATGTATTTGGTGACTTACCTTCCTATCCCCCCTATATGGGTCAACACAGGTAAAAATCAACTGGGGATTGTATTGTTTATCAAGCAATGGTTCGCGAAGGTTGGTCATCAAATATAAAACTTTACGCCAACGTTTAACTTTACTCTACGCCAATGTTTCACTAAATTTATATAACTTCTTGAAGACTACATCACTAACAAATGACAAACAAAACTCTATAATATCCATGTCACAACTTGTAGGTGGTGAAATGCAAAATATATATGTAGATGGTAATTAGGTGGTTAATTGATTTAAATTATATGAATTACAGTTAATACTGTATACACTGGTGTGAGATATGATTAAATAACTAGCTGAACCGACAAACGTTGTTTTGCCTTATAATTATTTCCATTTTCTAGATTAATTCTAGTGTAGACAAAAAGTTTTTTTTAGATGATTTATTGCACCAAGTTACAACTTATTAGCAACACATTTTTGACATTTAAATACGGATTGGTTATAGTAAAGCTTAGGTACATAACTAAGTCTCTAATGGTTTCGAACGTTAGAAGTGCCATTTGTTGCACTTGAGATTCACAGAATTTTTCACTATGCGGATTTTGTTATCGCGAGCACCTTAATTCACGTACACAGATCATGAGGCTTATTTCTCTTGAGACGTCTGAGTAAGTCGTCAACGTCGAGGAGCTGCTCAGCTTCTTCATTGACGTGTACTTGTAGCCGCTTGTGATGGGCTATAGCGCGCATTCTGATTTCTTCATTTACTGTTGGTATACGAAGTTCTTTGTGCAGTAGAAAATTTCTCGCGTACCGGTATGCATCAACAACACACCTAAATACATTGTTTCGGAACTTCTGTATAATATCGCGATTACTTTGAGCGGTACAGCCCCACAACTGCACTCCATAGGTCCAGACTGGTTTGAGGACTTGTTTGTACAACGTTAACCCTTTCAGTAACACATTTACTTCTAAGCGTAAGAAAAATTTGAAACTTTGTTTATCAATTACTATTCTTGGTAGTAGTTCACATAATTTTTTTCAGATTTTTCGGAAGTATAGTAGACGGTTTGTATAGTGTCCTCTGGAGAGGACATAGTGACTAAAGGTAACTGAAAATTTTACATGTATTGCATAGCATTTTTATTATAAAAGTAATAAATTCAAATAAAAATGAAAATAAAACCTAAAAATAAATTCAAATCGCGTCTATGCAGCTATCTTCTAAACAAAAGCAAAACTCCAATCAACGAAAAACAAACATGAAAACTAGTGAAATTGCATATATGAGGGATTTATGAAGCGTTCGGTAGATTGTACTTCTACTTTCTGTGGTACTGTTTCAAACAATTACTTGTGTGAGATAGACATAAATGAATGTCACATTTGGTGCATTTCCAGTGAGTTTTCCTGTTGCAGTTTTTTTGTTTACACCTTGATGAATTGGGTTTTTCATCAAACTCTGGTTCATGGAAGTAGCCATCGTAGCGCACATCATCAATTGGTTGAATTTCAGGTGTGGAGCTGCGGCTGGAAGGAGGAGTCGACGAAGGTGATGATGCAGCAGAAGAATTGGCCGATGATGGCCTTCCCCTTTTCCTTGGGGTATTATCACATTTTATTAGAGCCTGGGCCACATAAAGACGAAAATGAAGGAGTTCCAACCTTTCTTTCTTGGCTATTCCCAGTGCCTCAACATCCCTGTTATACTCCAACCAAGAGTTCACTAGTTCCAGGTCGACTGCATGGTTGAACATTCTGAGGGGCCATGTTTTTGTCCTAATGAATGTTCGGTAAAGTGACAAAAGTAAATCGTGCTTATCGACCCCACCCATCCCACAATTGTAGTCTGCAATCACCTTAGGCCTATTGACTTCTACGTATGATTTAGTGGTCCCTCACCATCTTCTTACTACAGAAATCAAGCCTTTACCAATGTAATTTGATGCCACGTTCACTATTTTGTTGTCTACCCATTTCAATATGAAAACACTGTGGTTTGAAATCTTCTCAACCATAGTACCTTGGTCTTTTTTTTTCAAAATGGCCTCTGGGATAGTATCTGCTGCTCCAGGGAATCTATTCTGACGCATTGTTCCGGCTCCATATATTTTCATTTCTGAAAGTTTTTTTCAATAATTTGTATGAATTGAAAAAATTATCGAAATACAACTTGTGTACAGGTTGACTGAGGCGCTTTGATAAGCCACGGTAGAGGACATACCAAATTCGTTCAAAAGGTCCTGGTCAAATTCAGTATTTGAACCCTGATGAAGAGTGAAGTCATAAATTATACCACTTCTACCATATAGCATAAAATGTTTTACGCCAAAATTGATAGGCTTATTTTTCATGTATTGTTTTACATTCAGATTTCCTTTGAAAGGGATGTTCGTCAACACAAACACATTCCTCCAAATTTAATTCTAAACATCTTTTACGAATACGAGAATGGGATGATAATAAGATATAAAAGAAGATAATGCCGAAAATCTAATTCAAAACAAGTAGCTTGTACGTTGGTCAGTTTTGAAACATTGAGTCACAATGTCCCCCGCAGGGGACATGCACTTTCAAGGACACTGGCTGGGCATATAACTAAGAACTACTCATACAGGTCACCCTCGGCTGAATGGTGCAATATCCTGAGTGATGGCGGGAGGTCACTTAAATCCATCAGCTGCTCTCGTATTTTGTTAATAATTTGTTCAGTTTTTCCCAAATATCATGTATTCTGAGTGGAATGAGTTGTTTGAGATGGATAAGGTGGAAGGGTTGAACGATACATAAGAGATTGTCTAAACCCATTTGAATATTACGAAAGTGACCAGTTCCGTCGACGATTTCGATTTAGGAAAGAGACTGTCAGGTACGTTCTACTTCCCATAATATCCTCCTGAAGGAGTCCGAACTAATTCGAGAGGACTACCGTTGTCACCAGTGTTGAAGGTGTTAGTCGTTGTACGATTTTATGCGACTTCGTACACTAAGTGCGTGTTCTTTGCAATGCCCATATGTGTTTGTTGGTTTGTTGAACGAGTTGTTGATACCTTCTATTCAGGATAGCGCAATCAATGACTACCTACGTCAAGGGAACAGGTAAATAAAGCAAAAACACGATTACTTGATGCTCTGCCAAAACGTAGATAGGTAGGTGCGTATTAAGGAAACTGTAACCTTTCAGAACCGTTAACAACCAGTTTAGAACGGAAAGGGGAAATTTGCCCCCTTCTTTTCCCACAAAACAGGGGAACTTTCCCTAAAACATGCTATCACTGCTGCCAACATACGGAGAAAATGGGTTGAGCGTTCCCTGAGTGGACTGTCACACTCACGTAATCCGAGTGCGCCCCTACCTGCTGAGTGAACAACCACACTCTACTATGAATTCGTACAAGTGAGTGGAGTGCACATTCACACTCAGGCTTTGTCTATGAATTCCGCGTGTAGTCCTGAAGAAGCTGTATAAATCTAGTGAAACGCTGGCGTTGAGAGAAGTTTAATCTTTTTTTTACCAACCCTCGAGAATCCTTGACATGATTTACTCAAGTGGCCGAGAAAACCAACAACATTGAATCGTGATGCACTTGTATTCTGTCAAAAAATAATAACCAATTATTAATTATTGTTAATTAGAAAAGCAAATGACTATAAATAATTTCCTTTCACGTACAACGTTTGTTTTTCACAGGTTCCGCAGTTGCTCGGTTGATCTTCGAGGGAAATGGATATTCGAAACGTGAGTAGAAGTAGCAATAGTTTTTAAGAAATTTTCCCATGTCTTGAAATCAAATGAAATGCTATTTGTTGGTACCAAAATACTTATGGCAACTCCACGTCAAGCAAAGAAAACTGATAATACATCCTTTTGTCGGCTATTGTGGACAATATAAGGTGCGAAAGAAATAGAATTGCTTGGCGGCTCCTCGTGCCAGGAATTCGACGAAAAAATGGACACTCGAGGTTCGAGGATCATCGCCTCACGTTGGACCCAAATGAGATTCAATGTAGGGATGGGTATCGATACCCGATACTTCAAAACATCGATATTTTTGTATCGATACTGGGACCTCCAATAATATCAAGTATCGATCGATATTATCGAGTATCAATAATTCCGATATTTCGAGAGATCGGCAAATGTTTTCTCAATAGCTTAAAAAAATGGGTTTGAAAATTTTCTTTGGTTTATTTTCTTTTATTACTATTCTAAGAATTCACTAACTAATCTTTGGACACTTTTAATGGAATCTGGAATGTAAAAGAATAGTGGCTTTAATACTAGATGGAAAACAGGAAAAGAAGAAGAAGTAGGAAGGCAGCAGTGGGAGGCGATATTACGGCTATAGTATCAACTGTTACTGTTACCTTACCTCTCACAGGTTCAAAAAATCAAAACAAAGATTATCTCCTGTTCTGTTCAAGTAGATACGATTAGGGTTTTTGAAGTTCAAGGAACGTTTGAAGGAACAGTTTGAAGGAACGTTGTCTACTGTGTGTTTTCTTCAAATTGATGTGCAAAAAATGCTTAAAAATAAATTTTACCTGCCTGACCCAATGAGTTTCCTGTGACCAAATGGAATTTGAACCCAACCACCTAACACGAGCTAGATTATAAGTGTACTCTCACTGATGCATGTAAATGTTATCAATTGCCATTTGATCACTTTTACTGTGTAAGATTCGTAAGATTGCATAGTGGGTAGGTGAAAATGACCAATTACAGTGATAGGTAATCGATAACCTTTTCTAACAGAAATAGGTATATCATTGTTATTAGATGCTTGGCAACACGATAAATTAACGAAACAACTATTCAATTCCTCAGTTTCATGTAACTATGCGACTTTTTTTTCGAAGAATTGAATTGACCAAGTGAGTAGAGCTTGAAACTCCAGGCAGGTAAAATTGATCAAATGATAGTTTCCGAATCAACAGCTCTTATTTAATCTGAAGTGAATTTTGAAGCACGATATCATAGGAGGGCACTAGCTAACTACCTACAGGATAAAGAAAAATCGAAACATAGTCGGATGAGACATCACACAACCAGTGTTAGTAAGGAGAAAATAGGTAAAACGTCAGATCACTCCCCTGTAAAATTTTGCAAATGTTACTTGGTCACTTTTACCCGGAACCCCACGATATTATGTGCTAAAGCCCGGTGTAAAAGTGCCAAAAACGTAGTTTGTCGTAGTTTGTCGCGATAGCACATATTATGTGCTAAAACCCGGTGTAAAAGTGCCCAAAACGTAGTTTGTTGCGTTTGTGAAATAATATAAACATTCCCAAATCAGCCATTGTGAACTAATGTGTGGCTAACTAATGACGGCACTGACCTCTTTAGCATTGTTTCTGATTCGTACTTAGTCTCGATTCCTCTAATATCCTGCTTGGCGGAGGAACGAGAGAGGAAATGAGAGTGGAGGTGAGGTACCTACCTTATTCCAATATTTAACTCCCCTTCGGGGCAACGAAGCTGTTTATTTTGCTCCCTTGATACTGAACAAACTGGAAGTTTACCTAGAAAGAAAATAGTTTTCATAAAAGCTGATAAAACGAATATCCAATGTACTTTTTTATATAATTTTTATTTTTTGTACGGTTCAATTAAACGACATATCATCGATGAACCACTTAGGATGAACGATATTAACACGATAGTAACAAAGTTGAAATTTTCATTTCAATATAAGCAAACTCCTGCTTGAATTCGTACAAGGGAAGATTGTTCGTTAAAAGTGCCGATTTGATTATTTACAATTCTGATCATAAGCGTACGGTTGTGACAAAAAGATGGTAGGCTCTCACCTGCTTTGTTACGAATTTGCTGAATTTAGTCTGTCTGTTTTACAAACTCTTATAACCACAAGCCTTGCTCCGTTTGGTTTAGGTATGTGGTATTATTAGATAATGTGAACCATTTAAATTTTCTTGAATATACCCCTTAAACGACACGAATTTGTAAAAAAGTAACAAAGGAATGCGAAAGATATAGAACTCGGTTTTTGACAGTGACACGAGATATTTACGGCTCGCAAAGATTCGTTTTCGGAGTAAAATGGTTTTTCAAACTTCTCCACTAGTGTCTTCTATGTTATCGCGAATCTCATACACCATATTAAACAGTACGGAAGTTTATTATTTCTGCATTTAATGGCCGTCGTACGCGGATTACCGGACTACCAGACCTGGACTACAGTCCATAAAGTAATCAGAAACACACGTAGCAATCCAACAGATATTCAACAAGGTAATAGAGAAATATAGACAACAGGAGTTTCGTTTGTTTCCCTCGACCGAATTGAAGCTCGAGGGATGGCGCTATATACCGCATAAAATCAGCAAATACTACTCGGGATGTCGCCAACCACGCGGTCTACCACTGACTTCCAGTTGAACTCCGCAGCACGTCTACCCTACTGATTCTTCAAACCATAACCAAACCGATGATTTTATAGCTACGCAAGTGGTCTTATTTTATTCACAAAACTAATTACTGTCTGAATAAAAAAAAAACTAACATTACATTGAAAGTTTTCGAGATTCGTATTTTTTGTTAGTTTCATCGTGGAATGAATCTTATTTCTTAGGGTTCATACATCAAGATAACGAAATCACTGGCACAAACTGGTTCGATGTTGGATTTTCGAACCAAAATTTCGTAAAACTTAAAAATCTCCATAGGGCTGCCTACCTTGAAATATAAATCTACAAATTTAGCGGGGGGTTAAGATTTTTTTTTCTTTGGTGGTAAATTACAAAGGTTCACTATTTTAAATAATAAATCTTTCTCAAACCTAATTGAAAATACGTTTTTTTCTATAATTTACCACCCAACAAATGAGATGTGAGGATATTTGATGGTGGTTGTTGATGAAAAATACGAGATAAGTCATCGAAATATAGTAACTTTGGAACTGTGTTACGTTTATTGATGGCTTTATGACAGGCCGTTATACCGAAATATGAAAAATTCTTCATGATCGGTTTCAACTGTTTCCAATATGCCGATGGAATTGGGTCAACGAAAAGAGCAGACCTGACATCTCTTGGCGGAAACCCATCGTAACTTGATTAGGGAGATAGTTACTGAAGGGCCATCGGTCCATTAGAGTAGTAAGAACATCAAAGCGTATAGAAGGAAGTTGATGTGATCACCTCCTGCTTGTCCTTCGGGTTCAAAGTTATGTTTCCAACCCAGATCTCCTGAGTTGTGAATACGAAACAGAAATCCAAACGCGTCAATAACTCCTCAGAAGATAGATACTTCAGTACAAATAATCCGACCAACTTAGGTGAGAACTTTAACACCAGTCAAGGAATTAGACACAGTAAAGAATGTCTCCGTACACCGCAGAAATGTGTCATCTCGGACATCTAGGTTCCAGCTGATATATAACATTATTTTTCTGATTTTGAATCCCGAATACAAGAGCCATTTGTTTTAGAAAAGGGGAAGACCAAAGCCTCCACAAACAAACTGGAGTTCATGTAAATTAGTAAAGGATCAATCAAGACTCCCCCCCGCAATAGCAATTACCGGAGGTAGTAGAGGAATAAAAGAATTACAGGATCAGCATTTTTTTCCGGTCATGGTCATGGACGTCTCACAATACAGGGAAGTCTAATAGAATTGATAAAGGTTAGTGAGGGTTAATACAAACATGAGAAAAACCAATAACCAAATACAAATTCGTTCCAAATCATTCTATGACCGAAAATGGAAGAAAAAACTATTACCTAGTGTTCTTAAACAATTTTCATGATTTCTCATCTTTGTTGTTCGTGTATTGTATGTACTCCAAATACCTGTATGGCAAAACGGCTCCCAGATACCATCCAGTACGACTCAGAAACTCTGTTGGGAAGTTATCAAGCGAAAAGGAGGGCCCACTAGCTATCAATCCAGTTTTTGAGCTCGGTACTCCAGTCTTTGGATTGTAGGATCACTTTTTTGACTACATGAAAATGAACTCGTGTGCGTTTGATGACAATTTCGCCTGGTTTGTTTAGTTGGAAAATTATTTGACTTGAAATGCGTTATTTAAGACCTCTGTAAACACATTCTTAAAATTGGTATCCGATTTTTCGAGGGTAGTGAGGTTCAGATGGGTGAGTCCTATTTTACGGGACAATCACTGTCCTTGATTGATGAATAATTTTCTGTTCAACTTTTTCCTAAAATTGTTTTTGTAGATTTTATGTGGTAACTAGGCCTGCTCATGGCAAAAGTTCGGCTTCTCCTCATTTTACATGCTGGTAATTGATCGAAATGACCTCTAATCTCATTTTCATGGTCTGTCCGTGAGTCAAAATTTGAACTTAATCTGAAATTGTATCAAGTACGTTTTACCGGGAATATTTTAACTTTTTTTTTAGAATTAGTTACTAGATGTTAGTGCGCTTACAAGTAGGTCTAACTTTTAGATAGTCTGTACGAATCAAGTGCTCAAAGTTGGTCCCAAACCTTCAGTCACATTGTAATGGGTTTGAAGGAAATCATCGTAGATCTCTCAAACGAGGGCATTTTTTGGTAATTCAAAGTTTTTTCAGCATTAGTAACCCTGCCCTTTGAGGAAACACCATGCTTCCGCCATTTCTATACAGTTGGGGCTCAAAAATGAAATTACCCGTTTCTAAAACAGGTATGTCCGTTTCATTCTTCTCATTGTTATGGGTTCGAGCATCGCTCTTAATCAATCTTATTGATTTGTTTAGCATTCATTTTGGGATAGAGATGTAAAAACTCTATTTAATGCAAGTTTCAATTTCTATAAGTGTTCATTAGACTTCTAATTGCAGAAGGTTAATGTTGATTTCTCATTGTCGTGGCGATTTTAAACGTTATTGTTGTGGCTACCACAAAAGCCGCCATGGCTGTTTGAAACAATTTTTTTTTCAAGTTTGGTATTTGATACTAAATAAATACCAATAATAAAATCAGGTACTTGCTCTAGCACAAAGTCAGGAAAAACTGAAATCAGATGCCCGCCCACCTACAGTTTTGTGAACCGTGATTATTTTGATACTTTTAATATTGGGTGGTAGTAGCTAACTGAATATATCATCTTGCTTCAACTAGGAATTAAAATGTTTTTGGTTTAAATATATGTTTCATCGTTTACATAATACCATCGTTATTTGGTTGACAAAACTCATTGTCAGGGGCATATATCATTGTTGTGTCCTATAAAAGTTTAAAACCTGAATTTTGAGGAAACAAACGAAAATCATGCGTGTTCGTTCATCACTATACCATTAGAGTAACATCTAGATTGTAGAATAAAAAAATCATAAATTTAGGAGAAATTTTTTAGTCGATTGTCCCGTAGAATTTGAATCACCCATTGCGTCTACACAATATTCGAGAAAAGTGGATGTAAGGATACATTTTTTACAGAGTTTTACTGGGTTGAAGAAGAATAACCCGCAGTCGAAGCTCAACACGTAAGAGTGTTGCATGTAAAGCGAAATTTCTCATTTGTAGTAACGACACGATTAGAAACTCAGTCAGAGGTAAAAATATTTGTGGATCGTAACATTCGGAGCAGGCAGTAGAACCCTAAATTATACGAAACAATAATTAGTTATGACCCTCTCGATCCAAAAGATTGTTGACAACACGTTCTGTCAGTAGGTAATGGTTACCCTAATTACTAATTGGGAGTCCCCTTTTGTAGTTCGTTTCCCCAATAGCTTGTCTACCTTCTAATTTTGAAAAATGCTGAAAGGAAAGTAAATAAAACGATTTAAATTAATTTGTAAAAGTGCTTTCGACTGGGAACTGGTAGTGTTTCTAACTCGATGAGTAATTTGCGCTGAACTGGTGACAATAACAATAATTTATTTGATATTTCTTGAGCGTAATATTTCGCTGTTTGAGTTTATTAGAGATTGTTGAGTTATTGGAGACCTTCGTGAAAACTAATGAAAATACCCTTATCCTCCACCCCTGCCTCCCTTAGGCCTTTATATAGTATTTATGAGGTGTCAGGCATTTTCATTAGAGCCTTCGAGAGTTTGATCTCTTACCCCAATATTTTGTCTGGAGTGCACCTCCTACGGCAAACTTTTCTTGTTACAGGCTTTCAACTTTACTAGAAGAAATAAAAGAGTTATTTCTAGGTAACTAAACGATTGCATTAATTTGTTATTAATAATTTACTAATTTTGACAAAAAAACGGATTGCTGCCTACATAAATAACTTTATGTACTTAATACAAACAACCAAAACTTTTAATAGTGAATTCGTCATTTACGTTCCAACACTGAACTTACAACCAAAACATTCTAGAAATGCAAGAAATTAATACAGATTGGTTTATTATAACCATTTACATATCGATAGTATATCCCGATTATAAATAATGAAATTAATAATATAAATAGTCCGGTGAAGACTGGGATACCGATATGAAGATTCCACTCCAATTATTTGGTCGCAGAGGCTTTTATTTGGTTTAAAATTTGTTCAAATGCAATTATATCCACGTAGGAGCGTAAAGAAAGGCACAAACTGTATTTCATGTCTGCCAATGCCGCTACTAGGGTTGGAAGCCAAAATGAAAGAAGCGAAAACAAAAAATGAAAAACGGGTGTACCGGGCAAATCTTACAACCATTTCGAGTGGAAAACTAGTCCATTCTATCAACTCCTTATTATAGGGGTCTGAAATATGAATAGTTTTGTAAATGCTTAGACACACATCAAAAAACGTTTTCCATCAACCTTAATTTTCCAGAAGCATAGGAGCGGCAATGTCAGGGTTTTTTTGTCACAAAATGTGTATAGGTATTTACAAAATAAAATATGCAAAATAAATTTATTTCTTGGCTGATGTTTCACAGCCACAGCTTGTTCTTCTAAAAATGACTGAAAATTGTATAGACACTCGTGAAAAACTTGAGAAAATAAAGGTAGGCATGTTCAACTATTGACCAAACTATAAAATATACCTAATAAGTCCGAACAATCCCTGAAAATGTCATCGAAATCGGTCAAGAACTCCCGGAGTTATGCGCGTAACAAGGATTACACGTTTGCGCATGCGCAGAGGCTACTATTGATCCGGGGATCATGAAACTCATAGGGGACCATCTACACATCAAACCGAACAATCCCTGAAAATGTCATCGAAATTGGTCAAGAACTCCCGGAGTTATGCTTGTGGCAAAGATTTCACGTTTGCGCATGCGCAGAGGCTACTATTGATCCTGGGGTCATGAAACCTATAGGGGACCATCTACACCCCAACCCGCACGATCCCTGAAAATTTCATCAAAATCGGAATATAACTTCGTGTAGTTTTGCCTGTAACAAGGATTTGCTGACAGACAGAAACACAGACAGACACGGAACCAAAATTGTTCAGAAAGGTCTAAAACGCAAAACGCGAGTGGAATTTTTGATTTTGGAGACAAAAAAATTTTCACATTCCGAAAGTGAAAACAATGCTTCCGCTACTTTAGTAGACTCGGAAGCAAAAATCAATGCTAATTCTTCTTAAAATTGATGGCATGACATTAGTAGTCTGTATTCCCACCCCTGGCAGTAATTAAAGCTTGCACACGAACTGGCACGCACAAAATCAGGTGATTTATGAAATTTTGGTCCAATTTATTCCACTCTTGCACTGCAGCTTCCGGGACTTCCTGGACGATTGTAGGAACGTTCGGACGACGTTGGACAGCCCTATGGAGCATATTCGTACCGTGTTCGATTGGATTCATGTCCGGAGAAAACGGTGGCCAGTCCATTCGGTCGATTTCCTCACGTCGCAGGTACTGATCGACGATTCAGGCAGGCTCTGTGTGGGCGAGCATTATCATCGACCAACACGAACTCCTCCCCGACAATGCGAGCGAGTGGGGTCACGACAGGTTCGAGGACATCCCTGATGTACGAATTGGCGTTCATTGTACCCTCAATGGGAATAAGTCGGGTTCTAGCACTATGCCACTTCAAAACATGACATAGCCATTTTGTTGAGCGCGATATCTCAAGCGACTCTCCCATCCTGGTGCCTTCCAAACTCTTACCCTGTCGTTGTCTGGGACCAGAGCGAGGCGGGTTTCATCCGAAAACAAACAATTTCGCTATACTTACACATCGCTCCATGTGAGCTTTTGAACGGAACATTCTCATCCCTGGAGTAATTTTCAGAATTTTTTGTTTGTACGTTTTTCTCTTTCGTCATTATGTCAATTCGAATCTACTTCTAGGAAGATTTTCCATTTTCGTGTAGGAAAAACCAACGGTTTAGGCTACGGTTACTATGGATGCGAGTTCTGACGAAATTTCGTTGTGACGACTTCGTCAGAAATCTTCGTCAGAAGAAGGTGGTTTCACTGTGCGCGTTGTGAGGGTCCTACGTTTCAATTTCTCCAGCAGAATGGACGAATTTGACGAGCTTTTTTTTCTGAAAGTCCTTTGGTAAAGTTACTGTTGATAGGTGGTGTGTAAACAGAACATGTAAACAACCTATTTTCTGCAAGAGACGAAAAGGGAGAGTTTGAAATGCTATTTCAAGATTTGTGGAAGAACCCTCGAAAGTTTTTCGAGTATATCAGAATGAAAACTTCAACATTTGAACACATACTGAGGGTGATAGAAGAAAGAATCACAAAGTGCTCCAATTTTCATGTCCCACAAACACCTATTATCAAACTCGACACCGATCAATTTTTCCATATCCATGGTGATAATAGCGCGAAACATTGGAAAGTTCCGTCAGAACGCACGAACAAATCAAACGACTTTGAACGCTCGACCGGTTCTGACGAAGTCGTACGTGAACTGACGTGCTTGTCGCAGCCAGTGCAAACACTCTCATTGGAAAACAGACGTTTGTTTGTTCGGACGAATTCGTCAGAACACTTTTTGGTCAGCACTCGCATCCATAGTAACCGTTCCCTTAGGTACCTACCTACCTTCAGAGACAGGGTTCTAGATAGGCAGATATAGGCAGCTGAAAATTGAACTGCAAGTTCTTCTTTTTGTATAAAACAACCTAAAACTATCCATGGACCAAAGCTCCGTAAAGCTTTTTTTTGCCGATCCTATGCATTTAGGAAAAACGATTTTCATTACTGTACTTTTGCTTACCTACCTACTGATTTCTGAAAAAAAAAAAAAAAAAAAAAATTTAAATAAAATAAAAAATTCATCTAATGACTTTCATTTGTGCTTGAAATGTGAAGAGTATCAGAAAAAATTCTAAACCACGATTAATGCCGACAAAAATTGCTCAAAACCACTGAAAATATGCGTTTTTAGTTATAATCAACCTAAATATCATATTCAGCTGCGTGTTACAAATATTATCATTTTTTCAAAACTCAAAATCAGTTAGGTCCCACTTATATAGGTAACATGGAATGAAAAAATGCAAGTTTGGAAGCGTTTTAAAAATATTGAGTTCTACGATTCTTATCCGCCTCTGCCCCACTGTGCGACGTGCTCAATCGCTTTCACGATTGTGATTATTTCTGCGTTGAAACTGGAAACCAACTGCGGTAATTTGAATGAACTTTAGAGGCAAAACTAATAGATAAATAAATCTAGTCGGCTAGTGAATTCAATAAAGTAAATAGTGAATAGATGAAGCTGGCCCTCCAGATATTGATAAACCGTTCACTGAAGTTTTTATTGTTAAATGTTTAACTGGAGACTGTTTCATTATTCAATAATAAACCATTGTAATCGCTCTTGAAAAAAAAAATTTTAACCCCCTGGAGCTAAAAACCTGATATTTTCAGTAAAAATCAATATTGGTCCGACAACGCCCCAATTCTTTAGCCAGCTCTCGCACTCAATTTAAAGTGCCCTTTAAGGGTTGTCAAAGTTTTGTAAAATCCCTAAATACCTAAAAAAAAAAAACCAAGGCGGCCTAAATGTGGACTTTTTTTGAAGAACATTCCATCAGGAATCGAATGAGCCCCTCCCCAGGTCTGTAGCTCAAACCATTCCCGATCTTATTGTGCCAACATTTGCATCTACATTCACTACATCACTGTGCGACGTGCTCAATCGCTTTCACTATTGTGATTATTTCTGCGTTGAAACTGGAAACCAACTGCGGTAGTTTGAATGTTGCGTGATACATATTGGATGTATGGAGGTTATTCCAAGTTTTCTGTATGATCGTAAATCCCCTTTGATTACAAAACGTTGGGTATTAGTAGAATAGCACTCCGAAACGTTGGGAACTAGTTTTTCATTCAAGACCGAACCTCAATAAACCCACAGAAGCTTTTCCTGAATAAGAATATATATATCCTTTCTTCACGGATTCGGTCTCATATTGATCGGAAACCGAATGTTTGTTCATTTATATATTTCTCTCGTGTTTGGATGGTCCATCACCCCTCTGGATCAACTCTAACATTCGTTTCTTAAGGACTTCCTAAAAAGGACGGCTGGAGAGGAATTGAAAAAGTGTACCTAAAGCATCTAGAGAAAGTAACAAAAAAATCTTGTTTACTAAAGAAACCGTTGTCCTATCCAGTGGCAAATTATTGATGGTGATATGGTCCAGTAGGAGTACCGGACGGCGGACTCTATTCTGCGGAATAGTCCAATGAAGAAACGTTGAGTTAACGACGAAATATTTTTTAAAACGGGAAAACCTGAGCAGAAAATGGACAGATCCGAATGATCATCGAGCGACGCCGGTTTCTTACCGGAATACCGATTGAAAGGAAGAAGAAAAAAAAAACTTCATTTTAAACCCAGCCAGCCTTTTCCTTTTCCGCAAGACGAACTTTTCCCATCGTTGCCTTGAAGTCTCAACGGTATTGTAGGATGGCAGGCGGAGATTGAAGCCAGACAACTTGATTCATAAGCCTCTCAGGAGGTGAGTGCCCCTGAGCTTCCCACTTCAGAAATTCCCTTTGATGTAACTGGCCGATACCAAAGAACTGCGGCGGCTGCAGCTTCAAGCGCAATCGTACCGTTTTATCGTTATTAATCCCTGATGCATATTTCACGTAGCTTTAGAGGCAAAACTAATAAATAAATAAATCTAGTCGGCTAGGAAATTCAATAAAGTAAATAGTTAATAGATGAAGTTTCCCTTCCAGATATTGATAAACGGATTGTTCACTGAAGTTTTTATCGTTATGTGTTTAACTGGAGACTGTTACTTTTTTCTTGATGATACAATTGGATTTTACGAATCTAGCTCAAACAACATCGAGTTATTGTCACTTTGATACCTATCTGAAGAATTGAAGGAAAATTCATGACAGCTGGGAACATCCTCACTAGCGCTTGCCATTGTTTACTTCTGGATTTATATCTAATATATAAAATTTCCTTGTCACAATGTTAGTTACCGTACTCCTCGGACACGGTTTTACCGATTTTAACCAAATTCCTAATCCGTATTAAGTAGGTTTGAGAATCGGTTACTATCTATTTTTCACAGCCCTAAGTGATAAGGGTTGTTCACCCTCAAATTTTTTTCATTATTTTTGGCTAAAATTTTTTGTTTTTATTTTTTTATAATGTGACATTAAAAAATACATACAACCCTAAATTTTTACTTTTTTATCACCAACCCCTATTTTCTTATAGCCATTTTAGTAATTTTATCATTATCATCCTTCTCGATAACTGATCGATTTATAATCTTCGATTAAAATTTCCCTTAGCTCACGGCAAATCTAAAATTTTATTTCTATTATTTAAGTTGAATCCTGATATACGCTTAGTGTTACCAATCTTAGATTCATAAAATGGGCTAACAAAAAATATTGTTCGCGCGACAGCATTGAAAGATTGATGTTTGTCAGTGTTACCTACTGTCGTAATTGATATGTGATATGTAATTTCAAGAAATAAACTAGGTATGATAACTTAAAAATAGTATTATTTGGCGTTTGTTATTTTTATATTATTTTATCGTTCACAGCGGTTCATGCCTATTTCACGCATATACCACATACTTACACACATACGATACGTAAGTTACTTTATGTCTACACTAGAATTTATCTACAAACTAGACATAATTTATAAGGCAAAACAACGTTTGCCGGGTCAGCTAGTAGAATCGTATTTTATGAATCTAGCTCTGATACCACCGACTTCCTCATCCATTTGAATTATTGTCACTTTCCTAACTATCTGAGAATTGGAACGAAAATTTGTGACAACTAGGAACGACGTCAGTAAAGTTTGTTACAGTTGAAGTTAGGATCAATGTAGAAAAAAAAAAAAAAAAAAATTGACTGAGGAAAAAGCGAGAAAGGTCGCCAACTTGAGTGTGGCCCACGATTGCCATGATTGTTGTTTGGCTGTGGACACTAAACACAACACACAATATTACCCATGAAGTTTAGTCAAATCTAACGAAATCTGTAGAAATTAGACTCGTTACAAAAATTGGCGGGAACATGAAAAAACACATTTTTTCTTCAATTTGTCATTTAATTCCGTTTTATTATTATTATTTTAAGAAATCTCCTCTCAAAGGTGCGAAGGAAAGGGTATTCAGGTCATCCGACGGAGGTCGTAAGAATTAAGAAGGTTGAGGAGGGTGAAGGGAATGGAAAGAAGTGCCCTTATGATTTGCCCACGAGTTGATGACTCTGACTCTGAAAGAATACCACGAAACGCTCCTACCGATATGCCCAACTCGGGCAGTGACACTCTTATACCTCTTATTCCTCTAAGTCACGGTTGCATCTATGACCGCTATGATTTGTGTTGCCATCCTTTTTGGGATGGTCACCGCCATTTTCCGGACACGGATTTACCTATTCAAATGAACCGAGAGACAGACCGATACGAAACCAAAGTTGTTCAGGACCGCCGAAAAAGTTAGATATCAACAGAAATTTTGATTTTGCCGATGTCTCCTATCTTGATCCCTCCAAGGTGAAAACACCTCTTCCCAGAATCGACTGGCTCCAACTCGAAAACAATAAAAAAAATGTAATGCCCAATAATCTTTTTCTCTTCGGGAATTGGAATATTGAGACTTAGTCCTTCTGTTGGTGCAGGTCAAGAACTCACGCTAATTTTATTCACTCTTCATCTTGGATACCACTTCAATTGAAGATGAACCAACTTCTTCGCGGCAAACTTAATGAAGGCAGCAAACCCCTTCAGAACCCAGTTAATACACTTATTCAATCAACCACTCAGAGATGTCTCAAGCAGATCACTTTTAAAAGGAGATGTCAACGCAAAATGTTGGCTACAAAAAGCCCAAGAAAGGGCCTATTTGTTGGAAGCTCCTTCTTATAACTTGACTTTCTTTGGAAAGCTCTTGGGAGTAATTTACCTCAGCTTTCTTGAAGAGTGACTTGAAAAGCTGAAAACTGTTTTGAATATTTAAAAGGAATAAATTAATTTTGACTAAATATATTTAAGAGGTTGTGTAACTGATGGAACTTTATTGATCAAGATTATAACTGTATCAATTAAAGTGAACAATTTAAGATTGAGGGGAATAGGAAAAGAAATGAGTAGTTCACCGCTAGAGGAAGAATAGATGCCCGTTGGCAGATGCTACCATCCACTAACGGTGGTAGACGTGGGACATCTCTTAATAGATAGTGCTGGCCTAACCGTCACGATTCGTACGGATGACACAGTTGTATCTATCGCACTTTTGTTGTGTACTACTACAGGTTGACTGGTCATATTTTCGTCAGCTGTTTGGATTAGGACGGTTAGAGATCATGCGTTGGAAGTGCTGGCCCAGCAAGCAACGCTCACTCCTGATTGCTCATTAGCCAGGCATGTTTGGAGATGCTAGTTGATCTTATCAATAATCTACATGGGAACCATTGCTGGGGGTTGAAGGAGGAGGGAGCTGAGGATTGGGTCCGATTAAACAACGCTCACTTTGGCTCGGTGGAGAACGAGGATACTGATCCCCGCAGTTAACATACAGCTTTAAACGTGGGTCTTCCAATTGCCTAATCATTGATCCTTAAATCTCGTATTAAATTAGAATACAAATCCCACAGCAGTCGGCAGAAGGGACCTCCCTGCTCATATTTACAGGACAAAAGGTTTCTTTCTGATTACTGAGGATAGGTTATGAGCTATAAATTGTCATTATCCTAATTCAAATTTGGTGTGGAATCGTCACATCGAGAAGAAAAAAGAGGAACTGAAGATTAAATACAGGAAAATGTATTGGCTGCTGAGAGCGGATTCCCGTCTTTCACTTCACAATGAACTGCTTATTTACAAACAGATTTTTACGCCCTATTTGGACTTATGGGTTTCAACTGTGGGGCTGTGCCAAAAAGACTAACGTAAAGAAAATACGAACTTCTCAGAACAAAATCCTGAGAAGCATAGTTGGTGCCCCCTGGTATATGCGAAATGATGACATTCATCGTGACCTAAGACTGGAAACAGTCAACGAAATCATCATGAAATACGCCCAGAAGCACGAAAAACGCCTCCATCAGCACAAGAACCCGGAGATGCTCAACGTTCTGGATGACGAAGGAGAACTGCGGCGCCTCAACCGTTGGACCTGATTGTGCAGTGCAAGTTATAGTGAAGTGTGCTCCAGTAAACAGTGTGTTACTCTGAAGGGTTGGTTTGTTGAAATCTCACCCTGTACATCGTGTTCATTTATGAGATAAAATATTGCTAGATGATGTAAATAAAATCACGAGAAAAAAAAAATCCTAATTTCCTCCATATACACGATTGCATACATTTGCGTTTTTCTATTCACAGTGTATTTTGTTTGTAATGAAGCCTTTCTAAAAGTAAAGTCATTTCGAACTCGGAATCAAGGTTCATCTGTATTGTTTTGCTCAAAGACGAACAACTCATCACGAGCTGTTCTTCATTCATCAGCAAAGGTTCAGCTAATCGGGGCTTCATTTCATCTTGATAGCTGACATCTTGCCCTGCGTCCTGAATTAATTCGACAGCTCAAAACATCAACCACACGTGATGCTGGTCTAATACGCGGCAATCCCGCCGCCTTCTGATAATGTTCCTGTCAGCGAAGTATGTAACGGCACTCTAAAATCACGAGGAAAGAGGGTTGGTACGGAAGACGATCGAATCCAAATAGATGAATCCAGATTTGCTGGGAGACGTCAATACTACTAAGGAAGGCTTTTGGCTGGAATCAGATCCCCTTTTTAAGTCGTTAGCGATGACAAATACATATAAATAGAAAATAATATAAATCACGGTGGGCTGATTGATGGGCCGTCGGTTTATGGACTGAAACGGAGAAGGGACGTAAGGTGTTTTGTTGTCGAACGGAGAAAACGCCAATCCGTGCCAATCATTGAAAGAGATGGCGAAATCGTACATTCAAAATGACGAGTTGGCTACTTATCGAGATCTGAACAGCAAAGGCTTCAAACACTTCACAGAAAGTCATCGGCGAAGCTACGTCGGCTCTAGCAGTCATGCTCATACACAGGGAATAGAACGCCCATGGCTGCACGCCAAAATAACTATTTACAATTTACGTTTTTTAGTTGAACAATTTATTACAAAATGGCACGGGTGAGTCGATTTTTATATTTTTTCAACTTTAAACTTAGTAAGTAGGGTGGCCGCTCGTTGGGCACAGGTTGGCCGCGAATTATACCAAAACCCGAAAAGTTACGGATGACAAACTTCTTAAGAGTAACCACGATTACGACATATTAGATATCCAAACGGGTGAGAAAGGAGCTGCTCAACTATTCACTTCAACCCTTCTGAAACCGACTCCTTGGCAGAGATGGGCATCCGTGATTAACGAATACTTTTTCGATTGCATTTGCGATTACAATTTTGTAAATTTTGTTAAGTATTCGTAAAAGTAATCGAATAATGACAGTAATCAATTACTTTTGTATTCGCGCGATGCGATTACTTTTTCGAATACTTTTTTAATCGCCGAAAGTATTCGAATACAATCGTAATCGATTACAATTCTATTTGATTACTTCTATATTCGAATACTTTTGCCGATTACAATGGTCCATGCCGTTGATATTTATTTTTGATGTTCGTCGTAGACGGTCTTCCGCCTGAATTAAAATAAAAAAAATTTACTTTTATAATAAACCCAGAAAAAAATTTGCAAATTACACAAAGTCAGAAACAGCTCATAAATGAACAATCAAATAGACAATAATTTTATGAAAAACTACATTTTTAGATTAGTACAAATTAAGATTTGAAATCAAACGATGTTTCCATATTTTAACTTCTAGGTTTTAAATCAGTAGGTAAGTACTTTTGGTTCCAATTTTATGTGATCACAAGTAGATAGGTGCCATTATTATTGAATGTTCAATTTGCTATGTTATCACAACCGACTGCCTCTGGAAAAGGATATTATTGAACATACGAGGGTTGTCTCAAAAGTAAGGTTCCCTATTTTCTAACTTGGAGGGAAATCGTCCTAGTTCACAACTGATTCAAGCTAATTTGCAAGAAAAAAAGAAGATATTTAAGAAAATAAAATAATTACCTATAAGAACTGAAACTCTTTTTCGATAATCGTGTGGGCATACCTAGTTTTTCTTTGTGAAATCGACCCAAAAGGCAACTTGTGAAGTTTGACCATTCTAGCCTAATGGAAAAGTGTGGTGTGCCATGAGGTTACAATTTTGAAGAATTTGGTAGGTATTTCTGCATTTTCCAGATTTTTGGTAAATTGAAAAACTTTAGGCTCATAAAATTGTTTGTGATGCAAGTGCGCGTACTTGAAAGGAATAGCAGTTATAGTTATACATAACATTATGAATAATGATTACGGAAACTCAACAGTTTTGTCGAAGTGAAAAATGGGCGCAAAAATTGGGATTTTGAGAACAAAGTTGTGGGGGGTATCGTTACCGATGTATGTTGTAAATTTGGAATGTGTTTCAACATTCCAATTTCATGAGCGAAGTATGGTTAAAATGTCAAATTTACTTTTCTCAGCCCGGGGTCATTTCCACGGCAGGGGTGGTATGACAACAAAAACATAACTTTCCTCTTAATTTTCCCTTCACTCAACAACGAAGATTCTTGGATTCTTAGAAGATTCTCTCTTCTGAGACTTCAAAAAACAATGTAATCGTTATTCGTTATTCTGTAAATCTGAAATCGCAAAAAAGTATTCGTTGATCACGAATACTTTTGTAATCGTTTATCGCCAACGAATATCGATTGCTTCAAAAGTAATCGTGATTAACGCCCATCTCTGCTCCTTGTATTCGATAAATCTTTCCACTCGAGAGAATGTCCTCCAGGACCGTTTCAAGGAGGGTTTCTGTGTCAGTTGTGCCTACTGACCCCATATCGCGATCAGAGCGACGGTACTGGAAAATATTTCCCTCTTCCATTGTGAAGCAGTTCAAGGGAACGTCGAGCCCCGCTATATTGTAAATACTAGTTGACATCCAAAGGAGGGGGGGAACGGGCTGCTACATTATTATCGTCCTGAATCCCCGCTCAGTAATGTTGTATACACACGTGTCAAGTTTTCCCAAAACATCATTTTAGCGTTAAGCTGTTCACACTGCATCTATACGTGTATTGAAGCTTTTTCCAATTGCATTTCAAGTTCCGAATCGACGTTCCTAAAACATGGAGACTCTTCCACTAGCTGGACAAGGAAGGGTTAGAGAAGTACCCCACCGAATCCACCTCAACTTGAACTGGAATGAAAATGAAATGAAATTAAAATCAAGCTTATTCCGCAAAAGAAACAGAATACATATTTTTGCGATGGCAATCACACAATTTACGTGATAAGGTCCACCTAAATGACTGGAATTTCCCCACACCAACGAAAATTGTTCCGTGCTGAGTGGAGGAGAACTACCGATACATATCAAAGGATATAATACATTTACAGCGTATATGTATTATATCCTGTGGTATATATTATACACGGTACAGATGGTAATATTATATACGGTATATTAACAATTAAATGAGATTCAACTTCTGAACAGAAAAACAAAATGATAAAAACTAACTAAATAGCTCTAAACAATCAAGATACTTCTGAAAATATTTTCACAAATGGTATTTCCTTGAGATATGAGCCAACTAAAGAAATTTTTTTTACACAAAGGTCTTCTGTAATTACTGTGGTTGGTTATATTTGATGGTGCTTGTCTTAATAATATCGGCATACTGTAGAAAATGTGGCAAGAATGATCATTTGCGTTGAGGGACGAAAAGAGTAAGCACTGCTGGACGAGATTCCTAATTGAACTTCAGGATGTTTATGCATAAACATAAGGGCAGACTTTACATATAATTGACTAACGGAAAAAACTTTGGTCATCGAGAATAAATCGGTTGTGGGAAATCTTTTAGGTTTCTTAACTATAATTTTCAAGATTGCTGGAACGTTGACAGCCGCACACTACGGACAGTATGGACTGGGAGGACAGAAGTTTGTTCTCCACGGATAGTTGCATTTTAGATTTTTCTTCATAGGAGACCACACTGACGACGTGCACGACTGACGGGAACACGGCACGTTACAGAAGAATAGATCCATAAACGCCGTCCATCACATATTCCTCTACCTGCAAACTTTTCAATGTTTCCCGGCGAACCCTTTCCCGCAATATCGACGAAGTACCGATTCCGTTCATTGTGAAGTCAACAGATAGCGTTTTGGTGACATCGGAAGGGAGATTCAGAATGACAATGGGCCGGCCGCGACCCTGGAAGGTTGACGAATAGAATAAAAGGAGGTGGCTCGTTTATGTCGGTCACGGACCCGTCAGTTAAAGAAAGAGGTCTCGTTTCATCCTCCCCCTTTTACTATCTCGCTTTATTACTCTCATCCCTGCCGATGAAATTGAATGGAATGGAGGACCACATTCAACTGCCCTGGTATGTGTTTGTGTGTTTTTCTTTTTATTTCCCTCCGATATATCTGAACGGGCAATTTTCATCTGCTACCATGTGCGACCCCACGATCCTTCATTTCTAAAGGTCGATCTTAAGCTGATGGCTGTAACTGGAAGCGGTTTTATCCGGTTTGAAGTAATGGGAAATGGAGATACTAAGAAATTGAAGATCTCCTCGAGGCAAATACGAGAAGTCGGTGTACAATAAACCTAAAACCAGTTAACCGAATCCCTAAAAGCACCTAATTGTTGCACAAAGAACCTGTTCCAGTTTCTTGTTGTTCTAACCCGTTACAACTTTGTGTCCCAGGAAGACGTTTATATATTTATATTTCTTCCTCAGGGCTTAAAATGATGTAGGTAACTTAAAGGTTGTTTGATGTTGATCTTTTTTAACTGAAACAATATCTTTCACTACAATGCCACTACTGAATAATACTACAATGGTTA
Source organism: Creontiades dilutus (assembly GCA_031894815.1). NCBI lineage: Eukaryota > Metazoa > Arthropoda > Insecta > Hemiptera > Miridae > Creontiades > Creontiades dilutus. The sequence goes on along the minus strand of JAVIWC010003056.1, from coordinate 70,810 downwards.
TAAAGAATAAGGCCGAAAGTTGAAGGGGTGTTAGACTGCACGTTACAGCACTATGAATTAAATAAATGAATGAATGAATAAATTAATAATGAAATTAAATGAATTAACTAAAATATAGGTAACAGTATTTCAATCAAGTACCTTCAACTTTCAGCCTTACTCAACATAAACAAAACCAGTTGGGTAAAAACTAATTTTTAACTAAAAACTAAAACTAAAACTACTAGTTTAGTTTCATTGCTTTCGAAAACTAAACTAATAGTTTAGGTTGGTTGTCCAAACTAACGGCCAGAACTAAATTAGTTCTTAGTTTGATTGGAGAAACTAAAACTAAATTAGTTTCAAAATTAGTTTATGGATACGAACTAAAACTAAATTAGTTACAAAACTAGTTCTATTTAGTTCAACTAAATTATTTCTTAGTTTCCGCTTTAGTTCAACTAATTTTTAGTTAATTAGTCCCAACTCTGATTTTCTACCACATTTATGTAAATTAGGCTCACGATGCACCAAGTAAACGCGCTGGGAGTGGTCGCAATCGACTCAGCGCCCAAAAAAAAAAAAAAAGTGTAAACGAACACCAGACCTCTAGAAATTACAAATTAGTTCTTAGTTGAACTAACAACTTAACCAATAGTTTTACTTGAGGACTGAAACTAATTTAGTTTTAGTTTCTCCTTCTCAACTGAGAACTAATTTAGTTTCAAAATTAGTTTATGGATGCGAATTAAAACTAAATCAGTTCCAAAATTAGTTCTATTTAGTTCAACTAGATTAGTTTTCAGTTTCCGCTTTAGTTCAACTAATTTTTTAGTTAACTAGTCCCAACTCCGAAAACAATATCATTTAGTAGTGCCATTGTAGCGAAATATATTGTTCCAGTTGGGAAAGACCAATTTGAAATAACCTTCAAGTCACCTACATATTTCCAAGCCCTGAGGAAGAAATAAAAAGAATTTATTTGAAATAGTCGATAAAATCAGGTGAAAATGTTGATGAAATAACTAACAATTGGAGCATTTAATGTGCTCTAATAAAAATTAAATTATTTACATGAATCGGACCATAACTTTCGAATGAGCAGCGAAAGAAGATTCGATATTACTATAGCATTCCCCCTTTCTGTCATCAAAATCAAATTTTCCTACGTTTGGTGCACAACTTGGCTAAATCGTGTCCGAACACAATAATAATCAAGAAAATCGTTTGAGAATTTTAGCGTAGGTGGCTTCAAAAACGCGTTTTATTTTATCAATCCCTCAAATTTCTCTCATCAATAAAGAAATTTGAAATTTCCGAAAACTGTTCCACACCTACAGTAGAATAGGGATCGAATAAGAAATTAATCATGGATATCGGTTAAGAATTGCGGGCTTTACAGCCTCGACGACATTGGTCAAAAAGTTGCAGGCTTGCGTCAAAAATCCCATTTGATATTCTAGTTGGGAATGAATTCAAGGCAATGATCTCAGTCAATCGGAGGAAGAAGATAAATTAATAGAACTGTTCCAAAATGTAAAATCATCATTAAAGTTACATCATAGACTGTTTTATTTACACCTGTACAGATAAATGTAAATTGACTCGTGAAACTACCAAACCAAGAAGAAGTTGGTGAATTTGGTGGATGTCACGAGGGTCGTGGAGATCAAATAGTTTTTTTGGCCATATTGAACTGGGAACGAAGAAAACTTACAGCTTCATTTAACCCACAGTTTCATAAAAGGAACGAAGTAGTACTATGTAGTCACCTAAAATTTAAAAGAAAATATTATTAGGATACACCCTCTATGTTTGAGATACATATTAGGTATGTGCCTATCAGGTCCAAAATGACCATTTCTAAATAAAAATAATATCGTCCCTTTAATGCCAAAACCATGAATGTGCCGAAAATTGATTTGTGAGTTAGGCATCACTTATGAAAGATATCGACCCCCTCCAGTAGATAAAAATCTATCCAGGGGGGTCAGGTGTTAATTTAACGGCTTAACAGACAAAACTCAATGGGAGCGTCTGGCCCCTGATCTGACGGCCGCGCGATCGCCGCGCTCCTGATGATGGAGTGTTTTACCACTCCGAAACTTCGGGAAAAAGAATGAATAAATGAATATTAAAAAAAGAAAAAAAAAGGCCAGCCTTCGTGAAATAACACCAACTCGCTTCCTGGAGGAAAACCTTTAAAGTAATCGTTATTCGTATCTGTAATCGCAACAAAGTATTCGTTAATCACAATTACTTTAAAATTATTCGTTAATAATTTTAATTCGCCACGAGCGAAATCGTCAGACCTTGTTCCGATCCTCTCTGGAGGACGGCTGGGGGCGTCCGTGACACCCAAGGTGAAATTCCTTGTTTACTTTACTTACTACTTTACTTTGTAACTTTCATCCGTGAAACATTCAATCTAGAGTTGAATAGTGACCCAGCAATCTTTACAACCCGAAACAACACTGATGCACACGATATATAGATCGTAAAATTTGTATGGGTAAGAGCACACATAGATGTATAGGGTAATGAAGAAGCGGACCGAGCGGCGAAAGTAGGTTGCTACTCCGAAGAAGACTGCTATCTTTTGCTCCCCTACAAGGATCTCCATTCTAATTTTAAACATGCAATGGCGAAGAGGTGGCAGGATTACCTTGATGGATATCCAGTAGGCAACAAATATAAATTCATGTTTCCTAACATCTCACTGAAACCATGGAGATCGGAAATCAAGAGCCACGTGAAGTCTTATTCCAGTATGGCTAGATTGAGGACCGGTCATGGAGTTTGCAGAGCATATCTTCACAAAATCCTGCAAGAAGTGACGGACCAATGCGAAGTGTGTGGTGAAGTAGATAATTTGCATGAGCATGTGCTACTAACCTGCAAGAAGTACGATGGAGAGCGAAAAACCTTTTTTGATGAGCTAGGGAAACTTATATGTTGTCCATTCTATTTTACAACAATTATGGTTATTCCTGAGGTGTATTTACTAATAATGAATTTTTTAAATGACATTGGCTACAGCATCTAAAGAAAGAGTTATGTTATTAGAAGTATTATAAATATTCATGTGATGTAAAGTTATTTAGTTTATAAATAATATGGCTGTATGGAGAAATCTAATGTCAAATAAAAGAAAAAAATGTATAGATCATATCGTGGGGTTCCGGGTAAAAGTGACCAAGTAACATTTTTTTCAAAATGAGCTTTTTTTGTCATTCCGGTACTAAGGAACGTTGTCTACTGTGTGTTGTTGCTAAGAACGTTATCTTCAAACTTATGTGCAAGAAATACTTGAAAATAAATTTTACCTGCCTGACCCAAAGAGTTTTATGTGACCAAATGGCATTTGAACTCAACCACAAAACACGAGATGGATTATAAATGTACTCTCGCTGGTGCATGTAAATGGTATCAATTGCCATTTGATCACTTTTACTGTGTAAGATTTGTAAGATTGCATAGTGGGCAGGTGAAAATGACCAATTACAGTGATAGGTAATGGATAACCTTCTCTTACAGAAATAGGTATATCATTGTTATTAGATGCTTGGCAACACGATAAATTAACGAAAAAACTATTCAATCCCTCAATTTCATGTAACTATGCGACTGATTTTCGAAGAATTGAATTGACCAAATGAGTAAAGCTTGAAACTCCAGGCAGGTAAAAATGATCAAATAGAGTTTCCGAATAAGCAGCTCTTATTTAATCTGAAGTGAATTTTGAAGCACGATATGAGAGGAGGGCACTAGCTAACTACCTACAGGATAAAGAAAAATCGAAACATAGTCGGATGAGACATCACACAACCAGTGTTCGTAAGAAGAAAATAGGTGAAACTTCAGATCGCTCCCCTGTAAAATTTTGCAAATGTTACTTGGTCACTTTTACTCGGAACCCCACGATATAGAAACAAGGCATTTTATCTCATAGGTACTTTTCTTACCGTAAATCATTACTGAGCATTGCTAACGGCACCGCTAATATTTCCAAATTTTGTTCGTTAATATTCAATGCCAATCATTCTCTCATAAAATATCTTGTGTGTAGTTTATTTACCCCATCATTTTAATTTTCTAACCTCCAGCAATGGACATATCCATGATATATTGTTTTTCCCCTCAAGGAAAAATTTCTTCAAAACTTCGTATAGGTAATTTGTCGTGCTTTTTTTCCTCGGATCCAGGACTTTTATTTCCCAGTGAGTTGTGAACTCTGTAATACGGTATCATCAAACTCTAAAGAAACGGTGGTGCTTGTTTTGAACCCCACATAGAAAACAACTCCCGGCCAAGTGGGTAGAAAATTATAGCGAGACGGGCCAGCCAGCCAGGTGTTCCACTGCCAATTTCCTCCCCCTACACCATCGAGTTCAATTCGGGTCGCTCATAAAAACCGGCACTGAATTATTCTCTCTCGACTTCGCTCCGCACCTGGTCTTTACTGTCAACTGTAATTTTGAAGTTTTATGTGTACAAAGACATCGTGGTATGAGCGGTAATCTATTTAGTCTCCGTTTGGTTGTTTTCGAACTGTTGGAACATCTCGACCCTCCTGATTAACTCAGGCAGTTCGGGTATTTGTCGAGTGCTCCTAAAACGTAACAGTCAAACTGGTCGACAAGTGGTTTTTACGATCTTTCTAATGTGATTAAACAGTAAAGATTTTTCTCCTGATTGGTATCGTACAAAATGCATTACTTTTATAATCATAGATTTCATGGAGTAGGCCAATGTTGATCCATGTGGGTCGTTTCAAAGTTTCTGTCACATTTACGTCACTGATCAGTATCCGTCAAATCTCAACTAAATACAGTTTTGTAAGTGTTTTAAAATTTTCTCCAATGTGGATGTACATGTTCAATGGAAAATTAAGTAAAGGTTGTGCCTAGGACCCAGGAGAAAATACCAAAGTCCGTATTTCTCACTCCCAACAGCTGCCACTAACCAGAGGTATACAAATTCCATCGTCACTACTCGGCGAAATATTTATTGGGGCTGTTATATCCACTTACAGTATGAAAGAACATACCATCTACAATGGATTTCCGCCTCAGGAAAAAAATGGATCAAATCAAATAGCCTTATCAGCCCATTATATCAGTGTCACGTGGTTTTTCTCACTCCCTACAATGTTTTGAAAAGTAGCTCCCAACAGGCAGGAAAGGGTGTTCATGAAGTTGCTTCTGTTTTGTTGACATCTGTTATTCAAGATGGTCATAACGCTGGTGGTTGGATTTTGCCCAGGCCTACCAAGTCAGTTCTACCGGGAAAACCATCCCTGGAGGCAGCAGTGTGCGTTTTTAAACTCTCACTCCCTACTCCAGTAACATTCTGACTGTGGCAAATGGAAACAGTCTCAAACCAATAATAGAAGAAAGAAAATTGATTCCAGATCATCAATTTGGTTTTAGACAACATCACTCAACTATAGATCAATTCATTTTGAATTTGATGTCGTGATGATGGAGGAGTTTCAGTCAAGCGACCCCAATACCTATTAAAATTCTCACCTGTAAATATTTTATGCATTATTCACCGATATGAGTAGGTGTTTGGTTCATTGGTTTCGACTGCTGGCTATACCAAATTTACATAGATCAGTGATAGAAGGTGATAGAGGTAGAAGGGCTACCTGATTCAGAAAAAAATAAACAACTGGTTAATGATTTGCAGCGCATATTTCTTTTCATTCTTGCTGGTTTGCGTACTGGAAAAGTAGTAGTAGTAGTAGTAAATAGTTTATTGTATGGAATGACAAAGTGATTATTACAAGGAATTCAGGTCCCAGTACAAAAAAATATATAAATCTTAATGAAAGTGAACCGTAATAAAATAAATAATAATAAAATAAAGAATGTAGGCTAGGTCACTTAAGGACATAAATGTTGTAGAGAATAGTCCGGGGTGGAGACCCTTTTTTTGGTTCGACACAATTCAAATGATTGTAGTGACTGTAATTTAAAAACCCCGGGAAAAATGATAAAAAAGAAAAAGAGGTGAAGGAGGGGAGGTAGGACTCACCCCTAGTTCCTATTGCTTGCTTTGAGGTCGACGAAGATCCCGGCCGGGAAATCTGCGGAGTCGAATAGTAGGGGAACGAGGGGTAATACCGTGCACTTAACTTTGGAACCATACAGTTAAGGGGCAGAACGTCATAAAAATGTTTTCCTTGGACGAATGGCTCTAGAATTTATTCTAGTTTCGATATCTGAGCATTTCCCTTACATAAAAGTGCTTGGGGCGGCATTTCACACACTGTGGGGAAATGCCGCCCGCACTATGGGGTAATGACGCCCAACCCCGAGAACTGAATTATGTTCCCCTCTCAACCGTCATTTAACCCATTTTTTTCCAAAGTTAGAAGGTTAAATGTATTTATAACAATAAAAACCATGAAAACAGTCAGCAAACCATAGTTAAAATGAACTAGGACTTAGAAATAGGTGAACTACAGTCTTGTATATAGAACTTTTTTGAACCCACACTAATATTTAGCTTTTCTTTCTTTACACAATTATAAAATAGCCTTGCATACATCACATAGTCTGTGATCAGGTCGTCCCATGGAACACATGTAGTGGCTGCTGTGATTGCAGTGCTCGCAATTCCACTTTGGCAAATTGGACACAAGCTGTCCACAAAAGACGAAGTCGAGAATTCTTCAACATCTTCGTCTGTGTCTACAACAAGGTCTCCCTCAGAGATATCTCCCCAGTCATCACTGTCACTGCTCTCACTTCTGGTTGTCTTGAGCTTCTCTTTCTTTTTTTGAGGTCTTTCAATTTTTTTCATGATTTCCACCTTTCTTCTTCTAGCAGTGAGTTGATCAAAATCCAGCTGAATTTGGCGCTTTGTTGGTTATTTGTTGTTCTTTTCCATATTTGTTTGAGGTTTCAGAAATGCACCGCATTCCCCCGATACGATGGGTGGCATTACCCCAATGTTTACGTTTTTCGTAATTCATTTACGCTGACTTCATTTACAATCAAAACTTAAATTTGGTTAGTGCTTCAGAAATACGATGAAATTCTGCGTATATACATGAAAACTAATCTAAAAAAGAGTTGAAAATGGGACTTACATTGCTTATTTCCGATGCACAAGAAATAACATCAAACGATTCGGAAAAATACTCACTGCACTCACGTCAAGAAGGCTAACTTTGAAGGTAGGGTAACGCTAGAAACTAGTTGGCGGGACATTTCTCAAAGATCGGCGCTCAATCATCAATCATTTCTGGTGTCGACTCAAACATCCGAAACAGCCATGGGCGGCATTACCCGATGCACGGTGTTACCCCTCATTCCCCTACCTGGAGGCAGCGAAGTGGAGGTGGTACGTCTTCCAAAATACGAGTTCGAAAGACAGAGTCTCATAAAAGGCACTAACAACTTAAATTCACGTAGTAGAAGGAACGGGAGATAGTTTCGTTAACGACAATGGAGCAAGTCTGGTCGTGAAGGTGAGATTGAAGGGGGAGAGATCGGACTGATAGGTACGGAAAGAAGGGGGGGGGGGGTCATACGTTTACAAACAAAGTAAACCCACCTAAGTACAAACTACTTCTGTCTCAAGTATGAATCCAACAAATGTTATATAAAGACATTAGTTACTCGACACCCACCCATTATACATATTTATATAAAGACATACTGTCAAATCCCCCTGATCTTTAAAAGTTCATCCATGTGCTTATTAAGTAGATATTATCGTACTGGAAAAGTTCGTCCAAGTCCACCGTAACTTACGAAAGTATAATAATGATCCGTTCAGCAGGATGATGTAATTAGAAGAATGGAAAATCCATGATAGTTAGATTGGCGTTTTTTGTTTTAACTTCCGAAAACAGCCACCGTAACAGCTTATCTGTTGGAGACAAAGAACGTGCTCTCTACCGAATGACTCAACGGGTTATCGTGAGACTCTCATAGATCAGGAACGTTAAATGTGTGAGCTTACAGCTACCCCACCCCCACCCTCTCTCACTCCACCGGTGTAATTATGCGTTCCATCCACTTCCAATTATTATGCCCGTTCATGGAGCAGGGTAAATTACTTGAAAGGATTACAACCGCTGCAATCAAGAAGTTCATTTTGAGCCCGTCTTTATTGCGTTCCTTACCTCGAAACGGGGCTAATGCCTCTACTTCATATCTTCCTTAAATGACAAAGACGGCAGGCGGGATATTAGGGAAATTTTATGAAATTAATATATAGTAGTAATGTAGGAGCTTGTGGACGTAGATACTCGACGTTGAGGGGCTGGGAAACCACCATGTAGGGAACATGCTCGATAAAAAAGTAGACACAAAAGCCCTTGGAAAGTATAAACACCTACGACTGTAATACAATTATTACATACACCTATTATAAACAGGTTATGTGTATGATACGTACATCGTACACATGTTATGTCTATAATGTTAATTATTTGCGTATTATGGCATTAGATTGTATATAGTGAATAAGGACGAAAAGAGCAGTTTCACTGTAAGTTAGAGCAATGCCGGTACCTATTACACTCAAACGCCTCATCAACTTCCGCCCATATCCACTATAAACAATATAATAACATTCATCAGTGCCATTGTAGTGATCTCGTTCCAGTTAAAAAAGATCAATATGAAATAACCTTCATATTATAGTTTTTGTTTCATTTCCGATATGGGAGCATAACGAGCATCCAGAACACCTAAATAATTAGAACACTAACCTCCGTACAAATACCGGCCTGTTGTTGTAATAGGGTTGTCGTAAGGACTAGGCCACTCTCGACGAAGTTGTGGAAACCTATTTAAATAAAAACAGAGTAAGATAGAACGTTATCTATATTTCCACGAAAATAATGAGTCTCACAGTTGAATCAAACATGAACTAAAGTTACATCACAGAAAGCACATCTTTTATAGGCCCAGGTGAAAGGAGTTTGAATCCCATTGGCTCAGGAAAGTGAAAGGAACGGGGAGGACTAACCAATGCCACTTAAGGCTTACGAAATGAAAGGGGCACGAAAAGTAACTGTATGGAGAAGGGGGAACAAACTTATTGCAAGAAGGAACCCAGTAACGGTGAAACATTTGAGAAACATTATCTTTAAACATTTTTCTGACCCATAACCGTTAACAACTTCGAATTTTTCCATCACATCCAACACACCTCCTTTAGGGCAAAAGTGAGGAAATTCTGCTTATTGCCTGTTAGTCAGATCAGAAATAAAGATTGGACTCATTCAGATCACTTGCAAAGGCAGAATCTCCTTTATTGTCCCTGAAATCCTTTTCATGCTCTTTAATTCGTTCCCTAAATTTCCTACCAGTTTGACGACAGTCCTCAAGCACACGTGAACATTTTAGTTTATAAGCCCCACTTCTATCCTATACGTGAATTTTATCCTTAACCGTACCCACAGAAGCTCCAAGATCATTTTTATTCTTGAACGCAACATTGAAACCTCTGGATGACAGAATTTTAAAAGTTTATCTGAAATTATCCCATAGAGAATACTATTCCACTTTTTCTCATCCAACTCAATTTCTCTAACTAAATTACACATCCCTTCCTTCAGTTTCCCTAAAAACCTTATTCCAAATGGAATCAACAAGTTCTCCCCCATATTGAGGTCAAGGTTATTGTAATAACTTAAACAGAAGGGACAATTTTGCCCCTTCTTGTTCACTTGTGTTCACTTTCGGGAGCCAACAAATTTTTGTTGTCCGAATTCAAAATTGCCAACCGGTTTTTGCGTTTCATAGCCTACTGAACAAATTTGGTTCCGAGTCTGTCGGTCTGTCTGTTTGTCTGTCCGCATTTCCTTGTTACAGCCATAACTTCCATGATTTCGAATGAATTTAGCTCATATTTCGAGGGAATATGCGAATACGACCTCTTGAGGTCCCATAGTAATTTCTTCTCAATATAATCAGCGGCACACTCTGCTCATGCGCTAGCTAACGAGATATTCCTGAAACAGGTATAACTTTCACAACATTTATTTAATTTAGCTCATATGATAAAGATTGTAACGAGGAAACTGCTGTGTATTTTCTCCTATTTCTCGTCGATTCCTGAGCACCGCCGGTGTGTAACGGCTTTTAGCCGCCACTGTTTCATATCTTGTCTTCTCTAGTTTCATTATCAGCAAGTAAGATCGATCAGGAACAAAATGAGCTACATGGGCCTTTAGCTAATCAACGACCTCTCCTAGTAATAGATTCTCAAATTTCCAAAGGCAGTTGGATGACTTCGTCTTAAATATAACTGCCTGAACACCAAACTTTGCTAGTCCTCCACAATCGATCTATCGTGCTGAAATATAAACCGGGCTATATTCATGGTACCTAGAATTTACAAGACGAGTTTGCAGATAATGTACACTGTACGCACCACTCACTACTTCTAATCTACACATTCAGTGATTTATGGAGAAGTGTTATTCTAATAAAGAAATGAAAAGCTCCTCTGTAATAATTTGCAGCGTTTATTCTTTATCTCTAACCATCCTGTCAGATGAGTGATAAATTGTAACGTTTGTTATGAAGTTGTATTCATCAAATGAAGCCAACAAATTTCAAATGGTTGTACCATTAAATAAAAGACCATATCTGATTGACACCTTCGGTAATTAATGTTGATTGATCCACTCTGGACGGACGTTCGATGATAGAATAATAACTTGTTATGTAATATTTCATCGAGGGAGGTCGTCTGAAGAGTGAACATTCTGTACTGAATGAAACATGACACTTCTTTTAGATCAGAACATCGGAGTCGGATGCGCTCTGAATCGATTGATCTTCGTGATAGCTGGCCAACGATACGATGCTTTGGGCCGAGGCCAGGCTGAAGGTTCCCAAGGTGGATTGACGTATCTATCGGAAATAACTTTGTACTCATCGAGAAATAGACGTCTGAAAGCTGTCTCGATCTGACAGCTCTCGTTTTATTCTCGGCAACTCATACTCGGGGAATCGGGAAGTGGGATCTTATTGGGGAGTCGAAATAACACTGAAGGATCGCTTCGCACAACGCTACGTACTCCGTCCATGTTATTGTTAGGTCGAGATTCCTCCCGCATCAGCGTCACTTCAAGATCCTCACTTGGTCCTGTGGGCTCATTTATGACTGTCTGATGAATAATATTATTTATTTTTATTTAATCATTTATTTATTGGCACAAAATATAATTTACAAAGGAAAGTGAGCGATAATCTTTTCAATCGAACATAGCAAAAACATAATAAACTTCAACAAAGCTTATTACTTGTGCCCATGCAGGATTAAATATAATAATATTGGTGACCTTCCATGGAGTTGTTACATCCACACATCATTATATTCTAAATTTCGGAGTGATTTTAAACATATGTTTTGAAATATACCTACGTTTATAGTTATAGTTTATAGCTCCTGAAATTCAATAATCGCTCTATCCTGTGAAACACGCACACTCCGAAGCTTAGTAGAAATTCAAATCATGAACGCAAGCCAATTGAATAATAAACCCCAGTGAAAGAATTTGCAGCGTTTTTATTGGGACAGTTACAATTTGTTTTCAGTTTGAAGCAGTCTTAGTTCTATACTTTTCCTCTGGAAATATAATTTATATATAATTTCCTCTTTTCTTTTTGAATGAACTAGATAGTGTGAATGAACCAGATGAATGGGGAATACAAGGCTATACTGTAATTTTTTGCAAGCTTTCCTCTCTAATCATGTACTCTACTCTCTCCTCTATACCGGGTGTCCCTGGAGTTATGCACAATCCGACTCCAATCATTTCCGAACAAAAATGCTTCTAAGCAATTTTTTTCCTGAAGCCTCATTTCCGAGTTATTCGCGATTTAAGATTTTTTTCGTGTTCTCCATCTTATGTCATTAAAACTGTCATAACTCCCTCAATTTTGGGGATAGCTCAAATTTAACGACACCGTTGGATAGAGCGTTGAATTTTCTATCTATTTGATGTCAAAAAACATACTTTTTATTGCATTGAAGATGTGCGATTGCTGCGCTAAATGGCAGTTTTGTCAAAATCTTGAAATCGCCTGTATAGAAACCCTATCAACGCTTGGCGCAGAACTGTGTAGGTCTGATAAAACGTGTGCCAAAATGTCACCTGTGTAGTCGTTTTGGTTTTTAAAAAATATTTCTAGTTAAGGAAATGGTGTTCAACTGCAGAAAAACGTGTGTTTTCCGTTAATATCCAGGTTTTTTCGAAAGTTACGACGAAAAAAGGTTGGAGGTGGGAAATAAGTAACTTTTCTCGCTGAATCGAATGGTGACGACGACCTCTCAAGTGACGATTCAAGTTAGTTTTGTCGGAATCATAAATCCGTTCATTTGTGTACAGCGTCTACGGTATTTCTAAGCTGTCCGGCCGAAGTCAAGATAATCAAAGAGCCGAGAGACGGCTATTGTTTGTGTTCATTAGCGATTGATCGCGATGAGTTGCATCCATCTTTTTGCTGACACTATGGACCCTTATCAAACCAAGCTTCCTTATCATTACCAACTCTTTCCTTCCGTTTCTTTCCTCGCTGTATTTTCCTACAGCGTGGTTTCCCTGTTGCATATTCCCATTCATCAAGTTGCGCTATAGCTATTGAACATAGCTGGCAGTAATAACCAAAACCTTATTGACAAAAATGGGTCAGTTGATTAAAAAAATATAGCGCACTACATAAAAAAAGGATCAGTGACATAAACAATATTATCAACCAATGTTTTTTCCTCATACTATCCGACGTGTTGGCAGGAGTGTGAGTTGTACACAGGAGGAGTGTGACTCCCTTGCTGCGACAGAAGCATTACCATTGGCAAAACCGTACACAAAAATCATGTCAACATACTCACTTGTGGTGTAGCTACTCAACTGAAAGCAACTCATCGCAATCAATCGTAAATGAACACAAATAATAGCCGTCTCTCGGTTCTTTGATTATCTTGACTTTGGCTGGACAGCTTAGGAATGCCGTAGACGCTGTTCACAAACAAACGTTTCCATTCATTAAATTCATTTTAATTTTTCATTTTTAAATATTTATATTTTGGTTTATATCTTAAAAACGTTTTAATATACTGTTTAAACTGTAACTCTTAACATGAACTCGATTTAAACCCCAATATCTTACCATTGTTCTACAACTCGATAACATGTTTGAGTCAACAAACATTTTACTAAAACTGAATTTGGTCAGAAACAACAAATTATCATCATTGCAACACCCAATGCTACGGCCTAATCAGACTGGGATTGATAATACACGGCGCTCGAAGCAACCCCTCCTTCAAGACCCGGGGGTCATGCGGGTCATTGCATACCTTGCTCCTGACCAAGACAATGCCTCCTCCGTAGCTTTCCCAGTTTTCAAACATTAGGTCTTTTTTAGTTATACAGGGTGTACCAGGAGTTATGCACTATCCGACTCCTACGTGTTGTACAACTCATTTCCGAACAAAAATGCCTCATAGCAACTTTTTGCCAGAGGCCTCGTTTCCGAGTTATTTGCGATTTAAGATGTTTGTCGTGTTTTCCATCTTTTGTCATTAAAACTGCCATAACTCCCTCAATTGTGGAGATGGCTCAAGTTTGATGACACCTTTGGAAAGAGCGTTAAGTTTTCTATCTATTTGATATCAGAAGACTCCCTGCATAAAAGAGATAACTCGAGTTTTACCTTCTTTCCTATACACATTACGTCAATTTGAGTCAGATACAATTATTTTTGCAATGCAGATTCGCCTTTGTACACTGTGATTATTGAAAAATATCGAAACAAACGTTCACTATTTGATTTAATACTCATCCTGCATATTTCCTTTATAAAATGAGTTGAATTATGTGCAGGAAACCTGTACAATGCGTTGCCGAATGGAGTTCGGCGCGAGCCTGGTAGTGTGATGTAAAAGTATGAGCAGTCTACGGGTTAAAATATCAAGGAAATCATACACTTGACTCACTAACTCTTGTCTTGATAGTATTTCATTCAAATCAATTCCGTCGTTCCCACCCCCTCTGACTTTGATGAATATAAAAAATTGAAAAATAAGAAGTCGGAGACTTTCAGTTGTAGTCCATTGTCCGCTTTCTCGGGACCAAGGAGAGTTTCCCACCGTCAACATTGTCAATTGAGCTCAACTTGGCCGGAAATTAAAAGTTGAAGAAAAGAGCCAGATGTTTGCAATCCAGTAGGTACTTTTTTTTCGTGACAAGCTGAAACGTTGGGTCTTCTTTCTTTCGCTTTGACGATCGTGAAAACTTTGCCGATTTAACTAGATTGACTTTCGAAACGTTCGGTGGGAAAACACTAAATTGGATCTGTTGTCAAAACATGGGAATGATTGTGAGCGGATTCTATTGCCACTTTTCCAAAAGAGTCAATTCTTATTTGAATTAAAGATTCGGTTCCAGATTCACGTCTTTTCAACATGTCAACTCTAAATTAAACGAATGAGAAAATATCATATTTTTACATGTTCTCTTCAAAATGTGACACATGACACATATTTATACTTGAGCATCTTATTTGTCAATAAGAATAACGCAATATCTTAGTGGCTGCATTTGCAATTGAAATCAGCAAACAGCAATCATGCAAACAATGTGTACCTTCAAACAGTGAAGTCGACCAGGCAAAACCAAGTTCAGAGCGTTATTTTGCTGAGAAATTCACCACCGTGGAAGAAGTAGGGCGGTGCTATGTCAATGAACGAAGGACACATGGTTGTGGACAAATGGAGTTGTCGATGTTAAATGTGTCAAAAAACTTTGTCATAATATGAAAACCCAATACGAGCAAACTGTTCATTAAGACCTTATAATTCATAATAATGATAATAATAATAACAACTTGAATATTTTATTTTCTTGAACACTTTTCTAGGGAGCAGAATTGAATTATGTTCTCTCTGCAAATATTGTTTTTCAGGTTTTGACCGCAGTTCAGGTTTTATTGTCTCGGATCCTAGAGAAGCAAAAATAGAAAAAAATGTTGTATTGACGTAACAGTCTGAACAATCTGCCTCGCGTTTACTCAGAATTACCAATCTCTTGACTTAGGACCACTATTCAGGGAGTTTTAATAGAGTTTCAAATCAATAATGAATGAATGCAACCAGATTCTCTGGCTAATAAACTGTGCTATTCGGCTATTCAAAATCGACACTTTCACAAAATCTAATTTCTGCCGCCCTTGCCCCAATTTCATCGTTCATCATTCTTTTATTGGTCCAAATTCAACTAAAATGTTGAAATGAACTGCATGTGAGATCATAGCACCATGAATAGTAGTCAGGGGGATGCAACACCTCATTCTAACATCTAATCAAACCGATTCCATCGGACCTTTTGATGTATTCATCAGAACTACCTACCTTGTTCACGATAGTATAAAGTATTGCAGCGTGTACTGTTATCGGTTCCTCATTGTGGTTAACATTGAAATGTCGGTACAGATGCAGGATCCTAATCGAAGGATTCCAAGTATTACCTAAATCAGCGTCAAAGGGTTTCGGATTCAACGTGTACTCCCTAATAGGATTTCGGTCTCTCACGCCCAATGCAATACCTCACCGGTCATCATAGTAATCGAAGGGCTCCACAGGTGATGAAAGACATAAGGGCCACATGTGACAATCCATTAATGGGTACCCCATGTAAAACAGTTTCAGAGTAGGAATCGATATTATCCTGTACACTGGAAGAACTTCTCATTTGTTCGGAACCTCCTCTCGCTCCTATTCTAACGGTGTTGTAGGGTTGTCCGTCCCTTTCATCATCCACTTCGCGTAATTGCTTCACTAGAACTGTTGTCAAGCAATTTAATCTAGTTCTGCCAACGGGCGGGACGAACACGGCAAAATAAAAACATCGTGATTTTTCGTTTGAAGTCCCAGCTTCTTCCTTGGTGAATCTGGATAGTAGTGACATCTACGCCTTGTTTCCTTCTTTACAATAAAATGGAAAACGGGCCGAGTCGACAACACCTGGGATGTCACAATATTTTACGTACAAGTTTATTATTCACAACAGAATAATGGCAAAACAATTAAAGATATACAGGGTGATTCTCTGCTAGTGTACGAAAACTTTTTGGATAGAACTAGACCGAAAATGGAGCAAAACGCCGCCAACCGCACTGTTCTATCTCAGGCCGTTCCGGGGATATTATTTTTCAGCGATTTTTTCAAGGAAACCACGTTTTTTTCATAAAAGCTGTGTTATGTGCACTTTGTTCCAAAGTTTTTCAATTTTTCAGTACATTTTCGGATTCAGCATCTAATTTCCAATAAGATGGTAATATAGGTTACCATGAAAGTCACTAACTTTGCATCGAATGAACAGCTCAAACTTTAACTTATGTAGAAAAGTTACATTTTCTTATTTTTCATTATCGCTCATCAATTTACTAAAAGACCACCCACAAAACTGCAAATTCCATAAAAAGTAGCGCATTCAACCATCTTTTGAATGATATAGTCAAATTTATGATTTTAGTCCGATTTCGCAGAGAAATTCTCATTTTAGATCCAAAAAACATGGTGCATTATTTTGGTATGAAAATCAAGTACCTACTTAGTAGATAAATTATAGGTACATTATGATACTCCCATCATTAAAATCTGTATTTTACGCAAAACAAACTCTTCAGCGGGAGAGAAGAGAGAAGTATTGTTAATGAAAAATAAACGTTTGGTCTGTTTAGATACCATATTTTGCTGAACGCTTGGGGAATATCATGAAGAAGTAGTGGTAGATCGTTTTGCAAAAAATCCAGGTAACTCGCACCATTCAATCTGTCAGGCAAAAAATGTGTCCATATCCAAGAAGGTGTATCGACAAACTGAGTATTAAACCCGTCCCGTTTCAAGAGGAAAAAGAACTGCTAATCTACAAGCGGCAATGTTCAAAGTACTCCGAAGGTCGAAGTTACTGTTATTATGATACCTAAACAGACCGAACTTTTATTTTCTATCAACAATACTTCTCTTTTCTCATCCGCTGAAGAGGTAGTTTTGTATAAAATACAGATTTTAATAATGGGAATATCCTAATGTACCTATAATTTATCTACTAAGTAGGTAGGTACCTGATTTTTCATACACTAAATAATGCACCATGTTTTTCGGATTTAAAATGTGGATTTCTCTACAAAATCGGACCAAAATCATCAAAATCTTTGTGCTGGTCTTTTAGTAAATTGATGAGCGATAATGAAAAATAAGAAAACGTAACTTTCCTACATACGTTAAAGTTTGAGCTGTTCATTCGATGAAAAGTTAGTGACTTTTATGGTAACCTGTAGTACCATCTTATTGGAAATTTGATGCTAAATCCGAAAATGTACTTAAAAATGAAAAACTTTGGAACAAAGTGCACATAACACAGCTTTTATGAAAAAAACGTGGTTTCCTCGAAATAATCTTTTAAAAATCATATCTCCGGAACGGCCTGAGATAGAACAGAGCGGTTGGCGGCGTTTTGCTCCATTTTCGGTCTAGTTTTATCCAAAAAATTTTCGTACACTACGAAGGAATCACCCTGTATAGGTGGGGACAGGTTGTCCGAGCGAGCTAGGGCGTCAGTCCTATGGCTGTTTACTTTCAGTGGCAGTACTGATTTGCCCGATTCGAATCCGGCAGGCACCAATGATCAGGGCCCAAATCCTATCAAGTGCTGTATACCTGTCCTGTAGTTAGACAGTTCACCTCTGATCTCGATATCACGTGAATCCAAGTCGCTCCCAACCCAGGGGCGTGAGGCAATGGGGAGCCACGAGGGAAATCGTCAGACCTAGTTCCGATCCTCTCTAGAGGACGGCTGGCGACGTCAGCGACACCTCCGGGTAGTCGGACGAAAATCCAAGGTGAAATTCCTTGTTTACTTTACTTTACTTACTTTACTCAATAATTGAGTCGTATCTGTAATTATTACAGGTATCCCTAATTGTCCAGAAAAGAAGAAGTGCGTCTTTCGACAATTTGGTTTGGTCGCCATTGTGTGTCACTAGTGTAACGATAGGGCAGGTATCAAGATTCTTTCATTCAGGTAACCCCATCACGAACCCGTGACCTCAACATTTCTCTACATACATCCAAAAATGTTTGACCTTCTATTCATGATTGTCACCTTCATAAGTTCAACGGAAAAGATCGCCCTTTTTTCCGGTCTCGGAGAGAACCACATTTTTCACGTCAACAGTCCGGGCGGGCTAATTCGATCACGCTTAACCGTCCCCTTGTGTGAGCCTTCACGAACGAAAAGCGAGCAGGGATCGCTCCACCATTAACCGTATTTTATCGGGGGGCAGCCTTTTTTCACCTATTGATTAATAACTTTCGGAGGGCTGATAACGAACAACATTCATCATATTCAAAGCGTAGAATTACCAATGAAACCATTTGGTCGGAAGTTTCTTGCGATAAAATTGAATTTGTACAAACTGAGTGTTGACTGGGTCGAAAGATTAATTTTTTTTTTCGATAAACGGAACGTTGGCTGTCCTTCACCGTGATCAAAAACGATACAAATACACAAGAGTTTATTTTTCCGTATTCGATGCCCCTACCAGTCTATTGATGAGTACACATATTTGATTGATTTTGCATCTTATAGCATGTCATGATCGTATAGTGAATTATTGTCATTTTTCGTGTCGAGCGTATGTTAACTCGAAATTAATTCAAGTACTCCGATACCTCAAATCGTTGACTGAGTAGTTTCGAACATTTTCCTGATGAAAATTCTAGTTTGAATATTTCCTTTTGAGTATAAATTTCACATTTTTCTTTGAAAAAGAGGTAGATTGGAAATTGCTGTTGCAAAGTTTTATTTTATTTTATTTTTTTTTTTTTTTTTTTTTCAAAAAAACGCTTTAGACTTTTTTTTGGAAATTTTCCGTTTTGGACGTTTCTTCAGAAAAAATGCGAGTTTGAACATTTACTTGTGAAGTTCGTTATTTCGAACGTTTTCTTCGGGAAGAATACTTGTTTTGCACGTTTCCTTTTGAATGTAGGTTTCAACTTTTTTTCCATCTTTTTCCGCTATTTTCGACATTTTTCACTAATTTTTGCTGTTGATGGAATTTCTTTTCAAAAAACGCCAGCTTGGACGTCCTCCTAAAATTCATTTTTTTTCGTACGTATCCATAGGAAAAATGTCAGTTCAAACTTTTCTTTTCTGGCAGCTTGGACATTTTCTATAAAAATTCGCTGTTGCGAACATTTTTTCTGAAATCTGCTGTTTTGAAAGTTTTTACAGAAACAAAGAATGCAAGTGAAAATGAACATTTACTCCTAAAATTCTGTTTCGGACAATTTCCTAGAGAAAACAATCCAAAACTTGGTTTGGAAGTTCCATTCTGAAATAGAATTCAACAATACAAGGTATGAAAGATATGAAACAGGGTTCTTAATCACTCCTAGACGAAGTCTGCAAAGCTGGTTTCAAATTCTTCACTCAGTTTTGCAATGATTTGTCCTGCATAATAAAAGGGAAACGGCACACTTGTTTCAGAGGAAAATTTTTTGCACATTTCAAAATGATCTAGAACTTCTTTTCTTCCCCAAAAGTACAAGTTTCAATACGAAAGATTTCGTGTGTTGAAACATGTCGTTCACAAAAGAACTCTTTCCCTGCAGTTTCAAATGTTATGTGTTGATTTGAGTGGTAAAATCAACAAGAAGTGCAAACTTCCAAAGCCAATCGTAATTTATTTATTTATTTAATACGTTCAAGCCCAATACAACTAAAGAATTAAATTGCACATGTATACGTATAAAGGATAAAGAAAATGAGTTATGGTATGAATTTTACCATATTGCTTATTTGTGCTTTTTTGATTCTTGTCAATGGTTCAACGAAGATATCCATTTCGGAACCCACATGGAGGATCCGGTTCATCATTCGCGGCATTCTGGATAAAGGGCGGTTGTATAAATAATTAGTGGGAGAGAAAGATGTCCAGAAGAGATGTTGATTTCGCGAGCCCAAGCGAGGGACAATAAACTTGATCTCAGAAAGCAGAAAACCGATCCCCGGACCAATCCCAGAAGAAATCTCACGTCCGTCAACAGTCTGCGAGCTGAGGGATTTAGCAGGTCAACTTCTGCAGCCAGCGAGTCGTAATCAAGCTCATCCTGTGCAATGTGAAGTTTGTAACCAACATATCTTAGAAACTTGCGATGAACTCACTCGATGTCTAGTATGGCACTTGTAATACGGGTTCCAGACGACCGAAGCATACTCCAGAATTGGAATCACCAGGGCTTGATAAATAGTCATTATAGCTGGTACATAGTTAAAATCTCTGGTATTCCGCTTGATAAATCCCAAGACTCGCATCGCACGGCTAGAGATAGCCGAAATATGGTCCAAGAACGAGAGATGACAGTCAAGAATCCCACCCAAGTCGCGAGTGGCATCAACCCGTCTTAATTGGTTATCCCCGATCATATAGTGGTGGGTTACTGGAATCTGGGAGCGGTGGAAGGTCATTATTGTGCACTTTGATGGATTGAGAGCAAAACCATTCGATGAGCACCAGCCCATGAGGGCATCAAGAGCACCAAACAGTCTGAGGGTGATTCAATACATCACCCGCTCCGCATCATCCGTGAGCTCTTCCAGAGGCTTGCTCTGTTCAATAATAAACATTTCAATTACTTGGTGGAGCTCGAAAAAGCATAGCGGAGGGGAGTACGGGTGGCTTTCGTTGGGTCACATGGATTTTCTTTCTGTTTTGGACTGGACCAAATCCTTCCGCGGGCAGTAGTTTGACGACCTTTGCTGTACACGATGCCTATTTCATTGATCCGTTTTGGGGCCTTTGAAGAGCTCGAGTTGCCGTACCCTCTTCTTTCCTCTTCTGTTTTGAACCCATCTCGTGGCACCTTTTACTAATCGGATTCTCGAGAGTTTCTAACATCTGAAAAGTGCGTTCGTTTCGAGGGTTCAAAATCGCAGCCTGCGAGACTTCCTTCGTTCGGAAGGATGAAAGAACGCAATGGATATTTGATGCCTGAAATAGACAGTGTAGGAGGCGGCTGCACGAAGTTTATCCAGGTCGGCCGATTGGTAGTAAAAAGAGTGAGAGTCCATAAATCTCGAAATTGGAAAACGTAGGTACAGCGAACTCTGTGTCGAGTTGGAATGGTCGTAACATAGCCTCCCCGAGACCAAGAGCATGTTTTTCCCGACATTTTCAGCCCAGTTCATAGTGGGGAGTGAAAATATTGTACAGTAGGACTATCTACTACTGAAATAATCAACTTTCGCTACAATTGGAGTTCGTTACGGATGAACAGAGATCGTTAGTTGGATGAGTTGGGAGCATTGAGGTAACTTTGGTTTGGATTGCTTGTCAACCCCCCCCTACATCTACCAATTGTCCTTCAACTATCCCTATCTCTACAACTTCTACATGAGCTACTTTCTTTTCAACTCTCATCCCTTTATGATTAAACGCCACCTGAACTACAATACATCCTGTATTCCCCGTCCCCAGATTTGAGGAAATCTTTTTCACTCGGCTCCTGCTTAACAATATAGGAGGTTCAATATTATTGAACCTTTTTCAACGATGGTGTCGTTGTCGATGCATACGGTGGCCCCCAACAAGATGGAAGAGTGCTTGCACGTGGATCACGTCTAAATCCTCATTCGCTCCCTACATTCTCCATTGTATCACACTACCATATTGTACGTGTTAAACCTCTCCAAAGTTCCCCGTTTCGGGACCCTCCTTTATTTGGGCAACAGGCGATTCCTCCCCGTAAAAGTGAAAGATGGGCGTAACGGTCTGAGGGAGATGACGATTCCTCCCGGTGGGAAGCAGATCATTGAGCCGGAGTGGTAAATCCCTCCCCGCTGCACTCAATCAGCTTCCAGGGACTTTTTTGGTTTATTATTCAATAATAAACCATAGTAATCGCTCTCGAAAAAAAAATTTCTAACCCCCCTGAAAATTTCATGGTTTACGTTTCAAAGGGTCTGGAATCCAAATCTGCAATAAAAAATTTTCCGTCCGTCCGCCGTACGCCGTACGCCGTACGCCGTACGCCGTACGCCGTACCCGTCCGCCGTCCGCTGTACGCAAGATTTCTCCCAAACGGCTGGACCAAAACATCTGAAATTTTCAGGAAAAATCCATGTTGGTCCGACAACGCCCCAATTCTTTAGCCAGCTTTCTAACTCAAATTGAAGTGCCATTTAAGGGTTGTCAAAGTTTTGTAAAATCCCTAAAAACCTCAAAAAACATCAAGGCGGCCTAAATGTGGACTTGTTTTGTAGAACTTTCCATGAGGAATCGAATGAGCCCCTTCCCAGGTCTGTAGGTCAAACCATTCCCGATTTATGGCATGATTAATGCGGCCAAGATTTGCGTTTTTCGAGTTCTGTTATCGCCTTCTTGATAACTGGCAGTTTCCCATCTGGCCGTTCCAAGCGCCCTCAACTCGAATATGGGAGTGAGCCCATTTCCTTTAATTTGATGTAGGTCTGATATGAAATCAAGAGAGACTTTGGGTAGTATAAAGGGAACTGCAAATATGGAGCGCAGTTTAAATGATATAAGGTAGCAGAAGCAAAACGCTGCAAATTCTTTCACTGGGGTTTTTAAATCAATTTCATGAATTCTTTCCAGTAGGTAGCACTGCTGCGAGGGAACGTTTGAATGAATGAAATGAATGAAAAAAACGCTGCAAATTCTTTCACTGGGGTTTATTATTCAATCGGCTTGCGTTCATGATTTGAAATTCTTCTAAGCTTTGGAGTGTGCGTGTTTCACAGGATAGGGCGATTATTGAATTTCAGGAGATATGCATGGAGCACGTGAATCTGTTCTCGACCAAAATACCTATTTGGATTGATCAGTTGATCATATTTGTGTGCCTCCTGAAATTCAATAATCGCCCTATCCTGTGAAACACGCACACTCCAAAGCTTAGTAGAAATTCAAATCATGAACGCAAGCCGATTGAATAATAAACCCCAGTGAAATAATTTGCAGCGTTTTTTGTATAATGTTCGTCAAAGTGTCTAGTTTTTAAAACCACTAACATTTTTGCGCAAACCCCCATTGTTACCAATTGAGTGCATATAAGGAAATATCGTTTTCAGAGGCGTATAAGTATACGAGTAAGGAAATCGCGTTATCGGTAGAAGTCGAGAATAGGTGACCCCTTCCTTATCACTGTCGCCATATCGATAAAACCGATGTCTCCTATCGATAGAGGAAACCCAAAGGGGGCGAATGCAGAAATGTGTTCTGTCTAGTTTGGTGGTCTGGATGTTCGCCTCGCTCGCATCTCAAAAACAACAAAAAATATCCTAAATCAATCCTTCTAGTCAAGTATATATCAGTTGGACAAATAGATCAGAGTGTGTTAACACCTGTGTCTCTGCTTATTAAAAATACTATTATCGATATAACGGTCGTGAAAATCATTCCATAATACATGGCAGTGGGCATAATACATGAAAGTACACATCGATACATGTTCAAAAGAGCCTGATAAGAGGTAGGGGTCACCTTATCTCTACTTCAGCCAAGAAAACAGACTTGGAACTAAAGGAACTTTGAAAATGACAACTAACCTCGACTTGCGGTGGGAACACGAACTGATAAGTGATAATGGAGATAATGGAGTTTCGGCAATAGTCGGCAATAGTTTCTCTCCTAGTCCTTTATTTGGGGCCACTCCAACTCACCTGTTAAACTCTACGAAATTCCAGAGTTCGAACCTTCGACCTAGGTAACCATCGAATTAATACAGTCCACAAATTTCCCCAATAAGTAATAATACGAGCATTAAAAATCGAGTATTTTCCGAAACCAATTTTTGACATTTCATGTCTTTGC
This sequence comes from Creontiades dilutus, assembly GCA_031894815.1. Taxonomy (NCBI): domain Eukaryota; kingdom Metazoa; phylum Arthropoda; class Insecta; order Hemiptera; family Miridae; genus Creontiades; species Creontiades dilutus. Next base: position 46,952 of record JAVIWC010003056.1, on the reverse strand, counting down.
TATGGCACACAAACAAATTGTCGTTATGTCACGTTACGTTACGTAACGAAATATGCTCAATGATTATTATGATTCGTAGAAGTGAGGTAGGTAGGTACCTATATGATTATAGCTGAAATTTGGCTATATGATTATTATGATTTGGCTGGTAGCCTCCTTAGGACGTGAACAATAAGGTGCAGAGGGTTTTGATCAACTGAGTGGCTACTGAAGCTAACTTCTTTCCTATCAACCGTAGGAAGCTGAAATGTATTCAACGAGACAATTTGTCTCGTTAGGACATGAACAACAACGCTACTGGAGTAGGTGGCTACTAGTGTCTGGCTCGAATACACAGAAGAAAATAATGTGTTGCAATTCACAGGGAAGACAAGATTGCTTGGATCCAATGCGTTGCAGACTTGTATGCAAGAATATTATTCAATAAAAACTAAAAAAAAAATTTCTTTTTTCCTATCAACCGTAGGAAGCTGAAATTTCCGACAACGCCCCAATTCTTTAGCCAGCTTTCTAACTTAGTGACATGAACAAAAAACATCAAGGCGTAAATGTGGACTTGTTTTGTAGAACTTTCCATGAGGAATCGAATGAGCCTACTAGTAGGTCAAACCATCCCGATTTATGGCATGATTAATGCGGCCAAATTTGCTTTTTCGAGTTCTGTTATCGCCTTCTTGATAACTGGCAGTTTCCCATCTGGCCGTTCCAAGCGCCCTCAACTCGAATATGGGAGTGAGCCCATTTCCTTTAATTTCCTTTGATTTGAGCGCAGTTTAAATGATATAAGGTAGCAGAAGCAAAACGCTGCAAATTCTTTCACTGAATTCAATGGAAATTTCTACTAAGCTTTGGAAGAAGGGGATTATTGAATTTCAGGAATATACATGGAGAAATGTTCTCGACCATAATACCTATTTGGTCAGTTGATCATATTTGTAAATTCAATAATCGCCCAAAACACGAATTTTGGTTTTTAATTCTATCAGTTTTGAACGTTGAAAGTGCAACAGGGCCCTGGAAAGTTAGTTGTTCTTAACTGAAATGCACTAAACTGGAAAATCCAACGCTGAATCAGATAATGTGATCAAACGTTGGAAGAATGTTTTTTAAAGTGAAGGAATTTATTCATTTATTTATTTTGTGTAAGTTTCATGGCCCAAATATTCATTTATGATTCATGTTGATAAAATTCAAGTATTACAAAAATAACTTATACATATGCGGAATATGTACCTTTTCGAAAGGAACTGTACATAAAACAATATCTACCGAGGATGTAGACTCACATCAATTACAGACGATCGTCGTGATAAACGGCGCATTCGTGTTTTCAGAAATCATCCATCACTCGGAAAGTTCACCTTAGCGATGTTTTAGTGGTCCTCTATCCATCTTCCTCGCACTACTGACACTATTCACATGAAATTCAATAGGTTTTACCACGGACAACGTTCCATTACGCCACTGAAAGCAGCTTCCTCGCCGTTTGTTGAAAAAATATGACTTCCTTCCCATCTTCAGCTTGTTCCATCATTGTCACTGTCCACATCGTGTACCTGTGTACTGCACTCCATTTGATCAAATTATTAAATTATTTTCACTCTATTCGAACATTTCACAGTCTCAACGACAAAAGATTTATGGATCTCAGATTCAATAGTTGACCATCGGCGTAACTGTTTGGGAATGCATAGCTGAAGGTGAACCATCAACTCGGCATCATTCCACCGCCGCACAATATGCCAAAAACGGTTAAAAACGGCATAACATCACTACTGACTGCAATAATTGTGTTCGAGACATCAAATTTTACTCACTGCTGGTATTTGAAGTGCTGATTTGAATGAGATTGAAATCAGCGCAATCAGACGACCGAAAAAGTCAAAATTTGATGTCAAAAGTCGAAATTTTAAGAATTTTGAGAAAAAAGTCGCGTTCGGTATCATTTACTGAGTCCTTCGAAATGTCCTTCTTGTTCTTTGAAGTGTATTTCAAATGAGAGTAAAATCAGCGCAAATGGACTATTAGAAAAATCAAAACTGAAGGTCAAAAAGTCGAAAATCCGAAAAAAATCGTTCAAAACGTTTTCAGGGGTTATGTATTGAACGAGACAATCGAAAATTGAATTTTTTATGAATATCATTGCACTCATTTGAGTTGAAAGAACGAGATAACAACTAAGAAAACTTCAGATTAATGTACAAGTTTAATTATTGGTATAATAAAGTATCTGGTGAAGCGATAAAATGAATATTTTCTTGAATGAAATGTAAAAATCTTTCATTTAGTGCGACACAGACCTCGTGGATTTTATTGTCAGGAATATTATTTAATTTTCCTCTAATTAAATTTCCTCAAATAAAACTGATCTCCGAGTGAGCTGGAACCTACTGTGATACATCGACGTAAGAAGCTATTCATGTTTGAACAAACTCTATTGGTACCATACAGAACTGATGAAAAGAATAAAAGGTGCAAAACAAACGACAAGCTGTTTACTTCCAAGCGCCCGATAAAGTGTACACTTCCCGACATCTAGTTCGACCTGTTTCCTTATTCCTACTCAAATGATCAAATCAGCTAAATTGGCAGATATAGGTAGCTGAAAATTGAACTGCAAGTTCTTCTTTTTGTATAAAACAACCTAAAACTATCCATGGACCAAAGCTCCGTAAAGCTTTTTTTGCCGATCCTATGTATGTAGGAACAACGATTTTCATTACTGTACTATTGCTTACCTACTGACTTATGAAAAAAAAAAAAAATTTTTTTTTAAATAAAATTAAAAATTTATTCAATGACCTTTACTTGTGCTTGAAACGTGAAGAGTATCAGAAAAAATTCCAAGCCATGATTAATGCCGAAGAAAATGGCTCAAAACCACTGAAAATATGCGTTCTTAGTTGCAATCAACCTAAATATCATATTCAGCTGCGTGTTACATATACTATCAGTTTTTCAAAACTCGAAATCAGTTAGGTCCCACTTATATAGGTAACATTGAATGACAAAATGCAAGTTTGGAAGCGGTTTAAAAATATTGAGTTTTACGATTTTTTCCGCCTCTGCCCCACTGTGCGCCGTCTCTCCATTCAGTATAAATACTAATGTAAGAAACTCGATAAAATAAATATTTTGATGTTAAGTCACAAACATACAAGTCCTCGTGATATATGAACTGATTGAATAAAACGGTTTAAAAAGAAAGAAAGACCATCAAAACGGCAACATCACTTGCTGAACATTCCTTTCACGAGTTTCCCACTTGGCTATTCCCATGAAGGAAGCAGGAAAAGGTTTATTGAATCATTTCGTAGCCTAGGTATTTCAGATGGGGGAATAACGCTCAGAAATAACTTAGAAGTTTTTAGGAATAAGTAATTGAGGATGGAAGCGGAGGACTGTCTCACATGCCACACGCATAAATGTAGTCTAAAATATGTCGTACTAGCATGTCATGCTAGAATGTGCCACTATCCATTCAACCTCGTCAAAATATAACGTCTAAACTAACAATGGTCGGCTGTCGTGTCATACTTGCTGAACGACTTCTAAAGGTTGACATTGGAATAGGGCAGAACGTAGTGTGATGCTTTGAACTGCACGAACAGAGAACGTTTTGGTCGATGTTGAAGGTCAGAAACGGACGCTAACTGGATAGGTAGTAGGTATGTAGTTGTTGATTTTGAGTTCTATTCCTGAGAAGATTTACAAGCCGGGCGGTGATGAAGGGGGCCAATAAACTGAAATAGGTGCGTGTATAAACTGTTGGAAGACGAAATTGACTCAGCCTCTGAGGCTGGTTCAAGTTCAGGAGAACTCTTTCTTAGCTCTCCAACATAGATTCAAAGGGAGTCGCAGCCCACCTTAATTCCTCATTATCAGTACGTTGAATACATTATACCAGAATATTGGTGATCAATATTATAAACAATGATATGCTTTATTTTTTTTAATTAACCACTGTAATCAACCAAAGCAAATTTCAACTCCCCTTCATATTTTAAAGCCTATGGTATTTGGCCTCCCCCTCAAGGAAAGACTCGGTTTCTTGCATCTGGGACATACTCGTAGTATGTGTATGTATAACTATATGTTCAGTAATACTGCCGAGCTCTACAGCCTGGTTTGGCCCCTAGCTTCCAGAAGTCCCAATCTCCATCTTTCCCGGTCCGTAGCTTGCGATCTCCGCATCCCCACATTTTCCTGGTCTCGCGTCACCTCATCAAGCCATCGGTTCCTCGGCCTTCCTCTTCTTCTCTTCGACTCAATTCTCGCCCTCAGCATTGATTTTGGCCCCCGATCCGCACTCATTCTATCTCCGTGGCCAAGCCATCTTATTTTGTTCGTCTTGATGAACCTAACAATATCCTCGTTTTCCAGAATCGCCTCAATTTCACGATTATCCCTTCTCCTCCATCTCCCACTATCACAAACTCCTCCAAATATCTTCCTTACTATTTTCTTTTCGAAAACTCTCAGCCTCCTCTCGTCATCCATTCGCATTGTCCAAGTTTCACTACCGAAACATACGACAGGGCGGATCAGAGTTTTTATAAAGACGGAGTTTTGTGGTCCTGGAGAGAAAACGTGACGAGAACAGCTTTATGTTGGCGAAATACGCTCCGTTGCCAGCTACTTGGTTTTATCCATGTTAATCCTAAGTCCCATACGGTTTCCTTCCTCACATGTTGTTTCAAGGGCTTCAAGGAGGGAACTCTGACTGCGAGCCAAGATAGCAATGACGTCAGCGTATGCTAGGATCTGCCATGTTTTATTTACAATATTGCCCTTCTTGTCAGCCATCTTCACTGCTTCATGCAAGGCTATGTTGAAAAGGGTTGCTGACAAGAACTCCGGATGAGGTGTCATGGATGGTCATGCCTACCAGCTTTTCGGGAACTCCATTTTTCAGTAGAGCATTTAAAATCGCTCTCCCGTTCAAACTATCAAAAGCTTGCTGGTAGTCCACAAATAATATATGGAGCCGTTCTCCATGGCCTGCCGGAAGGTAGAAATGTGATCTGTTGTTCCACGATTTGATCGTAACCCACACTGGTAGTCACCAAGGATACTCTCAGAGTAAACCCTCAGCCTTTCCAAGAGCACCAGTGAAAGCACCTTGTATGCGACGTTCAGGAGGGAAATACCCCGGTAATGCTGGGAATTCAGTTTGTCGCTTTTTTTGTGAATTGGGCATATGAGGCTGGGTATTTGGCGTCCAACTCAAGGAAAGACTCGATTTCTTGCATCTGGGATATACTATCTGTATGTATAACTAGGTAGGTATATATTATATAATTGTTGGGCAGTAATGTTTAGCGCAGTCAGAAGGAACTGAATCCCCCCTATCACTTCCTCGTCCACTGAATCAAAACAACGACCACAAACTGCAATTTCTTTCAGCAACAGAAAGCTGGTCTCCGCGAAAATAGAGTGGCTAAATTGTTTTCTTTTTGTCTAACAAACTAGAACAACTCAGAAATTGTGAATTTGATTTCGGGATGAGAAGGGCCATGCCAAAATCGAACCTGTAACTTGCTACCTCTGGCGAAAAAATCACGTGATTTCTGTTTCAATGCTACCAACATTTTCTGAAGAAAACATCAACTCAAATGCTTTTTGTATCTGGAATATGGCCCCTTGAATTCAGCCGTGGATATGGCGAGTTCTGCAAACCACACTGCTGGATAAGACGAGCTATGGATAAGTACCCAATGTTTGAACGTGATTTTAAGGAGGACAAAGTGAGTTTTGGTAACAAATCGATCATTTTCCAGATGCGGGTTCCAATGGATAATTTACTTCCGGTGCTAACTCAATTTAAAAAAGAAATTTATAAGGCTGGTTTTGCAAAACTTCGCCTCACTTATATTTATCATAACGGTCGAGTTTGAATCAGGTCAGAACACTCTTACTCACAACAACTTCACAGAGTCGTGAAACACCCTCTAAACTCTTATGTTTGTTATAAGTTATGGCTAATTTAGAACGCTAATTTTACGAAAGTCTGCAGTCATTTACATTAGGAGGGCATGTTTTCTGGGAAACAAGAGGACCAGGCCCGCTTTTCACGTTGATGAATTACCGCGATACAAACCACGATACTCTTGAAATAACGTAAGAATAAACAAACCCTTGCGTGAGACATCCCAGAGATCTTGCTACACATATATACATTAAGAAAGTTTATGTTTGCCAAAGACTAAGCACCAAACTCAATTCGTTGTTAATGTTGATTGAACTGGTTGGTACTGATATGTACAAACAGTTTTGCGTCTATTTTTCTTGCGGCACTAATTCCTTCCTTTGACTCGAGACGTTGTTAAAAGAAACCCCTCCCTTTTTCGCGAAAGATGAGTTATTTGACTTTTAAAACTTTGGGGAAATGCTTTTTCCGCTCGGTAAGCATTTACCATTTTGAAAGGGACTTCAAAGGGCCAACTTGACGGTTCGAAGATACACGATGAAAAGTCGGGACCACGAGTTGCCTAATACATCATTGCCAAACTTGATATTCGCTACGAAAGCCGGTGGAAACCGTACTCAAACACCTGACAGCAAACTTCAACAATACCTTTATGAAAATATCATTAAAAAATGAACTGTCAGTATTAACTGTAAGTACTTCAAATATTATTCTAGAGCGTATACCAATCTGAACAGTGAAAACTGTCGTTATCGATTTGGTCGCAGCGAATTATTGATAATACGTTTATCAGGGCGTTCATTAAGGACCTTCAAAACCAATATCACAACCTTTAAACCATATTTTTCTTCATTGAGGCACTATTTTTTGTCTCCTAAGTAAGTAGCCTTTCAGTTACACATACTGGTTGTATTGGACATGAGCCTGGATAATTGTCGGTACCCAGCCAACGCCTTATGTTCAACCCTGAAGGATTATCCGCTCTCAAAACATTTGGTGGTTGAAGCAGCGTTGATTTATTCACTTCGGATCTCATTTTTATCAGGATTTTCAGGCCGAAACAATCATTGAATGAAGGATTATGGCAAGGCGGCTTATGGGCAGATCTTCGTTCCTTCTGACAACTGATGATCTGTGGTTATTGACCCTTGGATTCAGCACCGTCTCTGCCTTTCCAACATAAAAGGCTGGACATTGTGTACACACCAACTCAGACAAGCTCATTTTTTGAAATCTGTTGACCCTTTGCATCTGCATGAATTGTGGTTATTTGTGGACAGGAAGTGTTCCTCTTCCACAGCCAATGGGCAACCTTACAGCTGGGTTTGCCGCAAGGGTGCGGTCTTCTCAATCGTTCTGTTCTATCTGATCGTCTGTATGTCACAGTGTTTCCGATGGACGATCCTTGACGATAGGATAACGAAGGCGCTTGGGAGGATGCCTTTTTGGTCTCTAGGTTAGCTGAGCGGTACGTGTACAGATCTTTCAAAATTTTGTTCATTCTCTCAATGCCGAAAAAATGTGGATGTAGGGTGAACTTTTTCGACAGGATTTCGGACTTTAGGGTAATATTGAATTAATGAAGGAATGATGTTTTTGCTTTCACTGGGTACCATCCTGTACCAGCCAAGTTCTCCAAGTAAATTGAAACCAGCAGAATGATAAGAAATTAGCGAAAGGAAAACCGCAAAAATAGCCGGGCTAAATCATGTTCCATGTTTTCTTTTCAATTTCAGCCGCAGGCTCTAAGGAGTAAGCACCAGGGGGTACAGTGGGCTTGCCGATTTATACTGATTGTAAAAACATTAGTCTTGTTCAGATGTATCTGAAATGTTTTTAGATCTTGAAGAATTTTCCAGTATTTAGGTCATTACCTCTTGAAAACCACCCTTGACTCGTATTCGAGGCTTACAGGTAACGGAACCGTACCGTGGCGTTAAGCGCCGCTGTTGGTTACCTCATTGTCCGTTAATCCTGAAACAATATCTATTTCGTTCCTAAGTTAAAATATTTAAAGCCTTTAATGGACTCCAAATTCCCCAAGCTGGTTTGCTCCGATGGTTTTTCCCAAGCCACCCTTTTTCTGGCAAACGGTCAGTCACCTGTAGTCTCTCCCCTAACACCCTGGGGTAGTTGTACCCCGTCCCTGATTGGTTTCTACTATCCCCCTCTCTCTGCTCCCCGCGATTCCCCACTCTAAATTTTCTTCACTTCCCCTCCAAACAAAATTTTCCAGTCTGGAGTCAGTTATCTCCTTCGTTTTAGCCGGCTCCTACACTCTTGTTAACTTGGCTCTCCTGGAACCTCCCTAATATTGGCTGGGGTCCCTATATAGTTATCACTTATCAAACTTGACTGACTTCATATCATAGTTATCAAAGTGTCTTCACTTTCCTAACTAAGTAGTGGCAAAGCAGCATATTTTGTGATATTGTTGGCTACCCGCGAAACCTCAGCTTTGGCAAAAGCGCCCTAAGGTTTTATTCAACTACAGCTTTATTTATTTGATTGGTTCACTGTATCGACGAATAAGAATTGAATTATGTATTTCCATACTCGTTCATTGAGCGTGTACGCATTCATTTGAAATACAGCCTCCATCAGTTAACTGCACAACCGTTTACATCTTCATTGGGTTCACTTTAACAAGTCTGTTTGTAAAAAGAGGTTGTGACGTTGACTTCGCAGGTCAATAGGAGGAGGTTAGGAGAAGTACTTGAAAATACCCGTTCGTTATTTCTGTATCAGAAATCATCGACGTTATTACACAAGTATGGGAGATAATAACAATACTAATAGTTAAAATCCCATTTTTAAACTGAAGAAACTGCTGTTTCAGTATCTGATGAAACACGGGAAGTGGTACCCGCTCAACAAGCTTTAGACGCTCAGGAAAGTTAGTTTTCACAATGTTGATCAACGTAAGATAAATAAACTATACACGTTCTAGTCTGCACTATTATTACAAGTTCACGAACGCAGTCTTGTCAACTTCTCGTAATCGTGTAAACTTTTCATTGTGTTCTTCAATTTTGTGGGAGAGTTTAAATAGTTCTAGTTATCTCAGGATTACATAGGGCGGAGTTTAACTAGGAAAAACCTCACTGGAAGGACAAAGTTGAGACTGACTTCATTATGTCTTTTACCAAGCTGATATCTGAAAGGAACTAACTTCATAATATGACCATCTTTATGATCAAACATTATGTTATAATTTATGACTTAAGTGCAAGCTACGAGACAATTAAACCCTTTCGGAAGGAGGAATTTCATGAACTTGTTATCATAATTTATGATAAATGTTATCATAAGGATGTGATGTTTTTCAGCATAATGCTGTGCCCCCATTTCAGTATAATAGGCTGTGTGCGATAAATGTGAACTTTAAATGAACTGGTAGCTTTTATTAAAATGCTTGACGTTTTTGGCAAAAGAACGGACTTTTTATCTCAATTCAAATGACATATCGTCGCTTAAATGCGATCATGACACAACTCAATTTTGTCAACTTTTCCTGGGAGCGAAAAAACATTTTCTATTGCAGCTCACAACCAGAAATGCCTTGACTTTTCTACGTTTTCCTTTATCATCAATTCATTGGTTGACATGCATGGTTTTTTCACAGCAATTCAAGGCGTAGGTGGAATTAGTTGAGTTGTGTTATGAGACTTTGAGTTAGGAGTGCTTAAAAACACAGTTTTCAAGTGTCTAATTTTCAAAATTTTCCCGTTAGCCCCTCGGACCTCCCTGTCGGCCCGCCCCACCACCACCACATTATGATATGGGCCTTGGGGCAAGTAGTTTGGAGACCCCTGTATTATATAAAAATATTCTCAAGTTCAGTTTAATTTGCGAAAACAAACGAAGTTAATTTGAATTCAAATTACCTACAGAAAAAGCTGAGAATTTGGATTATTTAAAATTTACAGGTGTGAATGCGAACTAGTTCTCAGTTTTTTTGCTCAATTAAGATTTTATCGTTTTATGAATATTCTCAAGTGTCGATAACTTAATAAGTTTGAGTTTAAAAGTGTAAACACTTGTCATTCTCACCCTGTACCACCTCAACGGTATGATCGAATCAATTATTAATTTTAGAATTTCGACATAAAGTACATTGGTATGGATGAAAGAACATAGAACATAAAACCCCGATACTCTCGTCATTATTAATCGTGTAATTAATCCCAGTCCTTCGTTGCATTAAAACGAACTTATTTCGTGAATAACATACGAACTTGCTGATATTCGACTCGGACATTTCTTCTAATGTGTTCAGTTAATTGAGAACGGAGCTCGGGCGAGTTAATAGTTGATGGAGGCCGAAGGTTTTAACGCTCATCTATTATGGAGAGACTCAGACCCGGTCCAACTCCGGTAAAAACTCGAGAGCTCGTCCACACTGTCAGCATGAGAGGTTTACTAACCGCCAAGTGACCCAATTTAAAAGTACAACAAACTAAACTGGAAACTTAACAATGCTTGAGAGCTTGTGAATTTTCGAGAGGAAGCAATTAACGTGCAAACTAAAACTAAAACTTCGCGCCGGAATATCCACAGACTCGTGTTATCGCCCCTACTTCTTGCTTTATAATGTCCCTCTAAAAAGTATAAAATAACATTCAAGCAAAGAACTCTTGAATACTTAAAAATTATTTCACGAACTTTCATTCTGCAGGAGTATAATAGTATGGGAGCCCCATATGGTCGCCATTCTACGGGGAGTATAGGGATCGTTTGGACAGTGTTCAGCGTAGGTTTTTGCGATACCTCTGCTTTAAAACGAGAGTCCCGGCTAGCCAGGATCAGTTGGTTGTTCTTGCAGCAAAACACAACCTGCCCAACTTGAGTGACCGCCATCCTATGGCGGACATAACATTTTACCATAAATTGGTCGATGGTGCAATTCACTGCCCATCCCTGCTGTCGAGAGTGGATTTCCAGGTTCCTAACTACGCCACCCGATCTAACTCACCGTTTCTTGTGCCATTTGCTGCTTTCAATTACCAACTTCATCGGCCTATGATTCGAATACCACGTCAAGCTAATGCGCTTATTCAATCTACGGACATTGATTTCGGTTTATTATTCAATAATAAACCATTGAAATCGCTCTTGATAAAAAAATTTCTAACCCCCCTGAAAACTTCATGGTTTACGTTTCAAAGGGTGTAGAATCCAAATCTGCAATGCAAATTTTTCCGTCCGTCCGCCGTACCCTTTAACCCTGCCCTTTAAGGGTTGTCAAAGTTTTGTAAAATCTCTAAAACCCTCAAAAAAAGTGAAGGCAACCTAAATTTGGACTTTTTTTGAAGAACATTCCATGAGGAATCGAACGAGCCCCTCCCCAGGTCCGTAGTTCAAATCATTCCCGATGTATGGCCCGATTTATGCTGCCAACATTGCATCCACATTCAGTACATCACTAGGTTACTGCGATCAAAACAAAAACAACGGCGTTTTTTTTTTTTTTTTATCGCAGTAAGCTAGTGATGTAGTGAATGTGCATACTGGAGTGAACTCTTAAAAGGGTTTATAGCCGATACACGGGTTGAAGCATTCTGATATGCATGTTCCGTCTTACGAAATTTAAAATTTTCAAATAGAATATTTTTCCATTGTAATCGCTCTTGAAAAAACGCTGCAAATTCGTTCACTGGGGTTTATTATTCAATTTAATTCATTTGGCTTGCATTCATGATTTGAATTCCTACTAAGCTTTGGAGTATGCGTGTTTCACAGGTGATAAAGCAATTAGGTATTGAATTACAGGAGGCACACAAAAATTCAAATAGGTATTTTGGTTGAGAACTGATTTAAGTGCTCTATGCATATCTCCTGAAATTCAATAATCGCTCTATCACCTGTGAAACACGCACACTCCAAAGCTTAGTAGAAATTCAAATCATGAATGCAAGCCAAATGAATGAAATTGAATAATCAACCCCAGTGAAAGAATTTGCAGCGTTTTTTTTTGGATCGCCTTCCACGTCTTAAAGGGTGTCTCGCATCGCAGTAAACTTTCTTCAATTACTACCTTTTTTTTCACACATTGAATTTGTTTTTCTTCAATACCTGGCTTTTTCATTCCATACGCAGACAGACTCGAAATGTACCAACCCCGATTTTGTTCATACTTGGTGAAGTTGCTTCCATTAACGAATAAAAAAAGGCCTGCCAGGTCAGTTCCTCCAAAAATGAACAGGTCATTTGTATGTGGCATGTTCATGGGTCGGAAGACCATCTTTGTTATTTGTTCTAGACCTAAACAATAGAACAAAAAATGTTTTCTAAGCTTCAATAAAATTTTGAACCCACGCACATGACCAAAAAATAATCCAGAAAATACCTTTTTTTTTTTAATTTACCTACATTGATCATCCAAATGAAAAATCTGCTCTTTCTCTAAGGTGTAACAAAGTTCGTCGGATCAGCTGGTTGTAATAATATATTAAATTGAAGTAGACGAAATTCCTAACTGCTTCTTATCGAGATGTACCAATTGCTGTTTCTAATTTCACACGATAGGGCGCAGTGTTGGCTGCTTTTATTCTATTGAGAAGACTTATAGTTAGGTCGGTTCTACGGGGGTTTCGGCGAATGGTTTCCATTCTTAATGGTGTAAGGAATCTATCGATAAATAGCCGAGGTCGAGGGAAGAGGTAAAATTGTCTTCTCGTCTCCAAGTGTTGGGACGAGGACCTAACGCACTAGTGCGTTAGTAACGTTCGAAAGAAGATGGTTTCAACTCGTTACAGATCCATCACGTTTGCGCTAGTTGCCAATCCGTCCCTCCCCTGCGGCACTTCCACTATACTTCACCGGGCGATACATTTGTCTCTTTCAATCCGAACGACAGCCTGATGGGAGACTTAGATTCATTCTTAAGGTCCATGATCTAAGCCGTCCGCCAATCAAGGGAAGTGATGCAATTAGCTGATTACGTCGGGGAACTGTCTTCGGTAAAATTACGGCGCCCGCGGATTTCCTAGCGGCAGAGGGGGGTTTATGCTGAATCGATCCTAGGGATAACGGCTCGTTTCCGATGAATTCGGGATGTGGGGGGAAGTTCTTTATCAAAGTAATGGAATCACCAGGGGGAATCGTGTGGCAGCGAAATGGGTCACGCAGGGTTTGACGGAAATTTGGAGGTCGGTGGCGAACAGTAAAATAAAAGTGGAACAGACTTGATGGAAATGGATATGGAAATTGGTCTCTGCTATTTTGATACTTAACTGGTCCCGTGCTACTCAAAATTGCTGGAGCATCACTTGGGTTTTGGAGCAGCCAGGGCAGCTTTGGCTCTGCCTCATCATCATGCGCTTCAACCATCCATACCTGGGCTTATTAGTGGCACTGAGTAATCCCAGTATTTCTTATCAATTTCATCACAGTTGGATTCATGGTAGCGTGTGCCTACGTTCAAGTAAATTATAGTTAAATTCATGGATTTCACACAACGCTATGCTGACATCTAGAAAAACAGTACCTAACAATTATACACAGAGATAATTATTTCTGTATTAGATAGCCCTTCCACATAAATCATTTACCTACACGTTTCTGACTTTTTTTTAATTAAATTTTTGAAGTCTGCATAGTTTGAAACGTAGAACAACAACTTTTGTGGGGGCGTTAACTTTTTTTCGTGTTAGATTACTAAAGTTCATAATTGAAGATAATAGACCAATAAAAATACATTCTAAATCAATCTTCAGGGAAAATGTAGATCAGAACTCATTATTGAAGTTAAAGTTTTGGAAAAGCAGTAGGTATTCTTTTTTGACAGAAAGTTGAAAAGTACGTCATCAAGTATTTGAAAGGTACATGAATAATAATTACACAGGTTTGCAAAAAAAAAAATTTTTGATCAGCTGCATGGAATATTTTAGCTAAATTTTATGTTTTTTGTGTGCTGAATCCAAAAATGACAACCATTTTCCTCCATCACGTACAGTTTTCTTGCAAATTATGGGAGAGGGGGACATAAAAAACGAAAACGTTGAAAAAACACCATAATTTGTATTGTCTATAAACTCAAAATAAAAGAAAGTATTTGTTTACTATTCAGTACAAAATGCTCAAAAACTTCATTCAGTTTGCTTGTGGAACCTTTTTTTTTCTTTGATACTTCGTCGCACACGTTTTTCGTGCTCCAGCATTGTCCGTTTCCCTCTTGAGCATCCAAAAATAATCATCTAGCATATTGACGTTCCATCGTCCTTGGTAGCGTTTTTTCATATCCCGAATGTCTTGGTGAAATCTTTCTCCTTGCTCTTCACTAAACGCTCCCAGGTTTTTCGGAAAGCATTCCGCATGGGAGTGCGGAAAATTAACTTTTAGGCTCATGTTGCATCCTTGAGCTTTGTAGGCAGCCAACATGCGATTCACAATTGTTTTGTAGTTAGGGTCTTTCGTATTCCCTAGAAACTTTTGCACTACATACAGCAAGGCATCATGACTTTTCAGAAAATCAAATAAACGACGTGTTGTGACATGATTTTGGGCATCCTTACGCTTCTCCTACTTCAAAAATATCCCACTCCCTTCTTCCCTACCCCTCTCTTTCATTTCGTATCAATCCTGGGAGTGACATGACTAAATACGAGAGTGAAAAAATGCATTCAATTCATAAAATTGACAACTTTTAAGCAACTACCAAATTGAGGTTCAACGCTGAATAACACCGTATGTGGTGTTCAAAAAACCATTTTTGCGAGAAGTCTTGACGTGATGGAATTTTTTATTACTTTTTTCGGTTTTAGCATGCAAAAATCAATGGGAAACAGTAAAAAAAAACGTATGCAGTTTTTTGGTTGCAGACCTGTGTTAAGTAGGTACCTACTTATTGCAAATGTTATCGTACTTAATAACAAAGAGAATACAAAAGAACAATACTCAAATACATTTGAATATTAATTTTTCGGATGTTATAAGTAATTACAATAAGTAGGGCTGTAATAGACAATATTGTTTTGTGCTCACTTCAATACATAGTTATTTTTACCTTAAATTCAAGAAATAGATGTTGCATTGTTAATTATAGTTAAACTCCATAACTAGTTTTTTCTACATCTTTAAGCTGTTTTGGAATACCTGAATAGAATTAGCCCTTTCCACCCATTGCGATCATTGAGGAGATCCAGGAATCCCTCTTCCGTTAATGCGGCTTACCTCAAAAACATTATTCGGAATTCTCTTAGAACAAAGCAAACAGCGACAAAGTGGAATACGTCCTCATTTGCTCGATTGAAATGGAAATAAATATATCACGAAAACCGATAACTACGGAATTTTGCTTAAACAACAGATATTGTTAACCAACATATTCGAAACATTATGCCAAATAATTCAAAATACACACAATATATGCTGTTGATTACGAGTTTGTCTGTGATAGATTAGATGAGCACAACATTCAGGTAAAAATGGAATAAATATTTTACGGAAACCGATACCTGAGAAATTTTGCTTATATTGCCATTCTGCATGACGAATATTCATTACGTGTCAACAGACATTGTTAACCAACATATTTGAGATATTATTCCAGATAATTCAAGATAAATAACGTATTTTGAATTATCTGGAATAATATCATGCATTTAATACAACATTTCCTGACGCTTAAGAGTTTGTGTATGATAATTGTTGATTTAGGATTAAATAACCTCACCAGTCCAGTAAAAATGGAAATGAACATGTCATTGAAACCGAGACTTTTTTTGGGAAATTTTGCTTGTAAGGTCATGATGCGTGATGAATTTTCGTTATGACTGGCAGACGGACACGAAACAAAAGTTGTTCAAAATGGTCTAAAACAAAAGTTAGCAGCTTGGTGGTTTTGAAAAAAAAAAAAAAGTATTTTGTGAAGTTGCGTCAACAAGTTCGTGTTTCCGAAGTTTTTGGGCGCCTAAAACTTCGGAAATAAGAACTTTTCGGGCGCCGCGGCGACCGCCTATGTATCCCTCCGCCTGCCAGCTCGTATCAGACGGGAGCGGCCCGCCTCGACCAGTTCTCTCCTGTCCGTCCTCGGGCGTGGCCGTGTTCGGGCGTGGCCGTCTCCGGCAGTCTACTACGTTCCGCGTTCGCGCAAACAGCGTTCCGTCTCCGTCTTCCATCTATTCGGAATGAATCTTCAAGGATTGATACAATGGAGTGCGGGAACATGCAAATAAATAGGTAAGTACCAACTATTTTCCTACAACATCTCTATTAAAAAATCATATAGGCCGAGATTAGGTAGGTGCCGCATGTTTAGGAAGTCCCATGCAATGATTAATCTTTAGAAGGATAGTAGATTGTAATTGGTTTAGGGGAAGGTGTAGGACCAGCTAAGCCCAACAGGAATAAATAACATGATACAAATCCGTTTCAGACTTTTCTCAGACCAAATCGTGTAAAAAACCATAAGTTTTTCTTAGTCTGATAGTACTCTTATTTTCTCTCGAACCATCTCTGTTCCTAAAGTTTTATTATGCACGTGTAAATTCGCTAGTGTGATTGTAGCTTACACTACCTATGAGTTTAACGATTATCACACTCATAACACTTCGGAACAAGCAGCGTATCACAAATAGTTCCCTGATTATACGTATATATTCCAACTAGAGTATTCCCGCCATATGCAAACTTGCTACCTATGCGTTTAACGATTATCCTTAGTCGAACACACACACAATAACACTTCGAAACAGCCAATATATCGAAAATAGTTCCCTGATCATACGTAGGTATATATTCTAATTAGAGTACCTATTCCCTTAATGTGCAAGCGTGTTCTTAAAGATTAATTATGCACTTATAAATTCGCTAGTGTGATTGTAGCTTACAGTACCTATGCGATTGGCCTTAGTTGAACACACAAACACTCAAACATTTGAAATGTCCATGTCCCGAAAACGAAAACAAACCTTCCGCTACGTAAGGTAGACTCGGAAGCAATAAACCGTAAGCTAACCTTACAAGGTAAATCTCATGCACATTTCCATTTGCCTCACTTTCACGAGAGTAGATGTGTTTTAAAATCATCACAGCGGCGTTGAAGGGCTCAGCAACAGGAGACGACGACGAATACGAGTGGCCGTAATGATGCGTCCTCCTGATTTACTCCAACACGCGCTTTTAGCTAACCTGCTCGGGACCGGGCCATTTATCTTGACTTTGTTGCGGTTACAACATAAATAAAATATCGCGGGGCACGTGCCGTCATAAATTACCTCAACTACTTTGCTGGGTTTCATATTTCGAATTACGGTGAATTCGTCATGCAGCATGACCGTATTAAACGAAATTTCGTGTTATCGGTTTCCGTAATATATTTGTTTCCTTTTTAACTGGACCTTCATTAATCTGGTGGTCATTAAATTCTTAACTAACAGTTGACATCGACACACCCGTGAACCAGCGGTTGAAATTGAGTGATTATTATTTTCACTCAGAAAAAAATGATGATTTTTGAGTTTTATTTTTTCGCTCAGAAAATCATTATCATTATGTGAGCGATATTTTTTCACTCAAAAATAAAACTCGAAACGCGTTAGCTCCTTGGGTATTACACCTACAGATCTACCGTTGGTCTCGTTCGATTCAGCGTTCAAAATGCTACAAGTTTGATTACCCTGATCACTTAGAAAAAATATTCCGGTGGCTTTGTTTTCACCGAATATCTCACCGGCGGTCCGTGGAGAAAGACAAATTGGTCTAACGACGGCGTTAAATTCAGGCGTTAGGCTAAACGGAACGTTAAACTTGTTGGTGAAAAAAAATTTAAAATTAAGGGGTACTAATGAGCATAAAAAAATATTTTTTTCGAAATTTGACAAAATTTACTTTTTAGGCTCATATTCACCTTTTAGTTCCTTTTAAAAAAGTATTGCTAAAGACTGAGACGATTGGAAATTGTATGCTCTTTCCAACGGCATACTTAGATTTGCAAATACTATGAAAACGCCAGAGTTAGGGTCGTTTTAGTGACGCAAGGTCGAAAACACGAAACTACGCGTGCGAAGATTTTCGGATCATACGCTGGACACCCTGTAGATCTACTCACCCCATTCTTCAAACACTGACCGTAACCATCCTGAGCTTAACTCCTCTCTCCTTCCCTGTGCTGGTCATTTAGAACCTTTGAGTCGCAGAGTATTGAATTTGTACTCGCTAACAAAGAGAGTGGATACATGAGAGGATCTCCCTGTAACAATTTTCAACCCGAAATTAAATCATCAACCGCGCGGGTCTTATAAAAGATCAACATCCAACGGTGACGGATGATTTGGGTTCAGCTGACAGCGGTGGGGAGCTAATTCTATTGTGCTCCGTGTGAGAGGGTCTGCCCCGAGTACATCCGAGTCTTCTCTACCTCCGCACTTCGGGGGTGGTGGAGTTGATTAATTAATTAGCTCTGTCCTATCGTTGTCAGTGGTAGAGATTAACTAGATATGTAAGGGGTCGAGCGATTCGGCGTTCCAATCTCATACAAAATTCGTAGAGGCAGGAATATTATATGTGTCAGTCTGAAGAAAGGAGACTTGGACGATTGCTAAAACAATAGTTTTTTATTGGTCTTACAATACGAGTACGTAGGTACATTTGAACATCCACAATAGGAAACTGAAGAACTTACTTACCCAAAACAATAGAATTGAATAATGTCCCTTACTGCAGAGTTCGAAAACGGAGTTAGTAAGAATAAAAGTAATCAGTCTTCTGAACAATATCGAAGGGATGAAATTAAATGAAATCAAATCGGTCAGCTGGTTTCACAGTAGTCTTCCAGTTGTCTTGGGTTCACTCATGAATGGAGTCACATGTCAGCTGCGGTGTTGAAGGTATCCAAGATGGGTAGAGTACCTAGGTGAGTAGGTACTCTACTTAAATTATGTCCCTATAATTTACATATGTAGTTGAGATTGATTATGATAGATACACATTTAGCCAAGAATAAACCTTTTGTAACCTTTCGATTGTACAAGCCGGACCCACATGGATTTTTCCTGAAAATTTCAGATATTTTGCTCCAGCCATTTGGGAGAAATCGTGCGTACGGCGTACGGCGGACGGACGAAAAAATTTTTATTGAGATTATTATTCTACACACTTTGAAACGTAAACCATGAAATTTTCAGGGGGGGTTAACTTTTTTTTTCAAGGGCGATTACAGTGGTTTATTATTGAATAATAGATGAACTCTATTATTACAATGGTTTATTATAGAATAGATGAACCAAAATAGATGAACTCTACGATAAAAAGCATTCCAGCATACATTTGGTCGTAGAATGAAAACTGAGATGAAGCTCTAAACCAGATTTGTTTGAAATTTTTTTTGTTTACATGTTCTCAACAGGACAGCATGTGTCAACAGCACACCCCCTGGCTCAATTCTAATAGGGGTCTCTCTAATGAAGAAGCCAAACTTCAAATGGAATTTTCAAAAAAAGAGAATCTCATTTGAAAAATGTGCAGTATTTTTCAATGTGCACAATTTTGAGTGTATACCTAACATTAATTTTCGTGAAGTAATGTGAAATTAATTTTTTTTTGCGCTAGTAGAGGCTTATATTGAAAGAAGACAAGATATAAAACCGCAGACCACAGAGGAAATTCAAAATGGAATGCAATTATCTAATGGATGGTTTGGAAGGAAACTCATTTAAATTTCATTTCAACTGCAACTGTATTTTCAACAACAAAAATATCAAAAGTTATTTTCATTAATGATAGTGGTTCCATTTACAATAACATAGAGTAAAACATTGACTTTATACTTAATATTGATATCATCCTGTTCGACATTATCAAGTCTAACGGTGTAGAGAGTAAACCTCAAATCATAAAAGGGATGTCGATGTTTTTCTTGGCAGGTCCGAAATACAGAAAACCCCAAACCGGAGATTCAAGAACGTTGTAGCTCACAGCCCCAGGCCAATATAGACTCCTCAAAATGGCCGTCCGGTTCGTATTGACAATTTGGCAGCTCCATGCAAAATGGAGAGGGATATCTCCTTCTATCGGATCCATGAAGTCATACGCGTAGTTGTAGTTTGGTTTTTTCGTCACGTTCTCATCCCAGCGGTTTAGTGGTTTCCTGAAGTGGAAGTAGCTACTGAGGAGTCTGGACTCCTCGAAGTTCATCCCGTACCAGGATTCGTTGTGAACGATGTCACCGTTCGGCTGTTTGTAGAGAGTTCCCCTCGGCACCACGATCCCTTCTTTATTGATGAGTTTGACGGTCGCCGCTATGCGATCCTCTTCCTTCAGCACGTAGGTGGGGTGTTTCCTCCAGTACAGATTCCTCTCTTCAACTTTCAAAGGTTCCTTGATGTTGGGATTCTCCTCAGTCGGTTTGTCATCGACCACATTCGTCTGCAATGAGGGGTCGCCCATGAACCGAGTCGTGATGATGGAACATAAGAAATAATCAGTTTTTGATGGTTTCGGCAGCATAACCCAATCAACGGCGTTTTTACTGTAATAGTACACGGGTCGGCGAAGGATATCCTTGTGGTACCCAAAAGCTACGTAGTAATCGGCATCAAGTCCGAATATTTTACCCCAAAAATAAACTTTCTTGAAGTGATTATCATTTAGCAGTACGGTCAACGACGATTGCAGCAGAGTGTTCTTCTCTATGTTCAATGTATTGCCAGAAAGTGCAACGACATCATGGCAGATAGAAATGTGTTCCAAATCCATCTATTAAATATTTCACAGTACGGAAAATGTTCAGTGGAGAAAGCTATTTCTGTTCTTCAACAATAGTTTTTGAAAAGAATCACATAAATGTTGAGGTGTTACTAGGTACGCAACTCCATTCATAACTTTAGATAATCATTAGGAGAACGATGTAGTTTCTGATATAAGAGGTGTGATGTATGGATTTACTATTTAAGTTCAACATTGAAGCGGACTCGGGGAATTTTAGCGTTAATGTGCTGGATCGGACAGCTATGTACCAAGGGGGGCAGTTATCTACCAACTTGCGAGTTCACTACTCCCACGAACTCAACCTCTGACGGATGTCCGGGCAGAGATAATTCACCAATCGGCGGTGCATCAGTGACAGCTCCTACCTCCTATGGTCAGCACTACAGTCAGCACTATCCTGCACAAAACCTGGAAAAGCCAAATGATCCTCTGTATAGTTCATCCTAAGACAAGAATATATTTACAGGTCTGTTGTGTCTCTTGGGTCTCTTACACAGCCTTGAGGGATATGGTCCCCAAGAGACCGTACAGGTTAGGTCACTCAGAGCCTACACCTACAATCCTCTAGGGCAGGGGTCTCCAAACTACGGCCCGCCGCCCGCCGAAGAACATGGATGGATGGAAAAAATTAGGCTACCGCCAGAACGTAATGACTTCAAGGGAATCAAGAGTTTTGCCAGACAAATGATATCAATTTTTGGTTCAACGTACCTATGCGAACAAACCTTTTCAAAAATGGCACATGTCAAATCCAAATATCGAGCAATGCTTTCAGAAGAACACTTAAAAAATTTGCCTACGATTGGAACAACAAACTATGATCCTAAATGGGAAGACATTGTAAGCAAAAAACGATTGCACACATTAAAATATCTTTTTGGATGTAAATAAAATAAAATAAATTAATAAGAAATATATTTCTTATATACAAATAAGTTTTGTTTCCTATATTGAGCCTAATTTTTAATTTTTCAAATTCGTCTAGGAGTGCTTAGAAACCCTAATTTCAACTGTCTGACTTGCAACATTTTCCATTCCTCAAAATTCAATGGTTGACATTTTTATTGAACAACAAAAAAGAGATCATGGAATTAAAAAAATATTTTTAATCACTAAAAACTAATTTTTTCCCTTATATTAGGCCTAATTTTGAATTTGTCAAACTCGTCTAGGAGTGCTTAAAAACACTACCCCCCTTCAGCTGGTATGATGTCGCGGGGGAGGATCGCTGAATGGGTTGCTGCTGAACCACCCGTACAGGGGATGCGGGAGAGGCCCAATGCTATTTTCCAGGATTACATGTTGGATAAGCTGCTTGTGAAGGGGCCTCAGACAAAGATGGCAGAAAGTAATGCTGCCAAAAACATTAATATGCTGTACCCCATGGTGTACAGCCTCTACCTCCTCGGATGCCATTCGCAAATCCTCGAAAGCGTACCTGGGCCACTCTTGGTTTATATTAATTGCAGCGTTGGCCTGTATTGATGATTTCGTTGACTGTTTCCATCGTTAGGTCACGATGAATGTCATCATTTCGCATATACCAGGGGGCTCCAACTATACTTCTCAGGATTTTGTTCTGACAAGTTTGTATTTTCTTTACGTTAGTCTTTTTGGCATAGCCCCACAGTCCAAAGCATTGTAGATAAGTAGTTTGTTGTGAAGTGAAAGACGGGAATCCGCTCTCAGCAGCCAATACATTTTCTGTATTTAATCTTTATTCCTCCTTTTTTCTTCTCATGTGACGATTCCACACCAATTTTGAACCGAGAGTCATACCCAGATACTTCACAGTGTCAGAGTATGGGACTTTGTTCGAGTTCAACACAAGTTCTGGGGCTGTGATTTGTCGGTTGATGTAGTTAATGTGAAGTGACTTGGATTCGTTCAGCTTCATTCTCCATTTCTTGGTCCAGTTTGTAACCTTGGTGGCGGCCTCTTGTAGTTTTCGGGTTGCGTCTTCTACTTCTTGTCCATTAGAGAGTATGGCTGTGCCATCCGCGAAGGTGGCTATCATTGTATCATCCTGCTGGGGTAAATCCCGAGTGTACATCAGGTACAATACTGGCCCTAGGACGCTTCCCTGCGGAACACCTGTTTTAATAGGCCTTAGGCTGAAGTATTGGTCGTCCTGCTTCACCCTGAAGTGCCTATTCTCAAGGTAGGACGTCAGGAGTAAGTAGAACTGTCTTGGAAGATCCCTGTTAATTTTGAAACGAAGTCCGGGGTCGAATGCTTGAGCCACTTGAAGCGCTCTTTCAATTACGTTAGTGATTCGGTGGACTTGATCGATTGTTGAGTGGCGTTGCCTAAAACCGAATTGGTGATGTGGGATCAAATTCCTTTCTTCGAGTATTGGTTTAAGCCTTTTAAACAACAATTTTTCAAATAGTTTCGACAGGGCCGGAAGCAACGAAATTGGGCGATACCCTGTGTTCTCATTCAACGGCTTCACATTCATTTTACTGCGTTCGATACTCTTGTAGATTTTTTCAAGTACATCTATTTATTTAATTGCTACCAAGTTACTTAAATTAAATTTCGTTTGTTACAAATAAACTTCTTTGTACAGATCAATGTTCACAGAGAAAGTTTGGTCCCCCTAGATGGGAATACACTCCCAACTCTTACACAGTTTGGTTTTCTGAGAGGAGGCCCAGAACAAAGGGGAAACTTCCTACGTGTACTGGAAACAGCCAACTTAACAAACTGACTCCAACGCCTCCTTCGTCAAGCAAAGGCTCACCAGTTTTATGAGGGCGGGCAGGGGGAAGCTCTTGATGTAGTTATATCTTGACTTGACAACTAAAAGCTTTGTCAATCATGAGAGAGAAACTTCACTTATTTCTGAAACAACTGTTTTGACACGTCAAGCCTAGAACAATACACTGTATCAATATCATTATTACAACTACGTTATCTTCCACTACTATTCATCATGTATAACACCCTTTATCACTTGATACTACATACACTTTCTATCAGGCTATTTGGAAAGTAACAATGTTTAAAAATGAAACTTTTTCCTTTTGTAGGTGAACTTTTAATTGCAGTGAAAACAGTGTTTTCTTAATTGATAAAAAGTTAACTAATTCGAAAACGTTGACTGTATGCTGGTAAAAACGCAAATTCGTGCCTTCATGACGTTCTTAGCTTTTCTCCAATACTTCTGGGACAAAACTTACAAAATTTGGCTCAGAAATTTGGCCGCTCAGTTGGCTGAGCCGACACATGGAGGTTCAGAGCCAATAATCTCTATACCAGGCAAAATAATGAAGCGATTGAGTTGAAGATGATAAAAGGTGATTAAACTAGCTTCTCACCAAGTATCCTTCAAATTTGAGCTAAATCGAACCACTACAGCCTGGGAAAATTATACGTTAACAGTTAACGTTTTCGCACCCGGAAAGTGAGGTTTCTGAGCAATGAGACTGACAAGAGATGATTTATAGGCTAAGCACATTCCTTAAAAATTTCATCAAAATTAAATGATAACTTCAGGAATTAAGCTTGTTACGACAGACCGACAAATCGCCACGAACCAAAAGTTGATCAGAATGTTCAAAAGGCAAAATGCGAGTGTATATTTTGATCTTTCAGAAAAAAAAAAAATTTCTCATCTGCCGGTTTTGGTACCTTGAAATATTCTCGGAAGCAAAATTCGAAGGGTTGACTTTTTTTACTGGAGGACTGAGCAAGACGAGCGGCTGGCGACAGCCCCCTGACTACGGTGTATAATAGACACTGATCTAATAGACTGTATGGTAGACCCCTGTTTGATGTCTCCCGAAAAATTATCGGGCCGTAGTAATTGTGACTGGAGATAGCTCTTTCAGCAAGTTGATATTTGACGCAAATATTTTTGGCTGATCCTGACAGCTAGAGGTTGGTACCTTTTCAGTTAGATTTAGATAATAACACTCGTTCGATAATTATCTTCAGTTTATGATTTGCATGAAAGGGCTAATACAGAGATAATGAACCAATCCGTAATGATTTGCTGCGTTCAACTGGCCAAGAGTTGTTCTGTTGTTTTGAAAGCGGTTTATATATATTTTTGTTATATTACATATCTTATCAGGAATATCATACTGAAGTTGACGGATTCGAAACACGATAGTACAGCTATCCAAGGGGAAAACAGACAAACTTACGTCTGTTACGCCGCCTGCCTGTAAATAGAGAATCTATGAAAAGATACAACATCTGAAGTTAGGTTGGGTTACTGTATTCTACCAAAGCAGCTAAAGCTTTATTAAGTTGGTACTACCAACTAATTAGTTACGACTCATTACCTAGTAAGAACTTCCTCCTGGGTAGGTACCTTGAAAAAAAAAATCAACTAAGTAGGTAAGGATACAAAGAGAACAGTAAGTGTGTGACAATGAATGTCAAAACTTTCTTTCGCTATTCCGCCCCGTTGCGAATTTCTGCACACGTTTCTCGATAGATGTAGCTAGATTTTTTCCATCACTCTTCTTCAAATTCTTGGATTGTATAATTGAAAGTGATGTTTTGTAAAAACAACTGAATGATGCCTCGCTTAGTCCATTCACTCCAGGAGTCTCCGTGTTTTAATATTTTCAACAGGGATATGTCGGGATTTCGAAACAAATTTCAGTGCCCTCTGATGCCCAAGGGGTAGAAAAAATTCAATAGCTCGAAAATCGCTCGGAAGTGGATGTGTTCGGTTTTGATTCTTAACTCCCTTGGTCCAGTTAAAAATCTCTCTATTCCCGACTGTCGTAATATAAATCTTTTCTCTGTTCCACGCCAGTTGCCCTCTAGTGAAATATTTGCAACGTTCACCGCCCTTCTTGTGTGCCGCAGCTGGTGCTATAAATCAAAATCTAAACCACTCTGAGCCGGAGGGTCAGATTTCAGATGTATAAATTTTCCTCGTTGGTTTGTCTTCTGACCTTGTGGAACTTCTTGGAAAGAATAGAATCGTTTGTTGTGAAAAATTAGTTTTTTATTTGACCTATTGATAAGTGCTTCGCTGTTACAGCCTCATCGCTTCCCACGACGATCGAACAGGTGATATAATAAGGATTTTCCATCCGCTTGCTCCGAGCTACACCAGTGGAAGCGCGCAGGCGCAGTTACTAGGAAACAGGATGACTCGTTTTCCAACAGCCACCATAGCAACTTCGGGGCATCTTGCACTGAATTCCAACCGTCCAGAGAACTTGCTCGGGACTGCCGCCAGGCTACTCCAGCCTGAGGCCGGAGCAATTGCACTGGGCAGGAAACCTGGGGGTAACCTCCTCTAACGACTAACCTTCCTCATTTCATTTTCGTTATTTCGTGCGGTTGGTTCGTACTTATTTTCCAGTGCGATGGAGTTCTTGGAATTCATTGGTGAAATGCTCGAGAGAAAATTCTTTGTCGGACACGGAGATCCTAGATATTATAGCCGGGAAGCTAATTGATCGAGCAGTCCTTAGGAATGGAGAATATTTCGAAAAACCGTTGAGCAGTACGACGCCAACGATTTTTGAAGGTTTTAAACGGTATTTAGGAACACTCCAGTAAGGTTGCTCTGGAACTTACATTTCATTTTCCAACCCAGTGTAGTTTTATGTTGATACCAGAGTGGTCCGAGCAGCAAGTGCCCCACACTGCCTTGCACCTAACCTGCTCGGAGCAGGTAGGTTGGAAAATCCTTAATGTTGAAATTTCCCTAGCAATAGAGTTTATTGTAACTTGGGGGTGAATGAAGCCGACATTTATTTGTTGATACAAGTGACACGTAGCTTCCTCGTAAGATTACAATGAATACATGCATAATTAAACTGTGGTAAATGATCTTCATTGATTTCATTCATTCTTGAAAAATGTAGAATATAAGCTGGTCACAGCGACCAGGACCACAGTCGCAAGGGACAAGTTCTCGAAGACATCAACGCCTTCAAATGGTTGAGGTATTGCTGATTTATTATTTCGAATCTATAGCGGATGAAAAATGATATGATGAAGCACTGAAATGAGCGTAGAAGCATACTAGTACTCCATCCAATAAACAAAATTATTTTTTTCTAAATTCAAATCCCTCCTTCTTCAATTGAAGAGTAAGTTGGATAGAGGCAGAAGACTAGTGTGAACTATATGAATCTACGCTTGAATTATTGTGAAAATGCGATTTATTTATTACTCCAAAACAATCCCGTCCTGTTATAATTGTTGACAATGTAGTTTGTTCACATGTTGACAGCAATATGTTTAATTGTTCAGAAATTACATTCTTGTGTTGTCCCTTGACCTGCGTACTCTGTACTCAAAATATTTCTTGCTAATAATTAAACCTCCTCGGGCTCTGTGGTTGGTAGATCTGCAGGTGAACAATCATAAGCAATCAGGAGAAACTGCTCAACGTCGGTGGTGCTAAAGACATCATTTCAGGGTATCTGCAGTTTTAGCTCGAGCAGGCCTGTGAGATTGAACAATAAGAGAGCTGGAAAAGCATAACGACGAGCTTACTTATTTTTATGCTCCACAGTTAGTGGTTACAATGCTTCACAATAATTTTCATCATCATTGTTTGCTAACAACTCAGAAAGTTTTCTTTCTCCAAAACGTGTGCTCCCCCCCCCTCCCCTATCCCACAATTTTTTTCCATTTATTTATTGTTAGAACTGATTAAAATTAGTAAAAATCGTGTAGCAACTTAATTTAGAAAGAAGTAATACCACATTTTGTGGTTCAGAAGATCGTTATCTAAGACCACTACAAGTCACGAACACTAATCATCGTCTGTTCACCACGGCTTGGTCCTCTTGAGTTGCTGTACCTCTTCTCTGCTGTCCACGGCAAACAGGATTTCGAGATTTTGGTGTTTGTGCAGCCGAATTTCGTGATCTGCTGCAATTCTTGTTATCGCGTCACTCACCATTTCCACTTCGAGGGTGCGGTGGAGATCAGTTTTCCTGATATACCAGGGTTCGTTGACAATACTCCTTAAGATTTTATTTTGGAGTGTCTGGATACTTTTGACATTTCTATTGCTTGTGCAGCCCCATAGTTGGCAGCCATAAGCCCAGCGGGCTTAATCATCTTCTGATACAACAGCATTTTGTTATGGGTGGATAGTTGAGATTTCCTACTCAGCAACCAGTTCAGCTTCCAGAGCTTAGCGTTGACCTCTTTTTTCTTTTTGACGTGTTCTTTCCAGCGTTGCTTGGCATCCAGCGTCGTGCCCAGATGTTTAGCGGTATTTGAATACGGAATTTTTTGTGAGTTTATGGTGATTGGGATGTTTTGAATTTTGCGATAAGTGAAGTTTACATGAGTACTTTTTGTTTCATCAATTCGCCATTTGGAGGTCCGTTGATAAACTCGGTTCAGCGAATCTTGCAGTTTTCTGGACGATTCCTCGACTATCCTGCCCATCGTCAGCTTTGTTGATATGACAGTTGTTGGGGGTTCTGGGAGGTCCCTTGTAAACAACAGATAGAGCACTGGCCCAAGAACGCTCCCTTGCGGCACGCCTGCCTCTATCTTCCTCAGGGTGGTGTACTCATCTTCGTGCTGGACTCTAAAGTGCCTCTCTGATAGGTCAGATTTCAGTATTTGATAGTATTCAAGGGGGCGGTCCCTGTGCAGCTTGGCGAGGAGGGGGGATGCCAAATCCCACAATGACACGGGAAATTATTTGCAAGTGATTTTGGACTCCGAGTGGATGGCGATGGGTCGCAGGTCAGTCCGAGCTTTGTCCGGGATCGGACCCCTTGAGATATGTTGCTTAGTTAATTGAATTTTACCGCAAGCGCTGATTACAGTGAATTTGAGCGATGAATGCCATCGGGGACCATCTAATGCCCGCGATTTCCCTGAAAATCGCATCAAAATCGGATGAAAACTTTAAAAATGCCCGTTACAAGGACTTTCGACAGACACACAGACAGGTGGGAGTGAAACAAAAGTTGTTCAGAATGGCCTAAAATTGCAAAAAAATTTTGAGTTTAGAAGAAAGAAACAATTATTTATCCACTGAAATAGAAACACAGCTTCCGCTAAACAAGTGAAGAACCGGAAGCTATTCACAACTAAATCCAATACCTCACTTAAGAACTTTTTGAACAGATGTATACTTAATTATTATTAGATAACAACTAAATATAGTCAAACTTCTTTGTCAAACATCTTTGAGACTGTAACTGAAATTATATTGGCTCATTTTAGTTACAGATAAAGTTTCTACTTCGAAATAAAGTTGGAGGTTCAAAGACTTTCCGAGATTAAAATTCATGCCAAGCGCAAGTTTTCATGTTCGATCCAACTTCATAAAACAGCTGTTTCACGATTCAGTTCTGAAATGAGCTCCGTTTCTGAACGAAAATGATTTATTTTCAATCCACACTCTCTTTTATTCATTCTCTCCCTTCACTAGTCCACTCCGTTTGTGTCGTTTCATTTCTCCGGTCACATCTCCCGTTGAGATTTGTCGGAGAAAACTCGAAGAGGGTCGTTGGGAGGGTTATTTGACAAGAAAGTGCCTAACGCTTTTCGGGCTATTCATCCTGGAGGGGACAATAACTCTACGGAACTTAATGGCACCGGGTCTCTTATTACAGGATGACAAAAAATCTGAGGGAATTGAGGGGAATCGAGATGAGGCAACAGATTTTTTTCTTGTCAGCGCCCGACGACCGATTCGGTTCGATTTATAACAATCAGGGAACACATTTTATCACGTTCCTTCTTCGGCAAGTGGATACTCACGTCTTCTTCGTGTGACTCTATAATACTCTCCTCTGCCAAAACATATTGGTAAGTAGCATGGGAAACCATTTACAAGTTGTGGGGCAAAATTTAGTGTGCAAATACTTTTTCGGGGCGCATTTGAAAATAGTGTTCACAATGTTTAGCGATAGATGTCAGACATGAAATCGTACAAAAATGTTGTTTTAATACCATTAATTACAATTACAAAATGAAATTAAAAAAAAAAAAAGAGGTGCAGCATTATAATTAAATCGTTAAATTTGGATTTGTTACAAACTATGAAAGTTAAAAACGCTGCAAATTCTTTGACTGGGGTTTATCATTCAATTTCATTCATTCGGCTTGCATTCATAATTTGAATTTCTACTAAGCTTTGGAGTGTGCGTGTTTCACAGGTGATAGAGCGATTATTGAATTTCAGGAGATATGCATAGAGCACCTGTGAAACACGCACACTCCAAAGCTTAGTAGAAATTCAAATTATGAATGCAAGCCAAATGAATGAAATTGAATAATAAACCCCAGTGAAAGAATTTGCAGCGTTTCATGCATATCATAATGCTTCAACCCGTGTATCGGCTATAAACCCTTTTAGGAATTCACTCCAGTATCCACATTCACTACATCACCAGGTTACTGCGATCAAAAAAAAAACAAAACAAAAAAAAAAAAAAAACGCTGTTTTTGTTTTGATTACAGTAACCTAGTAATGTAGTGAATGTGAATGCAAATGTTGGTAGCATATGATCATGCCATACATCGAAAATGGTTTGAGCTAAAGACCTGGGGAGGGGCTCATTCAATTCCTCATGGAAAGTTCTTAAAAAAAAAGTCCACATTTAGGCCGCCTTGGTTTTTTTTTTTTTTTTTTTTTTTTGAGATTTTAACAAAACTTTGACAACCCTTAATGGCACTTTAAATTAATTGAGAGAGCTGGCTAAAGAATTAGGGCGTTGTCGGACCAATATGGATTTTTCCTGAAAATTTCAGATTTTTTGCTCCAGCCGTTTGGGAGAAAACGTGCGTACGGCGTACGGCGGACGGACGGACAATTTTTTATTGCAGATTCGGATTCTATACCCTTTGAAACGTAAACCATGAAATTTTTAGGGGGGGTTAGAATTTTTTTTTTTTTTTTTCAAGAGCGATTACAATGGTTCATTATTGGATAATAAACCAAAAGCGAGAGCGAAATCAATGTGACACATGAGCATCCCATGCCTTGACACAAGGCATTGAAAGGGGAAACTCGTCCATTCCATCTCAGAATTTGGGGACTTTTAGCTTATGATGGTGATAACATAATTCATATTCAGCCAGAGCCATCATCATTCATTCCATATTATAATTAAACAATTGGAGTACAAAATTAGAATTACAAATTAATAAATAGGTGAGCTTGGCTGTTCAATAATATTCTGTTTGAAACGATTTGAATTTAGAACAATGTGGAGCACTTATATCGTGGTCTAGATTCAAAATGAATTTATTATCATTCCTGTTAGTATGGAAGTCATTATTGTTTGAGCTATTAATAATAAACCCATTCTTGATGGATGTTTTATAGAAATTATTACAATATTGATAACATATTATAATATTCTAGTTCTTAAGTGGATTGGGTAATCAGTAAATTGTTTAAATTTGTGTACTCTTCCAACGTATATAGGGGTAAGACTCCTCACGGTCATTCAATTTTCCAAGCACGAAAGTGCTAATTTTCCCTACGCAATGTGCCTGCGTTGGTACTTAGATGCGGAAAAAAACTCTTCATCCTCATTCCATCCAACTTTTGAGCGAACAAGTTCAAAAGTGTTGAGTTAGTTGGGAACTCGGAAAAATAAATTCCGGCAAGGTGAAATTGAGGCTTTAAAAGAAGTTTTACTCAGCCGGCTGTCCTGAATCCCACTTACCCTCGGGAAAAACAAAGGTTTTCTATCCGGCCCCCACCTCCTCCTTTTAATATTTCGGCGAGAGGGAAAGCTTCAAGCTCGTAGCGGACGGAAATGGCTGAAGTTTTTTCCTTGTCTGAGAAAGGTGTTGAAGAAGCGTAGATGGAGCATTTCAAGCATCAACGATTCTTTCTGGCTCTTGAGTGACGCTGAACTCGCACCTTCAAGTACGCCATTCGTTCAATGGCGAAGATGTGGGGTTTCTCGGATTTCTTTCCTCTGCATCATTTCTTTTTGGTTTTTGGTTGGCCATCAAAATACGGTACCAGAAGGTAATAGTAGAGAATCCAGAAAACTAAAGTCTTTACTCCCTAATTTTAATCGAAAATACGTTGGTTGTCAAGACAACCCCACCAAAATTGTGTATTTGTGTATTTTAATGTATGAGAAAGTTTGTAAGATTTATTTTTTTATTTATTTATAGCAAATGAGAAAAAACTATATAAATTACAGTAACTAGTAAGATATAAACATATGCCTGAAAGTTGAAAAGTTCATAGGAACTTGAGTGGTAGAATAGTAGTACTTAATCAAGCCGGAGCAGAAAAGTATGTACTAAACTGAACAAAAAAAAGCACTAACATAAATATGTACTCGTAGAGCAAAAAGAGAGCTAACATTACAAGAAAATTTTCATTGAGGTAGGGAAAATTTCGAAGCGAGGAATTTCTTCAATGAACTTCTGTTGTTGAAGTTCCTAGGATTGATATTATTAAGATAAAAAAAACTAACAGCTTGTACAAAAGCACCCCTCTTATATAACTCAGTTCTAGTTAATGGTACCACTAAATTACTAAGGTTAGCAGTTCTTGTATGGGGTAACATAGATACACATGATACAAATAAACCTAATTCAATAACTGCCAAACAAGAAGAAAGTAGAACACACTGTTTAATTTTAAGAACGTTAATATTCTTTTGAAGAAGAATTGTAGGATATCGGATAGGCTTATGAAGTAAAATCTTTATAATACTGTTCTGAACCATTTGTAAAGGTTTTGAGTGGATCACACAAGCTCCTCCCCACACAAAAATTCCATAATTTATTATGGAGCCCGCTAATGTCAAGTATACAGAACGAAGCTGGTACTTGGGTAAGAAATCTCTAACAATTTTAAAAACATACATTAATGACAGAGTTTATATGGGTTTTAAATTTTAATTGCCAATCAAACCAGACCCAGATATTTGCAGTTTATGGAGAAAGGTAAACTATTGCAGTTACACATCGTAATATCCTGCATGGAACAGCAGTAATCGTGCAGTTTCACATTATCAAAACTGTTCTGTTGGACATTGGGAATTGAAAAATTGATGATAGATGTCTTTGAAACGTTTTAGCTGAAATATTTTTATCTAACCATTGTCTAACTAAGATAAATTCTGGACTAGATTTACTCAGAAATGAGTAAATTAAAATCATCCCAAAAGATTTAATAAATATAAATAGCTAGGATGCAAAATAAAACTATGAGCCACCTGATGAGGATGAATCTATCAAACAACAATTTTTTTCCTCGGTAGGCAGGTGAGGAAATCTTCAAGATTCTAAGGTAAAAATCGGATCTCGTAAGCTACCAGGGTTATGTACGATTCAAACTAGGAATGTCAAAAAAAATATCGATATTTTTGAGCGATATTTTCTATTCCGATATCAAATTTACACTATCGGATCCGATATATTTCAGCCGTAATCATCACATCAACCATATCCTACATCTTAGGCTGCAAAACACAAAAAAAAACACAGCTCTAATTGCCCTACAATTTTGAATCTATGAAAGCGTAAAACAAACCGTCGTTTGAAATGGCTGAAAATTGCAAAAAAGAAGAAGAAGCTACAGGTTGCCATTATGAATTTTAAAGAAGAGATTATTGGGAAATCCTACTTATCAGAGAAAATTCCTGGCATAATACAGGGCTGCGAAATGAATAATGACAGTATTGAAACTTATTTTCGGACATTTTATGTCTTTACTTAGCTACATTACTCCAAAACGTAACGCGGACAGCGTCACGAAAAACGCTGCAAATTCTCTCACTGGGTTTTATCATTTAATTTCATTCATTTGGCTTGCATTCATGATTTTGATTTCTACTACGCTTTGGAGTGTGCGTGTTTCACAGGTGATAGAGCGATTATTGAATTTCTGGAGATATGCATGGAGCCCGTAAATCTGAACTCAACCAAAATACATATTTGGTTTGATCAGTTGATTATATTTGTCTGCCTCCTGAAATTCAATAATCGCTCTATCACCTGTGAAACACGCACACTCCAAAGCTTAGTAGAAATTCAAATCATGAATCTTTGAATAATAAACACCTGTGAAAGAATTTGCAGTGTTTTTTTCTCAAGAGCGATTACAATGGAAATATATTCTATTTGAAAATGTTAAATTTCGTAAGACGGAGCATGCATATCAGAATGCTTCAACCCATTTATCGGCTATAAACCCTTTTAGGAGTTCACTCCAGTATCCACATTCACTACATCACTAGGTGATGTTGCTTTTGTTTTGATCGTGAATGTAGTGAATGTGGATGCAAATGTTGGCACCATGAATCGGGCCATATATCGGGAATGGTTTGAGCTACGGACCTGGGGAGGGGCTCATTCGATTCCTCATGGTAAGTTCTTCAAAAAAGTCCAAATTTAAGCCGCCTTGCCTTTTTTTGAGGTTTTTAGGGATTTTACAAAACTTCGACAACCCTTAAAGGGCACTTTAAATTAAGTGAGAGAGCTGCCCAAAGAATTGGGGCGTTGTCGGACCAACATGGATTTATCGTGAAAATTTCAGATTTTTTGTTCCAGCCGTTTGGGAAAAATCGTGCGTACGGCGGACGGACGGATAAACTTTTATTGCAGATTTTGTTCTACACCCTTTGAAACGTAAACCATGAAATTTTCAGGGAGGGTAAGAATTTTTTTTCAAGAGCGATTACAATGGTTTATGATTGAATAATAAGCCCAAATGTGTGAAACATCACTCCAGTGTGCTATACTCCAGTAACGCCGATGTTATTCTTAAATTATCAGCTTGAATGACGGAGCATACTGTCAGTGAACGTATGCAAAGTTGGGGTTGAGCTGATGGTCACGGTGACAACTTTTGATTAATCGTCTGGAGTGTACCCTCGTGCACAATAGAAGTTGTCGTCAAGGGAAGACAGATGACGCGGGAGCGACTTTCTCAACTCTGTGTCCCTCTTCACGAATATCAGGGGCTAAGGGCGCGCTGGGGAAGGACGAACCGGCGTGGTAACCGTAATTCAGCCAATGACGACAATGTCTTGCTGCTGCTTTATACAGGGTTTCTCATGAGTTATGCACAATCCGACTCCGACGTGTTGTACAACTCATTTCCGAACAAAAAAGTTTCATAGCAATTTTTAGCCAGAGGTCTCATTTCCGAGTTATTCGCGATTTAAAATTTTTCTCGTTTTTCGATCTTATGTCACTAAAACTTTCATAACTCCCTCAATTTTGGAGATAGCTCGAATTTGATGACACCGTTGGAAAGAACGTTAAACTTTCCATCTATTTGATGTCAGAAAACATTTTTTTAATTTCATTGATGTGTGCGATTGCTGCGCGAAATGGCAGTTTTGTCAAAATCTTGAAATCACCTGTTTTCTCATCTCGCCTAGAAATCCCATTAATGCTTGACGCAGAACTGTGCAGGCCTGGTAGAAAGTGCGCCAAAATGTCAGCTTTCCAACGTAGTAGTCGTTTTGGTGTTTAAAAATATTTTTAGTTAAGGAATTGGTGTTTAACTGCAGAAAAACGTGTGTTTTCCGTTGTAATTGAGGTTTTTCCACAAGTCTCGACGAAAAAAGGTTGGAGGCGGAATATAAGTAACTTTTAGAGCTGAATCAAATGGTGACAACGCTACGATTTAAGTTAGTTTTGTAGGATGCATAAGCCTGTTCGGTTTTTTTTTTTTTTTTTTTTTTTTTACCTCTCAAGTAACGATTTAAGTTAGTTTTGTAGGATGCATAAGCCTGTTCGGTTGTGAACAGAGTCTACGGCATTTCTAAGCTATGAAAAAAAAACGTCTGCCAAGTGGGTGTGGCACATAGCTTCCTCGTATCCATAACATGACTGTATAGATCATTGAAAATTATTATTGACTAAAGAACTTCGTTCAATTAGGCGAAGTAAATATTTAATTAGGGTAAATTTATTGTTATGCAGGAGCATAACTTGAGAAAATAAAGGTAGGCATGTTCAACTATTGAACAAACTATAAAATATACCTAGTAAGTCCGAACAATCCCTGAAAATTTCATCGAAATCCATCAAGAACTCCCGGAGTTATGCTTGTGGCAAGGATTTCACGTTTGCGCATGCGCAGAGACTATTATTGATCCGGGGGTCAAGAAACTCATAGGGGACCATCTAAACATCAAACCAAACGATCCGTGAAAATTTCATCGAAATTGATCAAGAACTCCTAGAGTTATGCACGTAACAAGGATTTCACGTTCGCGCATGCGCAGAGGCTACTATTGATCCGGGGGTCATGAAACCTATAGGGGATCATCTACACCCCAACCCGTACAATCCCTGAAAATTTCATCAAAATCGGACTATAACTTCGTGTAGTTTTGCCCGTAACAAGGATTTGCTGACAGACAGACAGACACACAGACCAAAATCCACACGGAACCAAAATTGTTCAGAAAGGTCTAAAACGTAAAATGCGAGTGAAATTTTTGATTTTGGAGACAAAAAAAATTTCACATTCTGAAAGTGAAAACAATGCTTCCGCTACCTTAGTAGACTCGGAAGCAAAATGTTAAATCGCGAATAACACGGAAACGAGGCCTCGGGCTAAAAATTGTTATGAGGCATTTTTGTTTGGAAATGAGTTGTACAACATGTAGGAGTCGGATTGTGCATAACTCATGGGACTGTGTGTAACTAAAAGATACCTAATGTTTGAAAATTGGGAAAGCTACGGAGGGCGCGTTGCCTTGGTCAGGAGCCAGGATATGCAATGACCCGCACAACCCGCCGGTCTTGAAGGAGGGGTTGCTTTGTGCGCCGTGTATTATCAACCCCAATCTTATTTAGCCGTAGCATTGGGCGCTATTTATACGCTTACGGCGTACAGTGGAAGGACGGAAACATTTTTAATGTAGATTTGGATTCTACACCCTCTGAAACATAAACCATGAAATTTTCAGTGGGGGTTAGAAATGTTTTTTTCAAGAGCGATTACAATGGTTTATTATTGAATAATAAACCAAAATGAATGGGACAAAGTCTTTGCATGTTGATTCTACGAACAGTAAAATCGGCGACTTGCCTGCTTACCTCAACGGCAATGTCATTCCGCACGCCAATGAAGCCAAACATCTTGGGATGACGTTAGATTCAAAGTTGCGCTGGAAATCGCATGTAAAAAAGAAGGAAGCAGAGCTGACTCTCAAACTCAGAAAAATGTCCTGGTTAATGGGCAGGCGATCAAAACATTCTGTACAAAATAAATTAACCTTGTACAACCAGTATGGACCTATGGAGCACAGCTGTGGGGTTGCACTGCTCTGAGTAATTGACACATTATTCAAACCATCCAAAATAGTGTGCTGAGGAGCATAGGTAACGCACCCTGGTACATCCAGAATGATAGACTTCACCACGATCTTGAGGTGGAAACTATCGATGAGTCCATCAGGAGGATTGCGATCGCTGACCAAGAGCGACTTGGAGGTCAAGTCAACATTGAAGCTGTCCATTTGCTTAATTTAAGTGACCTGCTTAGAAGATTGAAGAGGAGAAAACCACACGAATTAGCACAGTGAATGTGAAATAATGAAATACTTCATCATTTATTCAACTGGTCAAAACATGTTCTGTATCATTGTTTTGCAATATGTATGTTGCAATTGTGATAGCCGACACCATCTATCGGCTATCAGCGGAACAATCTCGAGAGGAGAGGCGAGGAGTGACTGGGGGGAAGGAGAGATAACGAAAACTTGCGACAAGCCCCTCTCCTTACCACTTTTCTACCCAGCTCTCAGCCGACCAGGTAATCCGTTCTTTCAATTTCTGTATTTGAATCAAATTGATATTAATATCCCAGATCCATCCTACTAACCGAACTCCTCACCTAATACCACCTGCGGTGCTATTTTATAAAAATAAAAATATTAAAGGAATAGCAAAACCTTTTCCACATCGTGGTTAATAGGAGCCCCGTAGTAATTATTGGAGCAATAAATACATTTATTGAATAAATAACTATATCTATTTCCAAAAACTTGCGTATAATTATAAATAAAATAAAATAACCTAGTAATTAATAAGGTGAAAAATGGAAATAAAATCAAGAAATCGTAATCAAGTAAAGGTAGAATTGATTTAACAATTCCTTTCAGTATTACATAATTAAGATCAAAATCAAATTACTGATAAGATGTAAACTTGGTGCAATGCTACTAAAGTATTTTTTTTAAAATCTCCTACGTATAGGGATTTTATTAACCGTCATTTGTTTGCTAACTTTAATATTCGAACATAAAGGAAAGGAACTACTTCGGATATTTACTGTATTAAAATGCTTTGATAAAATCATTATATATAAATATGATATACAAAGTTATTTTCTTGAGATGAACAATACACAGCTTTAGAAAAAGGCAGACAAGTCGGCAAACGCTTTGGTACACCACGCAATGCTGAACACAGACTCTCTAGCATGAATAGAGCGAAAAAAGGTCGTTAGTTCTATCCGACAATGAACAATCTCTCTTGGGCAGATAATATCCCTTTAAACGTTCCATCAATACTATGTAAATTGAACGGCGATAATCTGGATCCTATCTACACAACATGACGCTGAATGGTTCGGCTGCTCTTGCCACCTCGAACATGGGCGAAAACCTTTGTTGGGTTAATGAGAACATCGTTGTTACGTCTAACAACAGGTTCGCCATGACATTGAATCAAACCGTGTGCTCGTTGTATTTGTTAATCCTAATTAGACAACGAAGCAGATTTTGGGCTCCTGTACCCTCGATCTTCGCAAACTCTGGTATCGTTAGCATTTTTCTTTGTACCACTAAATTGGATTTAGGTGACAGTTTGTGTCAGTTTTACAAAGGATCAATGATGAATTTGCATAATTCCAGAACAATTAATGGTCACTGTTGATGTTAATTTATCTAAGATTCGCTGGTTTCATTTAAAAAAAACGCTGCAAATTCTTTCACTGGGGTTTATTATTCAATCGGCTTGCGTTCATGATTTGAATTTCTACTAAGCTTTGGAGAGTGCGTGTTTCACAGGATACGGCGATTATTTAATTTCAGGAGATACACATGGAGCACGTGAATCTGTTCTCGACCAAAACACCTATTTGGATTGATCAGTTGATCATATTTGTGTGCCTCCTGAAATTCAATAATCGCCCTATCCTGTGAAACACGCACACTCCAAAGCTTAGTAGAAATTCAAATCATGAACGCAAGCCGATTGAATAATAAACCCCAGTGAAAGAATTCGCAGCGTTTTTTTATTTAACCTCAATACTCCCCCACAATAAAAACATCTATAATTTATCAAGTCCTTTGGCACTCGTATTGCGTTAAAACTTCCCCAAATCCAAATTTAAACGATATAGCCAAAGGTAGACAGATGTAGAGGGGGCACACAAATATCATCAACTGATCAATCCAAATAGGTGTTTTGGATGAGAACCGATTTACGTCGTCTATGCATATCTCCTGAAATTCAATAATCGCTCTATCACCTGTAAAACACGCACACTCCGAAGCTTAGTGAGATTCAAATCATGAACGCAAGCCAATTGAATAATAAACCCCAGTGAAAGAATACTTATTTACCCCAGTAATAATATTGAATAATAAACCCCAGTAATAATATTGAATAATATTTACCTATATATTATCAGAATGCTTCAACCCGTGTATCGGCTACTAACTACACTACAAGTATTCACATCGGCTATCACTCCAGTATCCACATTCACTACAACTCGACGCTATCGGCTGGACATCACTACGTTACAAACAAACAATAATAAACGAAAAAACGCAAATGTTGGCAGCATAAATCGGGCCATAAATCGGGAATGGTTTGACCTACGGACGTGGGGAAGGGCTCATTCGATTCCTAATGGTAGATATGTTCTTCAAATAGGAAAATATTTAGGCCAATTCGACTAGTTTTGAGGTTTTCAGGGATTTTACAAAACTTTTACAGCCCTTAAAGGGCACTTTAAATTGAGTGAGGGAGCTGGCTCAAGAATTGGGGCGTCGTCGGACCAAGATGGATTTTTCCTGAAAATTTCAGATTTTTTGCTCCAGCCGTTTCGGAGATATCGTGCGTACGGCGTACGGCGGACGGACGGAAAATTTTTTATTGCAGATTCGGATTCTACACCCTTTGAAACGTAAACCATGAAATTTTCAGGGGGGGGGGGGGGTTAGAAATTTCTTTTTCCAGAGCGATTACAATGTTCCAAAAAAAAAAAAAAAAAAAAATGTAAATTCCGTTTCTGATTTAATTGATGAGTGATGTGATTCGTTTGTGAGTTTTATTTGGAGAAGTGATTCTTATTAAATCTGGTCGAACTCCAAAACGTAGAGTGAATCATGAACCAGAAGTCTATTACATGTAATAGCGGTGAGCCTCCCGCTCTAGGTTTCTTCAAAATATTTTGACAGAGCGAGATGAATCACATTGGACAGACCGGCTCCTTCTCAAATCGTCCACAGTAAAACATATGGAAATCATTGAACAATTCAAGTCTGAAACAGGTTGATATCTTCCACAAACCCACAATACGAATGTGTGAATTGCTGAATTGTTCAAATTAGATGAGCATTCATTCAACTGGAGCGAGAAGTCCGCCGTCGTGAAATTAACTATTTGAAATCAAAGGCTCAAATCCCGCTCTTCACAAAATATTTTGTTGATTTCTCCATTCATCTCAACCACTTCACCTGTGTGGCGAAGGCCCCCCCCTCAATTCATCTATCCCTATCTATAGCTACTATAGGAGGTGATAGAATGGACTGGTTGCTCCTTCGAGGGCTGATGGGATATTCCTGCAACACTCAAAGAATACGGACCACTGAAGCTAAAAGGTTTATACTCAAACATAGCAGTCTCAAGCAACGTAGAACCATATCTAAGTTTCATTCAAGAATATTCCGCTAAATAATAAAAATTTAACGATTTTCGACCGTTTTTTGCCACTTTTTGTTATTTTTTTGGTACAATTTACCAGTTTAAGGTGCTCTGAAAGTGTTGTCAAATGAACATATCATTTTGTTAATAATGCTTGATTTTTGCATGGTGCAAGAACGAAATATATATTTATATAATACATTACGTATAATATAACTATACATAATGAAATTATATTATAAAATCTAACATTGAAGTTTTGTTGAACTTTTATACAAAACTAGGTTATTGCAATGACTCTGAAAAGTTAAAAATAAATGTCTTCATGGGAATCGATTTTGAAGCACTCTAAAATTATCTCTGTATTTTGAAGATTTCCAAAATTTAATTATATGTACGTGCCATTCCAGACAACTCTCAATAGGATTGAGATATAAACTTATTTGTACAGCCAAAAATCCAGAAATCTAACAAAAGGACGAGTTTGTTGTGCAAAAGTCGTAAAGCTTATTAAAATCACAGAAAATTTCATCAAAGTAGACCGAATTTCATATCAGTCCATCTGACGTCACGCTGCTGACTCGGCGTGAACATGCCGAAAACCGCCTGGGAATGAGGTCGCCTTCTTGTGTCAAGGCACCCTGTCAGAATTTCGTTCTGACTGAATTTTTCGGCAGACAAGGTGCACAACTTTCAACTCAATTTAACATGAATTTAGTACGATATTTTCTGATATTCGATCAAGCTGCAAGTCTAGAACTTCTAGAATTGGAAAAAAAGATAATGAAAGGGCTAAACTCAATAAAAGCTACGATTGCATGCTAGTGAGAAAGATACCACTGGAAAAACCTGATATTTTCGCTACGCTGCTATATCCTGTTCCCTTTAACGTGAAGAAATATTGATGATGCTCAGTGTGTCATCCATCTCAAACTCGGTACAGGGTAAAACTCTGAATATTCGAGTGTAAAATTCCTAAACAGAGAGACATTATGGATTATCGTCGTTGGTTGCTCACGGTGGCTTCAGCCTTTATAAAGTAGGACACGCGTTTACCTAATATACTTTTTTCCTTGAATAAATTTCCTCCTTTTTAGAGTCACTAAGCTCTCCCTGCCGGGTTCACAACTCTGGTGGCCTTTTTTGAGCCTATAAATTACATTTTTCTTCCCCCTATTTACGGGAGAGCCGAGGTATATTTTTTTCCGACGTATCACGTTCATTTTCCACAGTGTTCGATGATTTAACAGAGGGAAAGAACACGTGTATAGAATTGGATGCTTGGGGCGGTTCACGGCGATAACGACGCTCGATATATTAAATTACAATCCAGGTAAACGAAGATCCTCCATGAAGCATGTAGAATCATTTATTCTAAATATAAGTATGTAATGTATATTATGAGACCCCCGTACACCTGTACTCAGCAATTTAATTAATCGGATCATTATTTATAATAATCAAGCTTAACGACGAATGTGGATAATCCCGTTCCCGTTTCTTGAAACTGATAATCATGAACATAATTCCGAAGGTTTTTAACTTTAGGGAAAAATTTTTAGTATCGCATGCAGTGTTTCTCAGGAATTTTCAGGGCACATCGGAATATTCAGGAGCTATCGAAAAGGGGAAGAAAGAGACGCTATTCTTTTGCTTCCAAGTCTGCGAAGCAGCGAAATCCTTGAGTTCACTTTCGGGAGCCAAAAAATTTTTGCTGTCCGAATTCAAAATTTCCATTCGCATTTTGCGTTTAAATGCCTACTGAACAGAGTTGGTGCCGTGTCTGTCGGTCTGTCTGTTTGTCCGCATTTCCTTGCTACAGCCATAACTTTCACAATTTTGAATGAATTTAGCTCATACTTTGAGAGACTATGCGAATAAGGCCTCTTGAGATCCCATACAAATTTCATCCCAATATAATCAGCGGTAACGTGAAATTCTATAAACAGTCGTCATTTCCACATTATTCAATGAATTTAGCTCTAATGTTTTAGAATAGAAGAGAATAGAATAAATAGAGAAAATGATAAAAAATGATACCTTCTAAAATAATTAAATAAAGTGTTTTGCCCACTGCGAGAATAAGTTAAAGACTTTCATCAAGAAAAAAATTAATTTAGTAACATGAACATTATTTATAAGAAAAAATTAATCGAAAAAAAATGGATTGTTGTTTCGTCATTGGTCATGATAGTGTGATTTTATTGGTCTTGTGTTACAAGAATTTCACTCGATGTTCCACAAAAATCAGTACTCCACCATAATTTTCCTCATGCAACTTTGATTTCATTTCAAAATCAAATATGAACAACCGTACCAGGAATGAGCGATACCGGCAACCCTATCCGAATAATTCAAAGTATTTTTGCGTGCCCTACACATCTGAAGAGGTTTTCACTGGCGGAGAGGAATGGGATCAGAATAACCGATATCCACTTCAGTTGCGCTTCCTGTTATTTATTCAAGCAACGCTCCTCTAATCCTGTTGTGTGCCCAGCCCTTCCCTCTAAACCTCGAGGGCCCTAATGTGAAGCCCACGTTGAGGAAACAGTTCAGGTAACAAAAACATGTTGATTCCATTACTTTGGAAGAGGCACAGGAAATAAAGGCAAGTCTGTATAAAGACAATACGACCGGACGGTTTCATGTTCAAACAATCCATTTATTAGATTAGGTATTATGCTAATAACTTATCTGCCCAGGTTTAAATTGGATTAGGGTTTGTTAATTGCAGAGCTTTTGATTTTTGAGATTGCTTCACTGATGGAGTTATAGCTTTGTAGGGTATTTCAGTTGTTTATCATACAGGATGGATTCGGATAAGTGACGAAAGAAAATTTCTGTTAATTTGCATAAAAAATGTAGCAAAACCCCGCATACCGAACCTTTTATCTCAATCCGTT
Source organism: Creontiades dilutus (assembly GCA_031894815.1). NCBI lineage: Eukaryota > Metazoa > Arthropoda > Insecta > Hemiptera > Miridae > Creontiades > Creontiades dilutus. The sequence goes on along the minus strand of JAVIWC010003056.1, from coordinate 3,569 downwards.
CTCCAGATATAATTTTTTGAAGGTTTAAGCACATTTTTTGGAAGTGCTGTAAAAATAAAGGTAATTCAGAAACTGCTATTTCATCAAGGATACTCTACACTTTCTCGGTGTTCTGCAAAAGATAAGAGTTCCTGAGGATACCATTCTTGTCAGTATTGATGTTAAATCGTTATACACTGAAATACCCCATGATGAAGGACTAAAAGCACTAACAGGCTTTTTACAGCAGTAGCCAGAACCTTGAACCCAGCTGACCAACTTCCTGGTAAAATTAGCCTAATACGTTTTAACAATGAACGTTTTTAAGTTCAAAGACCAGGTGTACCTTCAGAAGATAGGCATAGCAATGGGAACTCGCATGGGACCTTCCTATGCGGACCTATTCATGGCCTGTTTGGAAAACCGATTTCTGTCATCCAGAGATAAGATCCCTCTCATCTGGGAACGGTTCATCGATGATATTTTCTTGGTATGGACGCATGGGGAAGATGAATTGGTAGTGTTTTTGGAAGCACTGAATTCACAATTTTCCGTGAACTTAACGTGGTCATTCTCTAGGACCGCCGCGACATTTCTAGATGTTGATATATCGTTAAGCAACGGGGAATTCATTACCAGAGTACAAGTGAATAGTACGAACAAGCAGCTCTATTTTCATTAAAATGAGCTTCGTGACCTTCAATCAGTACTGGCTTCAAGTCCACAGACGCGGGATATCCGCAAAACCCCGAGAGTGAGCTACAGCCAAGGAAAAACGATTTGGAACTTGTTATCCCATTGTCATCCCCAATCTCAACCACTCCAGCGGGGATCGCATCCATGTGGGCGACCGAGGGGCAAGTTGAGCAGTTTGGTCATTCAAGAGCCTAACTTCACCTCTCCAAATACTTCACATTCGTACAAATGTAATGGATCTGCGGATTGCCAGGCAATGAACTGTGTATACCAACTGATCTGCTGGGAATGTGTGAAGACAGTTAGGCTTTTTATGTGGGGAAAGCTGCAACCCTTAACCTGAGGATTAACAATCATAGGGCCTCAGTGACTCAAGAGAGAGCACTCCCGGTTGGTGAGCACGCACGTTCCCATAATTCATCCTTCGGTGAATGCCTCGGGTGAAAGTGATGGGCTAGATGCCAGAGTCTTCAAATAATCGCCAGATTAGAAATTTTGTCATTAAAATTATTTGTTCTGGCCTTGGATACCAAACTAAAACACGGCGACCATAACAACTGTTGTTATCAACAAGGCGCGTAATAGAGCTGTAGCTGTTTGTCGATCGTGTAGTAGGGACATGCTGCCTGGAAGTTGATACGAGAGTTGAGAAATCCGGTGTTTATCGTTCCATCCACGTGCCCATTGACGGCTCTCACTTGCCGACGTATAACTTAATTATCTCCCCTCAAACTTCCTAGAGCAATAACAGTCGTACCAAGCGATAGGGCCGAGGGACATCAATGGAGCTCTGCGTCTAAATTGGCAAACTGGCTGGGGACGACAAACATCAACGCACTTCATAATTGCGAAGGACTAACACTTGAATACGCTCTGTACGGTCGTAGAGTCTGCTTGCTACATGGACAGGAGTTTATGAGTTATGATAGCTTTCAAGTTGGACGGCAGGTTTACCCATACGATTCCTTCATCACTAGATCCCCCGATTACGTGTTGGGAATAGCGCGTAACGGATCGTTTCCATGCCTTCTAATCGGAAGTCTGATTTCCCTCCCTCGGAAGGTGTTCTGAAACGTTCGCGACTAATAAGCAGAAAAGCCAAATTAAAAACCAAACATGGCCGCTAAAACAAGGGATCAGTATTTAGTTTCTGGAACCCATGAAGGAAAATATACAATTAAAGTCCTCTTAAATTCTTCTTACTTCAGTTTAACAATAAAGTCCTCTATCTCATAGAGTTAATTTATTACTCGACTTACAAGAAAAAGAAGCAAATTATTGCACACAGGTTCATTATTTCTTTTTTGTTAGATATCCTTCCTACGAGGATTACTGGACTAACAAAACCTTTATTTATTAGAGCCCATTACGACAGTAATATATCTTAACGACAATTAATTAACGCTGCTAGAAAACATTCGAATATAAAACTTAATCTAGAGAACGAAACTGTAGGAATTTATGTCACTATTTACAGATAACACAGGTCTACAAAAAAATTAAAGTCATGCCCTTTTGAGGAAACTAGGCATTTTATATGTACTTTTATGCGCTGAACACGATTCCGAAGTCCGTTTGTCCTCATTAGCCCCCAAATTTGTTTTAATTGCAAAATATATTACCGCTATTTTGAGGTTATTATAAACGGACTTTGGAATCATGTTCAGTTCAGTTAGAAAATGCCTAGTTTCCTCAAAAGGGCATGGCTTTTTATTTTATAAACCTGTGTAATTTCAAGTATGAGTATTATCATTGTATATAAGTATGTATAAAATGCAGTCCTTGTTTTCAAATAAGGTCTAACACGTGTCGGGGACGGAGCAGAGGTTGATTTGTTGAAGTTTCGAATCCTTCATTAACGGGATAGTTTTCGTGATTCCTGTTCATCTCGATGAAAGAGGTGGTGTGAAGCATTGTACATTCCAGAGGCGAATCCAGAGCAAAATCGCGGTAAACGGTACTGTTTTGCTCGATTCGTCCGAACTGAGAGCGCGAGCAGGTTCCCCGAATTGAGACAGCATATGTTCAAATGGGCCGTATTAAAGTTTCATACATTATCATTTTGTTTTGTACGGAGATATGCCGACTGTTCAATAGGGACCTTAGCTGATTTGTAGAGAATTCATTTTAATCTAGTTTTCGTGATGTTCATCTCGATGAAAGAGGTTACAGATTATACATCGAAAGTCAAAATCGGCGGTAAACGGTACTGTTTTGCTCGATTCGTCCACAAAACTGAACTGACAGCGCAAGCAGGTTCCAAATAGTTCATACATTATCATTTTGTTTTGTACGGAGATATGCCGACTGTTCAATTGTGACTTTAGCTGATATGTTCGAGCTCTCAATCGGGTGAGGAGTTCGTTTATATGCCGCTCAAAAGTCAAGCGGCAGTCGAGAACCACATCGAGTTATTTATAAAATGTGGCAAATGGTATGATCTCATTCAGGTATGTCAGAGAAGGCTGATTAAACCAGAGGTGGTAGACTCAAAATCGCCCCTAGTTTATGAATCACCCAGGTACTCGTTTTTCCCTCGTTATTGTTGATATTTCCTCATAGTTTATAAGTCTTACTACGTACATCATGTTATGTCGAAACTATGTAATATTACGAATATATATTACATTTACAGCTAAAGCTAACACTTTTGAAATGATAATTGTATTACGTTACCAATGGGGAACGATAAAATATCTCACGTGGCAAGCGAAAATTGTTTTTTGAAGTATGTACCACACGTGATAGTGATTTATCCGCTTTATTTATTTATTTATTAGGTCCATTTCAGAAAAATAAAAACCATCAAAAGGGTAGATTCTTTTTCTTTTTTTCCTTCCTTTTCTATCTTTCTTTTTTAATCCACTGTGTTTCCAAGTTGAAAGTGTCGGGGA